>CM050918.1:18240001-18595729 GCA_027742785.1 Vigna reflexopilosa
ATTGTTTGAGTATTTGTTTATTAAAATATATATATATATATATATATATATATATGAGTTTGCTAACTTATGTATAATTCTTAAAGTATACCAAATTTTTGTTGACAAAAAAACCACCCTATTCATAAAAAAAACATACTTTAAACATAGAGGTATTTTAATAATTCTTATTTTTAATTTAAAATAAAAAAATTAAAAATTATTTAAATATTTTTAACCTTAAAACTTAGAATATATAATATATGAGTATATTTTTATTAACTAAAATTTGATAAACTTAAAAGATTACGTAAGTTAACAAATTATATATATTTTACTTTAGTTTATCTTGGTTTTCACATGATGAAATTTTAGTTTAATTAATATAATTTGTCTTAATTGTATATTTTAGTCAGTGAAAAATTAAAGGTTACTCAACACTAAAATATATAAAATTAGCTAGTAGCGGCCTGTTTAGAGCAAGTTAAAATGGATGAAACACAAAACAAATTAACTCGAAAAGTTAAGAAAAAAACGTTAGCGTCCAGCGTGACCGACGGTAGTAATTAATAGATTTTCAAAATAGAAAACTAGTTTAGACTGGGATCTATTCACGCCAAAAATTTAATTTAAAATTGAGAAAGGAAATATAGTGGAGAGATCCGCGTATAATAAATTTTAAAATCTAGTTAGAATGCACTCCTCCTAAATATTTTAAATTCGAATAAAAAGATTGGGTCTGACAGATGCTGAAATTTAATAAAATTCTTAGAAAAAATGTTTAGAAAGGGTGCCGACGATAACTGTATATTAAAAGACATTATTTTCCTTGCTATTGTTTGACATGGGATTTGTTTTTTTAATGTTTGATATGGTTTTAATTTTTATAATTTTTATTTAATTTAGTATTTTTTATAATGATGTTTAAATCATTAATCGATTAATAGCGTATTTGTAAGAATATGGAAAATAGAAGCAATAAAATAGATGACTGTGTTAAAATAATGGAACGAGCAACTTTCTTTAAAATGATAATATAATAATATATATAACTTTCTAAAGCTCGGTTCATTAACTTAAACATTTCATCTTTCTAAAACTTTTGTTTTCTACCTATTCTCTGCCTTCTCTCTAATTTTCTTCATCACTGAGTTGTCTGTTCAACGATCAGGAGGTGTCTAGGCGATCCTGGCGTTGAGAGCTTCATTTCAACGGGTCTGTTTCTCATTCTTCAACGGTAAGTCGTTTTCCCCTTCTTCCGTGAAATTTAGGGCTGTGAGCATGCATTAGATTCTGACTGCATGTGCATTGCGCTTCTTCTCTTCGATTTCTAGCTCCAATTGGGTTCTAGGAACTGTCTTCTATCACCAATTGGTGATCTGTAGGTGTTTCTAGAGTTTCATTGCGGTGCAAGGCACGGTTGGAACCCTTGTGTGAGTTGGGCAGTGTATTCAGAGGTAAGGAAAACTAGACATTTATTTTATTTGTTTTCATTACTAGAGTATGTTAGGGAATAGATAAATTCTGAATTGCATGTGTTGGAATGATATTTTATGACATATATATATTTATGGTGTGATTTGATTACTTTAGTCTTAATATGTGTTTGGATAATTGGATCGGTGTTGGAGTATAAAATGATGAATTGAGTTTGTGTTCTTTTTGAAATGATACCAATGTTGTGGTTAGATGTTTTGTATTGAAGAAATATGTTATAAGAATGTTAGTTAAAAGCTGAAATGGTTTATAATTGTTCTTTTAAGTCTTGAGAGGAAGTGAGGTAGTGATCTTGAGTAATTAGGGTTTTGTGTGTAATTGGTCTGTATAGGGGGTTTTGGTAAGTCCAGTATGACTGAGTTGAGTTGCTAGAATGGTCAAAAACATGTTCCAAGTGGTAGATTTTGATTTGGGTCCCTAAGTTAATGAAATTGAGGTATTAGAGTAGAATTTGAGTCTTAAACTCTTTAAATTGATGTTAGGGATGTTTAGAATCGCTTAGATAAGTTTAAATAGGTATAAAACACAATCTAAGGGTGTTAGAAGTTGGAGAAAAGGGTTAGAAATGGTAAAGGGTAATGGAGTTGCATAATTCTGCAGAATTGATTATGCAGACTCGCTGAGCGAAAGTTTTCGCACAGCAAGTCCTCACATAGGGGTGCTCTCTATTTGGTCATTTGCACAACGAATTGGTGCGCTGTGCGAGTGACTGGGTAATGCTGCTTCCTGTTTGATGATTCGCATAGCGAATCTGAGTTGCTTTGAGACTGGTGCAGGTCAGGGAAAATGCTAAATTAATTGGAATAGCGAATAGGGACGCCTTGCGAGTGTTTGGGGAGTTCAAGCCATTGTTTGGGGTTCTCGCATAGTGATTTGGGGCGCCATGTGAGGGGTTAGGGTCTGATATTGTGTATCAGAATTTTCAGTTTAGCTTAGCCCACAGTCTTGGTGTGCTGAGCGAATGGCCTTTAGTTGAGCGCACAGGCTTGGTGCGCTGAGCGAATGTGAGTGAGTAAAACCCACTTTTTCTGTTATTCGCATAGCAAGTTTGGTGCGTTGAGCGACTTGTCCAAAACCTGTTTCCATTCTTTTTATCCTTGCTTTCTGATAACCTTGAGCTATGTTTTGATTATTAGAATGGTGTAGAAGTATCTATGATATTGTATGATCAATGAGGTTATATGTTTGAATTCATTGTGATAGTATATGGTTATAAGTATGGTTTCAAATGGGTTCACGGATGGTAACATGGGTTCCACAAAGGAACTTCTTCGGTACGATTTTTGGTGTTATTTAGAATGAATACAGGGAGCTCAATCTTGGGGGTTATCCTAACACTCTAATGATCTTTCATTCTCACTTAGAGAGGATTGATGCATGTGGTGAGAGTAGTAGGAGGTCCTAATGTAGGCACTACTTAGAGGCCTATTGTGCGGTAACGGACTAACCATGTGTGTGGTAGGGTGAAACCCATTGGCAATGACTTTGCAAAACAGTAGAGGCCACCATAAGTGCACAACCCGCCATAGCTCGGTATTCATTCTAAGTCCGGACGAGTTAAGTCTAGGTTATAACATGATAGGATGAGTGGATTGATTGTTTTATATAAATGCTCATATGTATATTTATATGCCATTTGATAACATGAATTCTTTGATATCTAGCTTACCCTTGCTTTTCTATTGTCTATCCTTGTATGTTTTCTCTTTTGCGATGATCGTCTGATTGGTGTGAGCTTAGGGAGACATTTGTTTCAATTGCTTCCGCGATAGGCGATGGAAGGGATTCAATAGAGAAGTCGGACGAATCTACAGGTGTAGATATTGTCTTTCTTAGGTTTGTTTCTTATAGTAGTTAATTTATTATATATGTGATATCCATTTTAGTAGTATTTTACTATTAAAAATAGAATGTTACAGTATTACGTTTCAGTTTGTTATTTTTTAATTTTTTTAAAATTTTTCATTAATTTTTGTTATCTTTTTAAACTTTTTTTTTTTAATTTTAAAAAAGTTATCTATGAAGAAATTTTTTTTATTTATAAAATTAAAAGGAAAATTCTTCTTTATTTTTAAAATTAGAAAGAAAATTCTTAATTAATTTTAAAATTAGAAGAAATTTTTTTCATTATTTATAAAATTGGAAGAATTTTTTTTATCATTTTTAGAATTTGAATAAAAAATATTCTTTACTTTAAAATTAGAAATAAATTTCTTCATTACTTTTAAAATTTGAAAAAAATTTATTTATTATTTTTAAAATTATAACAAAAATTCTTCATTATTTTTAATATTAGAAAGAAAACTATAATTTATTTCTAAAATTATAAAGAAAATTCTAACTTATTTTTAAAATTAGAATGAAATTTTTTTATTAATTTTAAAATAAGAAGAAGAACTCTTAATTATTTTTAAACTAATTCTAACCCTATTTTCTAAGCGTATAAAAAATTAAATATATATATATATATATATAATAATAATAATAATAATAATAATAACAATAATAATAATAATAATAATAATTATCCTCCAATAATATAATTAGAGTTGCTTTAAAAATAATAAAAATATTTAATATAAATATAAATTTGAATAAAAATTAAATTTAATCTTGAAATAAACAATATTAAAATTAAATTAAATTAACAAAAAATAATAGTTAAATTGAATAAAAATAACAAAAATTAAAATAAAACCCTGACACATAATATTAACTGAACAAATAATACTTACGCAATCTTCACACAAACACATGATACTAATATTATTTTAATACACATGTTCATTTATATATGATACTAATTTGACACATAATATTCGTATTATCTTAACATAACATTAACATTATTTTAACACATAATACTGACAAATTAAACATAAATTAAAAAATTATAATCATATTAAACATTTAAACAAAATAATTTCGTTAAACAAAGTGGACCAGGACGAAAAGTAGTAATAAAAAAAAATTTGTGTAGAGAGCTTCTTTGTATTCCTCTTAGGTCGAGAGGTTTGGGCCATATTGCTAACACATGCGTTATAATTCTTTGAAGATTAGTTTTTATACCTACAGCTGAATTTTATGTCTTGTACGTTCAACATTTGGTTACAGATTTTAATTGGCAAACAAATATAGGCACCTAATTATGAGTTTGGGGATTTATAAATATGTTATTGATACTGCACATACAAAAGCAATGACCATGTACAACCAATGATGGGTTATGGTTCCTCAATGGACATTTATAATTTGCTTTTAGCTTCTTGTTTACAATATACATTATCAACTCTAATCTAATGTGAGAACTAGTTAGATAACAATGAAAACTACTTCCTATATTGACGTTGGGAAACGAATTTGGAGCAAGTCTTGGACCATGTATTTGGCTGATAATTTCACGTGCAACATGTGGAAAAGTGGACCGAGACTAGATGTATAACATGCTTGATCATTCAAGGAGTCTAAGGCCTTGTTCACTTGAGTGGTTACCTTCAAATCTTCTCAAGTCCACTCAATTACTCCCTCTCAATTCCACTCAAGTGAACAAGGTCTTAAAAACGAATTTATTGTTGGTCTTTTGAATTTGTTTCTATCGCAATGAACCACACTAGTTATACCTCAAATGGAGAGATAAGGTCTCCTTGCGTACTGTGTATTTGTGAGAAAATCCTTAAACCATCACATGTGAGGGCTCATTTGTACAATAAGGATTTAAACCCAACTATAAGGTATGGGTTAGTCATGGAGAAGAAAGGCGAAATGAGGACAACTTAGGTTATGCATATAATAGCTATAGGAACATGAATTTTGTACATCAATTTGGGTCAATAACCCAAATGGTATACGTCAAAAGTCAGAAAATGATATGTCGTCCAAAGCAAGGGTGAAGAGGACCAAACCTACCTGGACTAGAGATGAAGCATCAGGTGAACTTATGAAATATTGAGATTATAAGAAGTTCAAAGAAAGATCATCCCAAATCAAAGTGAATCAGTCTTCCAGTAGAGGTGGAGCGTTGTCCTTGACTGACTGCAAATCTCAGTTGGACATAACATTGGGCCTGGTAAGTATGATTCATAAATTATGTTGTTACATGTTATTGGATTCATTTTTTCAAGATATATTATTCTTAACTATATAACTTCTTTCAGGAACGTATATATCAGGAACGTATATATGGTCGACCTGACCTGTTGAGCCAGATGAACTATTTCTTACTACTCACAATAAGAAGAACAGTGGGTTGGTAGATGGCGTTCACATGAGACTTATGTAAGTTATTATTATAATTTAGTCACTTTACTTATTTCTTTAATATTAATTACTAACAATTGCAACTTCCAATAATTTATTAGGAAAACTACCATGAGCGGTTGAGGGCCATCCAAACAGCTCTAGCAAATAAGTGCAGCAATGAATTAATGTTGGAAGGATGTCACTGGAGGCAAGAGTAAAGGTAGAGTTCATGGAACTGAAGACTTGGCTGCCAACATCTGCCACGAAGTGTCATCCTTCACTCAACTCTCTTTATTAGCTGCTACAAGTGACTAAACTGACTATTGTGCTGAGAATGAATGACTTCGTCAAGAGGTTAAACAAAACAAATGGCTGATGTGGCAATTCGAAGGTACACACAAGTGAAGAACACACTGATGTTGATTCAACAACAACTGGCGATGATGGACCGAAATGTTCATGACACTTCAATAGGTACGAGTCAGGTCCATCCATACTATGCTAAAGACTATGATGACCAACACTACAAAAATATTATATTTTAATAGGGGATATTTTTCTGCGGTTTTTAAAACCCAAGTAATTCCGACGGTTTATAAGCAGAAACCGCCCCAACACTTATTTATTTTTTTAAAATAATTTTTCGAGCTAATCACTATGAACCCAATTCCTCTTCGTTCTTCTTCTTTAGTTTAGAAGTTTACTTTTCCTTTTTATCTTCTCCCAAACCCTCTCAATCCTATAGACTTCCTGCAAAACCCTAGATTCCACCGATCCCCATTTTTCAGGCTCTGCAAAGCATTCGCGCCCGACCCGTGGGTCCAGATCCTCCTCGTCCTCCTCCACATGACTGACGCACCGCTCACACCTTCAGCGAAACGACGCACCGCTCGTCGTCACCGTAGAAGCACAAGCGCAACACAGCGCGGTGCTTAGAGAGCTCGAACGCAGCGCCGTCGAAGAAGAGGTTTTTCTGGCGGTGGGTGACGACGTGGAAGGGGGAGAGCAAGCTGGTGACACGACAGTGGGCGTTGGCGAGGCGCAACTTCACTTTGACCTCCATTGGGGAAGAAATGTGGGAGACTGAGGCTAGGGTTGGAGAGGCCGATACGATGCACCTTGGAAGCGGGATCTTCACCGCCGCGATCCAGCTGACGGAGGAGAGAAGTGGTGCCAGCAGGGGCGGTAGTGGTGACGGAAGCGTTGCGTCGGCGAGCTTCCTCGAGTTCTTTTTTGTCTTCGATCTTGACTTTGATTTTTGTTGGCTTTCTTCTCAGCATTTTCTAACTTGCAAATCGCTCTTTCGCATATTCTTCTGCGCCGTTCAGTTCCCCCTATTCTTAATCGTCGACACTCTGGTCGGGTCTGTCATGGTAATAATAATAACAATAAATTTGAAGAAAAGGTTCTAACAATATGTTTTATATTTTTAAAACCATTTTTGTTGTTAGAAGAAAATGTTAGTTATAGGATTCGTCTTCAATAGTTTGGAACTTTACTTTTCCTTTTCATCTTCTCCACAAAGTAGCCATTGAGTATCATATACATAATTGCCTAACTGAACAAGAAAAAAATGAGATTGGTATGCTTGACACACTTGGCACCCTGTAAAAACTAAAAAGGATGATAAAAAAAGGTTGTATTGTATTCACTCGATGGTGCTTTTGGCTTTCAAGATTCTGTGTATCATGTGTTGTACGTAGTAAATACCTGCATGTGTTCTGATGAGAATGCAAAATGATTTATGTTGGAGAAGAAAAATGTCTAATTGGCTAACGAGCTAATAATCCATGAAAAGTCGTTGCATAATGTAATGAAGGAAATTAGTATGGTCTTTTTATCAATATATTTTTCGACATAGTTAAATAGTCTTAATTATCTACAACACTGTCTGTTTATCCCTTGGTCATTTGTGTTAACTATTTGGTGTTTTTGTCATTCAGATTACCTAAGAAAGATCATCGTGCAGGGAAGATCTTCTAAGTCTACCAAAGTTAGAGATATTATGACTAAGGAGGTATGTGTATTATGGTACTTCTTGTGTTTACTTCACCTTGGAGAAATATTTTATTATATCTGCTAACTTGTAGAGAGAGCTTTTGAGAAATAAACTACTGTTTTTCCAAAATTAAGCTTGTCAAACATACTGTTCTTCTATAGGCTATGCAATTGATGACTGGTATGTATGAGCTTTGAAACATTGTTTAAGCTGTCAACTAATAAAAAAAATCATCCTTGGTATGACTTCTGAGATAGTTATTATTGCAAGTATGTTTTTGGCTTGTTCTAGCTACATTATCACTTTTTACTCTTATTGGGAATGCAGTCAATGCAAAGAAGAGATCCATCCTGGATTGGTTACATCTACGCCTTTTCTATATTTGTTGGAGTGGTATGGCTTCTGTCTATCATAGCTTCAAGAGTTTTGGTCCAATGTAAAACATGTTTTGAAGTGTTTTACATTATATAAGCAGCCATGAGTACATACTTCACAAAGATCTTGACCAAAACAGAGAAGCTTCGTTTAGTATGTGCTCTATAGCCTGCCTCGGAAAAATTAAATGTACTATTTATTCACACCAAAGGGAAATTACCCTAACAGCTGGTGTTCTTTCTGAAGCACAGTATTTTCAGAATGATATGCATGTTGGTTTTCGGCTTAGATCAACATTGGTATGACGTCTCTTTCTCTTTAGAGTTCATATATCATATTCATCCAATCTAGACAACCCTCAATAAACTGGTTTATCCAAAAGTATTTATTGTTTTATCTATCAACACAGTTTATATGATGTGACCTTGTCTGATTATAGGTGGCTGCTATATTTAGAAAATCCTTTTAGGCTAACTAATGATGGTCGAAAGAAGTGCACATCTGGGAAGCTTATGAATATGATAAAAACAGATGCCAATGTTTTGGAAGCCATTTTTCGTGTAGGTAAACTAAATTGTCTTTGCTTGGAACTAACATTTTCATCCATGAATTACTGGTTCTTTATTTTCTACTCTGATTTTCTCTCAGATTTGTTATACCGTGCTGGCTAATGACAGTGATATGCTGGCTAGTCTTCTATATATTTACCTTATCATCTTTACAATAGTAGCAAAATCGTTTACAGTGGTGGCAGAGATCTTTCAATGAGTGCAGTTTTGCATAAAAGATTAATTGAATTTTATGTAATGTCCCTTTATTGTGCCTCCTAATTGTTTTATATGTGTATACTTGACAGACTTGCAAACAAGAGAGAGTGCTTTGCTCTGTACTGAGGAAAATCTTATTCTTCAATTGGCTTTGCATGATGATAACATATGGGTTACATCAACGGACTCTTCCTAAATGACGTAAGAGGATTAATTGAAGAAATAAATTAGCAAAATCACTATAAATTTAGGCAAATGTGAGAAATCTGAGAACTTTTAGAATATTGTGATTTTATTTATTTATTTATTGGTATTTTAACTTTTTGGTATACTGTAAATGTTGAATACTCCTTCTTTTCATACTTCATCTTTTGTTTCATATTTCCATTTTATATTTCTAATGCATTCTTCTTATGAAAATTTTTATGCAGACCATTTAAGATTTCTTAGCCTTGGGATCAACATATTAGTTAATCCAGGTAAAGATCTAAAAGTGGCTACTTTTGTTATTTGATTTTTTATTTTTATTATCACTACAATAATAATACATTTCCATGTCCAATCATAACCTAAAGGACTGAATGTTAACTTTCTATATTTTTATGAAGTACTTAGTTTTATTTTTTCTGTTAACTTTCTAAATTAGTATAATGTGATAGTCTTCAAAGAGTATATGATTCCTGTGTAATAAAATATTTAAGAAAAGAAAAGGGTTTTCAATTTTATTTATTTACCTTCTCTATATATTCTCACGAGAGGAATATGCAAGATCTGTTCCTTTGCTTTTTGCACTAAAAACTGCTTTTTGGCAATTGTAAATACATGTTAAAGCTGCTGCCTCCTCAGAAATATTAATTATTAAAGAATTTTGTATGTCTTTATTCTATAATAATATATACTTTTCAAATCTGCATCTCTTATTCAATAGCAGGCTTGTACGTGAACTTCCCTCCAAGTTGATTTGCATGCTTCACAATGTGGCGTTGCATGTACGTGAACTTCCCACATGTGACTTACTGATTCGAGACAATGTTAGTTTGTCTAATTTAATACATTATATGGTTTTGTTGTGTATTTTTTCTAGGTTGATCCTGAAACTGATGAGGTCTATGCACAGATGACATTTCCGTTTTCTGTTTATCCTTTGGAGCTAGAGCTATAATAATCAGAAGAAGTTTGCATGCTGACCATAACGGTGTTTGTTTGATAGGATTATTCAATGCACAGGAGCTTGTAGCCAAGGATTTGCATGATAATACATGGCCATTTAGACATATTTATAGAGGTATTATCTATATGACATGTTTTATACTTATTGCCATCTTTCTTAAATATATGTCACCATTGAAATCTGGTGCTTTGTAAACTAAACTGCTATGGCTTATATTATCGCTTTACTGGTGCAAATCATTTTGTTTAAACTAGAAAACCTTCTTAATATGTGGTTTTACCTTATTGTGAACATAGAAAGTGTGTAATTGATTTTTACAGAGTTTGAATGCTAATTGCTAAACTTGGTTGCACATGGGCTACAGGACAACCAAAGAGGCATCTATTAACTACTGGTTGGAGTGTATTTGTCAGCACAATGGAAATGTCGAGGTTGCCCTTTTGGCAATAATTTTATTTTTTTTTTAAAAAACTGATTTTCCGGCTGTTTTAACCCGGTAATTACTGGCGGTTTCCAAAACCTCCGATAATTCCGGCGGTTTCAAAACCTGTTAGTGTTGCTAGTAATTGTGACGTATTTAGGGGGGGTTAAAACCCCCGGTAACGTAGAAAAAAACCCCTGGTAAAATTGGGTTTTCTTTGTAGTGCAACCACTTTCTTGAAGTTCACCTGGGTAAGATAAATTATTTCTTATTTAGATAATGTTGGTAATAATTTGGGTTCTATATTTACATATTGTCTATTGTATTTATTCTAATTATTTTCATTATTTTTGCAGCTATTTCAACTCAGCAGCCATTGTAACATCCTATTTATATAGAAACTATATAATATAGGATGCGTCCAATATAATATAATAAAGCAGTTAAAGTTTGTAAGTAAAGTTTTAAGTTTACAGTAATCTCAAAAGGAATTTATAATTTAAAACTTTAATTACAAAAATAAAGTATCTCAAAAATAATGGCTGGATTAAAAATCTATACTCTATAAACTATGTAGCAGCAGCTTTAAACTCCAAGAACTATGAGCTGTATCCTCACTCTCCAGTACTTGCTCCAAAGGGACATCATTTGCTTCTGCTCACATCCAAAGTTGGATAATCATTGCAAAAAAGAAAATCATGGACATACAAAGCACAGACAAAAAAGCAAGGGTAAGCTAGGTATAAAAAACATGTTATCAATCAAGTATTTCAAGAATGCAAGGACTATAACACAATACAGAATATGACCAAATGCATTATCTTGATACCAATGATCGACCACGTGATTTGACCATCCAGACTAGTATGAAATGTCAAGTTTTAGGGGTTTGTGCACCCGGGTGGTGTAGAAACTGGAAAACCATCAGCTGCCACCCGAAGTTAGTTCGTTATATCTCACCCAAGAACCTATGGGTTAGGACCTCCTGCTATTCTCACCACATGACTCATCATCACTCTCTACTTGAGCATGAATAATCATTAGAATGTTAGGATAAACCCCATAAGGACACTTCGACCATTCATACGGTCAATCACAACAAACCACAGGGCACCACCATATAACCTCCCTTGAGGATCATGGAATTACGTTCATCAACCATACTTGTTACATTCAACATCAATCACAACCTTTAGGATCATACACTTGCGGTTTAACAACATCACAACAATCATACTTTTAAATTTGAAACACAACTCATGATTTTCAATGTTAATACACTTGTACATAATCATACATTGTCATTTCAATCCATACAAGATCATATATATTTCATACATTAATTATAAATCAAGAAAGGAGGAGAAAATTAGTAAGACAGAGTAAAGGAATTCGTTTAGCGCACAATATTTGCTAAGCTAAAAATGTCAAAATAAAATACCCGTAATTCGCTAAGCTAGCCTTTCGCTAAGCTAAAAATACAGAATAAAAATTCACTCATAATTCACTTAGCTAGCTCCTATCGCTAAGTGAATATTTTCTGACAGCAACACTATTTTTCTTTATTCGCTGAGCGAATGGATTCATTCAGCGAGTCTGCATAATCTGCAACACTCTAAAACTGCATAATTGAGCAACTCTTACCTTCATTACCAATTCTAAACATTTTGATGAACTTCTAATCCTCCTAATTCGATCTATATGATGAATTAAACTTGCTTTTTGCATACAACCACAAAATTATTTCTCTTTCAAGTCTTATAAGATTAATTTACATGAAAGATAAGGCCTAAGAGTCCTTTGGGAGAACGATATTTGGTCTTACCATCTATTATTACTTGATACGATCTGGGACATTTGCCAGAGAGTTAACAAGTTTTTGGCGCCGCTGCCGATGACTCGTGGTTTAACTTTTCTAGTAGTGTGAATTTGATTAAATTTGACTTGATTTTATGTTTATTTTATTTTTGTTCTAATAAATGTTTTCTAGGGTTTCGTGCCTATTGTTTGCAGGATGCAGCATGGACAAGAATTTGATTATATGGGCACTCAATTCTACGAAAATGATTTCAACCACTGGTAGGAACCTCACTCATACATGGATCAAAGCCAATTTGGGCAAGCTGCCGAGCAACACATTACTCCACTCAAGGAGAACATAAATTCTGACGACGAATTTCTTCAGTGGATCACGGGTATGAATATATCATTCATCAGAAGTATTGAGGAGATGCGACAATGTGAGGAGTTATGAGAACGTCAAAGACAACAATATCGTCCTTCACTTGAAGAAGTAGAACATCAAAGGCAACAATATTCTCCTACACTTGAAGAAAGAGAGAAGGAAGTTGAACAACGTCTTTGGCAGAAACAATCATGTTTGCCAAGAGAAACATTGTGGGAAGCTGAACAACGTTTACGACAAAAACAATTCTCTATACCAAGAGAAACGTTGGGGAAAGCCGAACAACGTCTTTTGCAGCAACAATCATCTTTGCCAAGAGAAACGTTGGGGGAAGCTGAACAACGTTTATGGCATAACTAACTCTCTTTTATAATGAAGTCTCTAGATCTTAGGGGTAATACTGAAGTTAACCCTAGGAAGGAATGCCAAACTACTTTCTCTGAAAGTGATAAGGTTGTTGATGAGAAGAAAATAAAGATAGAGGAAGAAAAGATAGAGAGAGTTGTAGAGGGAGAAGAAACAAAAAAGTTGGGTGAGGAAGAAGAAGATGATGATAAGGAAAAAGAAGTGGTTAAGAGAAAAGAGAAAAAGAAAAAAAGTGCGAAAATACAAAAGAAGAAATCAAGGAAAAATAAAAAGAGAAAGTTGAGGAAGGAAAAGATTGAGAAAAAGAGGAAGAGAGGAAAGAAGAAAAGATCATATGCAAAACCCCTTCCTCATCAAAAGAAAAATCATAGGAAGGAAAAGAAGTTTAAGTGCTTTATGGAGATCTTCAAGAAATCGGAGATTAAAGTTCCTATGATTGATACATGGAAACAGGTGCTTGGTTCGATCAACTTTTTGAAGAGATTCAGCAGGAAGAAGAAAAAGAAAAGAATATAAAGTAAGAAGAATATCAACACCTACTGATGGGTGTTTGCTGGGGTCATCCCAGTTGTTGTAATATATTAGTTTTATTTTATTTTGGACATGTAATTCTTGGATTTTTAAACAATTTTTGGATAGCATCTACTGAGGGATGTTAATTTTTATGTATCTCACTGACGGGTACAGAAAGGTACACCTACTGATGGGTGTTGGTAAGGATTGCATGTGCTGATGGGTGCTAGAAAGGTTTGGATCAGGCTCGTGACGTTAAACAAGCGTTACCTAGGAGGCAACCCAATTGATTGATTTATTATTGTTGCATGTTTTAATACTGTTCTAGTTGCATTTAAGGCTTAATTGTTGCATAAGTGAGTAAAGTGAGTGGGAATTGTATTTAGGGTTTAATTGTTGCATTTTAGAAAATCCATTCTCTATCACTTTTGCATCATTCATAATCCAAGTTTGGGGTTTTTGAGAGAGCACTGCATTTTGGTTTCATCCATCATCAATTATAAGAATTTTGCATACATTCAAGGTCTCTCCACCCCAAGGACAGGTTGTTATTGCCGAGATGATCATAGGCATGTACGACACACCTCCTACTCATAGGTGGACGGTGGATGAGTTCAACAACAGAGTGGCTTGGCCAGAGCAGGCACAGGGGAGTGGAGCTGGAGCAGCTGAAGCTCTAGTAAGGGAGGATGATGACAAGGATGATAAATTTGAGAATGCAGAGGCTGAAGAGGATGGGGACTCCGATGAAGACATGGAGTGATATGGCATCTACTGATGGATGCCAGTGCTTAGAATAGGGGTTTTATCTTTCACTTTTGTACTTTGAATTTTTAGAATAGGTTGAATTCTGTTGAGTAGTGTAGGTGTTTGTGCTTGGCTTGAACACCTTTTCTGATTATGGTTTGACATGATTGTTATTGCATGATGAGTTTTCTCAATGATGATTGGATGTGGATGACGATTGAGTTTGTGTTGCATGCTGATATACAGGTGAATGGTTCACTAGCTATGTGAACAGATGTGTGATGATTTATGATTGTGGTTATGATGCTAAGCAGGGTGTATGAATGATGTGTGAGAAAGCATAGTTGTGTGAGGTTTTGAGCTCTAGAGTGTTTATTGATATATGTACTGTTCATATGGAAGCATGAATGATATTGCCTGAATCTTTATGATTGATTGAATTGCATGTTTGTGTCATATGATCAAGGCCATTTTCGGAAGCCATTCTTAGCCAAATATTAACCCAAAGAAAAGAGAACCATGTGTTCTATCCTTTTTGAACCCTAGCCTTGAAACAGGATGAAAACCCTTGCTTTGAAAATTTTTACCTTGAGTTTGGTTGATAATAATTGTATGATATTGCCAAAGTTCAAGTTTGGGGTTGTTGGGGAAATTGAAAGGCAAAAGAAAGGCATTGAGCTCAAGTGTTGAATGAAAGAAAAGCATGAGAAAATAATAGAGAAGAAAAGAAAAAAAAGCATGAAAGATGAGCTCAATGTAAAAATAAAGAGAAAAAGGAAAGAAGTTGGGAATGAGTGAGATTGGTTAAAAAGAGAGTTTGTGCTTGAACTTTGGATGTTAAAATAACTCTCTTAACTTAAGGATTTTGTGTTCCAGAAAAACCAATTTTTCTTGATTAACCCAACCTCGTTATAAGCCTTGGAAAAGTCCTTGTGATGACATTTATATGTGAGAATGTTGATTTTAGTAAATGAAGGGCAATTTTGTTTTATGTGATATGTGAATAGCAGAGGGATTGAGAGACCTCTTAAACACTTGAGTGATTGAGTGAAACACTTGCTTGGAGAGGATTAATAAATTGTATGATTACATCTTGCTTAGTGGATTGATCATTCATAAGTAGAGCATCTGTGGAAAAGTATGTGAGCATGTGAACTGAATTGAATAGAAGCATGTATGCATCTTGATAAGATTCCACTGAAAATCTGAATTGAGTAATTCTTGTTGTGAGAAAAGTGAATTTTGAAAATGTTGAACTATTTTGATGAAAAATTTGAAAGCCAAGTTTTGTCTTGTTTGCTTGAGGACAAGCAAAGTTCTAAGTTTGGGGTTGTGATAACGGTTGAAAAACCGTTATTTTCATACTCAATTTTGATATTAAAACACACCCTTTATGACTTAGAATTAGCTTGAAATCATGCATTTTGTTTAAGTTAGAGAATAAAAGAGTCAAAGTTGGTTTTCTTGGTTTTATGCTTGGTTTCCCTTGATTTCGTAGGTTTATTGAATGATTTGAAACGAAGGATTGAATTATCAAAGAGTTGTAGTGCAGAAAAGTCAACCAGAATGCAGAAAAGTCAACCTGTCAACCAGAAAGTCAACCAATTGACCAGAATGCTGAAAAGTTGACCAGAATGTTGTTTTCTACCACGTAGTGAGTGCTGAGCGTCAAGCCAGCGCTGAGCGGTGGCGCTGAGCGCCAGTTTTGCTTGTTTTTCACTGTTTTTCGCCTGGGGAGACCGTTGAGCGGTCAGGCGATTAGAGGGAAACCGCTGAGCGGCCAAATTAGGCGTTGAGCAGTGGAATGCTGGGCTTGAGCTTAAATTTTGTTACTTTTATGCATTATAAATAGCCCTAGTGCAACCTTCAGAGAATTCTTTTGGCAGGCAGAGACGTCCGGAGCAGTTCTACACTCATTGGAGGCGGTTTCTTGGATGATTAGGCTCCAATTTATCAAATCTAGGGTTTACTCTTCCATTCTTTCATTTAATTCCATCTAGTTTCACCATGCTTATGGTGAACTAAACCCTTTTGGTGTTTGGGAACAATGTAATCTTTTGAAACTCTCTTATATTGAAATTCTTGTTTTATTCATATGCTTATATTATCAATTGTTGGGTTTCTTATCTATGCTCAATGCTTTTATCGTTTAACTCATTCGGTAGAAGATATTTGCCTTTGTCGATACGGAGACGTACGGGGAAGTCATGAACTGATAGGGAATTCCTTGATTAAGCAATACTACCTAGAGATAGGGGTAGGACGATCAAATGTATTTGCTTCTGTGATATATGCATTGCTAATTACTTAGGGAGACTAGAGATACTAAACTAGTAGTTAGTGATAGGCTCTTTTCGCCGAGAGATCGGGTTTAGAGTAGGCAAAGAAAGTTTGCATGATAATTAGATAATAAAGTGAATTAAATAAGAAAAGTAGATATAAGAGGGCGGAAAAGATGAAATTGTAAACCCCAACAACTCCATTCATTCATATATTTTCTTTGCCAATTGAATCACTTGCATTTGCATGTTTATTTCCGTTTTGCATACAATCACAAAATTATTTCTCTTTCAAGTCTTATAAGATTAATTTACATGAAAGATAAGACCTAAGAGTCCTTTGGGAGAACGATATTTGGTCTTACCATCTATTATTACTTGATACGATCTGGTACACTTGCTAGGGAGTTAACAAGTTTTTGGCACCATGGTTTAACTTTTCTAGTTTTTGGCGTCGTTGCCAAGAAATCACTTCCTATAAACCTCAAACCTGAGCTCTTATAGCGACTCCCAAAATACCATATTCACTTAGAATTCCTCATGTACTTATCATTGCCAACGTAGTTTACAACCTTGTTCCAAAATCACCTTCCTCAATTCAGAATCATCAAATACAAATCCTACCTTTAGTCCTATGAACTCTAAATACCCTTAGCCCACAACGTCGACCACTGAACATCACCATAAAACCATATCTGATGAAAATTGACTTTACCACAACATGCCGCTTCATAACTTTGAACGTCTCAACCAACCCAGACTCTGATCATTCGCAATACCCTCTTTCACAACTTATAATGTAACCACCATTTGCCATCTATTCTAAAACCTTTTCTTCTCCCGTCCTCTATCATTGTGCTTTTATTTCTCTAACCTTATACTTTCCTACCAAACTGACATTCTGATGTATTCCTTCCTTCCACACTTGAAATCTCTCATCTCAGCCAATGATCAAACCTTTCTTCTATACGAACCACTGATCTTGAAACATCCTTCTAAACTTAACTCTACAATATCCACTTGCTATTAATGCTTCACCACTCCATCTGATTATCATTCAACTTGTAGCCTAACAATATTTCAATTTTCCTCACAGACTTCATGTTCTCTCTATCTTAAAAATTTCACCTTTTATTGAACACCCTTAAATATGGTCTATGTCTTACACGACTACTTCTCAGAATCTTCTTCTTCTACTTCCTTTGTAAATAAAAATTTCCCCTTGGGCTACTTAATTCCTCCTTAACTTAAGCTTTAAACCGTTTACCACTTCTCTTCTTTTAATCTCGTACATCCTTGATATACCGAACCATATTGCTAACCACACCCAAAGCTACTCCATGGCTCATCAACATTTTCCTTTCTTCTGTCTGGCCTTTCCATACTACTGATACCTTGAACCAAGCTGATTTCTCAAACCTGCTACCCAATACTTATCTAAAGCTTCTCTTATTCTAGTCTCTTGAACTCAACTTTTCTTGTGGAACGTACAATATCTGAGCTCTTGACTTTTCCCCTTCAAAACTTCTCCATCCAAAAACATTGCTTAAAATTTCCAATATCCTTACACATCCCTTGAAACCTAAACTTTGGTCTTCTAACTCCTTATCTTTGAGGCAAGAAAATATGTCTCAAAGGCTTAAACCAATTCTAAAGAAGGTATACAGGTCAAATTGTCATTGAATCTGTATTCCTCTACCACTATAGAGCACAATACACTACCACAAAGGCAAGAACAACACAAGAATCACTATGGAAAACGACACTGGAACTCCAACTCTTTCCTTCCCCAAACCTTCGAAATTCAGAAAGGAAAATCATCTCTGATATAGAGTCATGAGTGTGCACCCTCACTACTCTTATCAAGATGTTTTCTGTTCTCAATACTTCTAGTTAGATACACAACTTTACTATCTAGACTTGGAATAAATGGTAAACCATACCATTTAGACTCAAATCTTCACAGAGAAGACACGATAAACATGCAACACACAGGTCATCCTAAGGACAAACTACTCTGATACCATAAATGTAACATCCCATTTATATAGAAACTATGTAATATAGGATGCGTCCAATATAATATAATAAAGCAGTTAAGGTTTATAAGTAAAGTCTTAAGTTTAGAGTCATCTCAAAAGGAAGCCATAATTTAAAACTTTAATTACAAAAATAAAGTATCCCAAAATAATGGCTGGACTAAAAATCTATACTCTATAAACTATGTAGCAGCAGCTCTAAACTCCACGAACTAGGAGCTGTATCCTCAATGCTTGCTCCAAAGGGACATCATCTGCTTCTGCTCACATCCAAAGTTGGATGATCATTGCAAAAAGGAAAATCATGGACATACAAAGCACAGACAAACAAGCAAGGGTAAGCTAGGTATAAAAAACATGTTATCAATCAAGTATTTCAAGCATGCAAGGACCATAAAACAATACAGTCTATGACCAAATGCATTATCCTGATACCAATGACCGACCACATGATTTGACCATCCAGACTAGTATGAAATGTCAAGTTCTAGGGGTTTGTGCACCCAGGTGGTGTAATAACTGGAAAACCATCAGCTGCCACCCGAGGTTAGTCCGTTATAACTCACCCAAGAACCTATGGGCTAGGACCTCCTGCTATTCTCACCACATGACTCATCATCACTCTCTACTTGAGCATGGATGATCATTAGAATGTCAGGATAAACCCCATAAGGACACTCCGACCATTCATACGGTCAATCACAACAAACCACAGGGCACCACCATGTAACCTCCCTTGAGGATCATGGAATTACGTCCATCAACCATACTTGTTACATTCAACATCAATCACAACCTTTAGGATCATACACTTTCGGTTTAACAACATCACAACAATCATACTTTTAAATTTGAAACACAACTCATGATTTTCAATGTTCAGACACTTGTACATAATCATACATTATCATTTGAATCCATACAAGATCATATATATTTCATACATTAATTATAAATCAAGAAAGGAGGAGAAAATTAGTAAGACAGATTAAAGGAATTCGTTCAGCGCACAATATTTGCTAAGCCAAAAATGCCAAAATAAAATACCCATAATTTGCTAAGCTGGCCTCTCTCTAAGCTAAAAATACAGAATAAAAATTCACTCATAATTTGCTTAGCTAGCTCCTATCGCTAAGCGAATATTTCCTAACAACAACACTATTTTTCTTTATTCGCTGAGTGAATGGATTTGTTCAGCGAGTCTGCATAATCTGCAACACTCTAAAACTGCATAATTGAGCAACTCCTACCCTCATTACCAATTCTAAACATTTTGATGAACTTCTAATCCTCCTAATTCGATCTATATGATGAATTAAACTTGCTTAATCGATTTTAACACTTGCTAATACCCTTACAAATTGTTTATGCAATGTTTTCTACCTAAAAACTGAAAATTTTACAACCTGTGAGTCCAAATTCAATCTACCACTTTAAGATTAGTTTTGACCATTTTAGAAGTCCAAATAAGTCCCAAATGACTGGTCTAATCCACCTGAACCATCCAGAACAGCCTGAACTACCTAGCCCTCAATTTGACCCCCATAGTTCTCTTTCTAGAATCTAAAACTCCTATAATTCAATTGACTATCTACTATTAAACTATCTAACAGAGTTCATCCCATCTAACCATTCAATATCATCACAGTAGTACATCAATAACAATTCAAGAGCATCCAATCCACAGTTCATAACAAAACCAACAGCAGCACACGTTCAAACAGGTATAAATCATGAAATTTCAGTTCAATTACAATTATCTCCAACATACAGCCTTCACATGCATTCTATCACCATCGTTACACGAAATCTACTTCATGCACAACCAAAAATTCATAGAACTTCATTAAAGCCCAACTTTCCTTACCTCTAGTGCAAACAACCAAGCTCAAGGACACCCCAAATATGCCTTCTTTACTTTCAGAAATGCTAGGCCACCTACGGATCATCAATTGATGATATGGATAACAAATTTTAGAACTAAATTTAGGCTAGAATTGGGAAGGAAAACACCATGGGCTACATGCAACAAGATCAGTTGCATGTTTACATCCCAACAGTTTCACGAAGAAGAGAAAATAACATACCGGTGAGGAAATTGAAAAATTGATCGGATGGAAGCAGGGCCTTCTACTCCGTGATCGCTAGGGTACTACCAAAGTTAGGATTCACTGGTTCAGTGAAGGATGGATTCAGAGAGAATGAAGAGCTTAGAGGAGCTTAACTTCTAGAGAGAGAAAGTGATTTGTAAGAATGAACCAGAAACTGTATTAGCATTTTTATTTATATTAAGAAAATGAAAATTTTAGATTCTTACAGGCACTATGTTGTTCTCCCTAAGAGAATCTACTTTTTTTTATCTTATGTCACGTAATATTTATCAATGAAATATACGTCTGGACAACGAAATTTCATTTCTATTCCAATTTCAGTTATAAGACAACTTAAATTATTAGTTTTTTGGATAAAGTGATTTCCCATTTAGAAACATATATTTGCATTGTAATCTAAAAGACATTGTGATTGGATATAAATTTAGTTTAGATGCGACCTTAGTTATCTGAGTCGACTCTAGCATCCCTTATTAAAACATCCCTTATTAAAATGCAATAGTTTCCCTACTTTAAGAGTGGGTTGTTTACAAGATTTTTCAAATTGGGTTAAAATTTGTGAATTAACCAATTCATCATGAGTTCGAGACGAATTAGATTAAAGAAAATTTGCAAATTTTAATGCAGGTAAAAAACAAACTTGATTTACTTGATTTGTCGAGATTGAATTCGTGGTGTATTGGTTAGTTAATCAATCCGGACATAAAAAATCACCTCTCTTTTAAGTTAATTTTCTAGTCCAAAATACAATTCTTTTTTGAAATTTTGGGGGGAGAGACTCGTATCATGATATTTTATTCATTCTCCATCTTTGTCTTTCACCAGTCACAAATTTTATCCTATTTTAAGAAGATGAATATGTTAGATTAATTTTTGAGATTACTTAGATTTTACTTAGAATTATGCTTTATTTATTGTTTAAAATGAGAAAAAACATTTTAAAATTAGGTTTAGATTTTTAGATTTTGGTTATATATTAAAAAAAATGTTTGATTGAAAAAAAAAGTTATAATTCTTTTTAATTAAGTGAACTAATTTGTTTAATTCACTAACTATTAGGAGATAAGGTAAAGATTAAATTTTTTAATTTAATAATAAATGAATCTAATTGAATTAAACAGTTAAATTTTTTAATTTAATAATAAATTAATGGAATTGAATTAAACAGTAAATCGAGTCGGAAAGTTAAAAATAATCCATTTTAATAGTTGTATTGTTTATCCATTTATAGCCATCGCTCGGATTAGTGTTGGTATTTTCATTTCGCGTGCACTCTGACGCTAATCAATGCTTTTGTTGCAGTGCACATAATTATATTTGCAAATTTTGATCATTATCTGTTGATAATAAATAATCATCAAACAACAATTAAGACATTTCCATAATTCTTATATTAAGTTACATTTGCAAAATTTAATGTGAAGGTGGATATGACCATCACTTCTAACTTCCAGACATTTGACCAAGCATCATTGCTTGTGACTGTAATATGCTTGTCTGGTTTACAACCAGAGGACTTTCAGCCCTTAATTAAGTGACAGAAACCTGCAGTAGTTCTTTGGCAATCTTGATGCATTCTGTCATGGGGCAATTTGTCTTGATTGCATTTGTTGCAATGTGAGACCTGCTGGCAGCATAACCCTTCTGCAATAAACAACATTAAAGGCTCAGTAAATATCTGGTTTCTGGAGCTTTATTTGGAGTCAGCATGAACAATGTATGGATGAATAAAATATCATATAATTCTGAGTGTTTGAAACTCTTTAGCTTTTAACCTCTTTTAATGTATCTTTTTCCTGTAGAAAATTTCCAATAAGGGAAAGAATATACTCATGATACATGATAAAAGGTAAAACCCTTTCGTTTTATATTTTGGTAAACCATACACCAGGAAGCCCATCAGTTTTACTGAGTAAGTAAAGTTTTGGGCATTTGCTTAAAGGGGGACTGTGTTGACCTGTGATGTGAACATGGTTAAGCCATAAATGATGCCATGGGTTAACATAAGAGTTTAATTAGTCATATTTGAATTAATATCAGTAAAAAGACTATCTATCTAAGCATCATTGATCAATAATAATCTTTTAGCAATTTTGGGAAAGATCTGAACTAAATTTGTTTCTAACAAAAATCTTCCTAACATATACTCAATAAAATACAGAGTTATCACTTATTTTTTCTAGATAAAAGATTTGTTTAAGAGTACCTGGTGCATGGCGCTCATCAATGCCTTCAAAGATGGAGAATTGATTTTTGCACGGCTAGCCATCTGCATAAATACACAAACCACCATAAGCCATTCTTCTAACAGAGTAGCTAACATTATATTACATTACATCAAAGATATAATTTCAGTAAGAAGCACCTCATCCAACTTGATGTACCCAAATGGCAACTTGGGGTCACTTTCATCCATCATCACTGTTATAAGCTTTTCAAGGTTGTCTTTACCATCACAGCCTATCCATCCCCACTGCTTGGCCAAATTTAGCATGTCCATAAGATAGGCAGCATCATGAAGAGGTCCCGTCCAAAGAGGCCCTGATACCACAAGGGAGTTTGAAACCTGAAAAACAAATTAAAACAAAAAATTTATGCACTCTTATGAAGCAACATTTTTCTGCAATTTGATCTCCAGAAAATTTAAACCACACAACAATGTTTGAATGGTTTTCCTCATTCCTGTTTCATAACCATTCATTAGCATGTGTGAATAATAAATGAATCCAAAAGGGAAGGGGTTACATCTTAGCTGTATTATATTATAAATTACTATTCAAAAGAAGGGAAAAGAAACGAATACACTCAGAATTGTTTATTTCTTATGCAGTAACTGTTTAAGCAGGAGTTTAAGACTAAAAAATACAGATGAATAAAATATCATATAATTCTGAGAAGGATTGTCTGACACTGTTCCTTGACAGCACAAGTTAAACTCACAAATATGAACAAACCTCAATGATGAAGTCTCAAACAAACAAGATCATACCTTTGACACGCTGCACGAGCAACTTATCTGACCAAGTTGATCCCAAGAAAACTCATGGGAATTTCCACACTGCTGGCAGTAACCAATGTAACCATAATGCCTAAAAGAGTCACAAAAGTAATCAATACAAGAGTAAAAACACATAGCAATGAAACGAGAACACGCACACAAACATAGACAAAAGAAAAGGAAAGCTAAATTTAACACAGACACAATGATACAATACCTGGTGTCATGAATCTTCCCACGATTCAATCTGAGCAAGACTCGAAAAACAGGTCCATGAAAAGCATAGTAAGAAAACAAGGGCGTGATATGATACCCCAAAACTGCAGCCTCCCTGGTAACCCCACCTATAAGCATTCGCAAACCAATCTCGTTCGAATACGGCATAGGGCGCACATAAGCTCCATATGCAGCTAAAGAACTGAGGAAAAGTAGAAAGTTAACCAATTGGGGACCTAAATCCATTACAATGGAACATTCAAATAAGCAATCACTTATTGACCATATATAAACATAGAGCAAAAGAATGAATTCTCACTGATGAGGACGGTGGCCACCAGATGAGAAGCCATCAGTGGAAGTAACATAAAGCAAGCCACCGAATTTCAAAGTACTAATGGCAGACCTCAAGAACGAAGAGTCACTTCCAAAAGAATCAACATCAATAAAATCAAATAAACTCTTCTGCAAATAATAATCAGTCATAACCCTATTAGCTTCCAAATGAGTAACCACCCATCTTCCCTCCTCTTCTGAGGAAACTCTCGACAAATTCTCCACAATGGTGCTTCCATAACTCTCATTCCCATCATTTGCCGCAACAAAGTCCGCTCCAGCCTCGGCCAAGTACCGAAGTGACCGAATTCCACATCCACACAATGCATCCAAGACACGCAACCTTCCGTTACCCCTCTTGTGTAACGAAGCGGCCAAAACGCCGAGGTCTCGGCCGGTGGCACTTTCCTCTCGAAAAAACGCATCTCCTGTGCTAAACTCCAAACCCCTTTCAATGAGGTAACTCCTCTCGCGGGTTTTCTGCGGAAAGACGGGAACTTTAGCACTGTCGCACTTAATACCAGAGAAGGAGTTATTTGGAAAATACAAGCGAGGTGACGAAAGAGTTTGACAAGGAGAAGAAAGAATAAATAACATGTCGAAGATTACGCTCGAAAGAAATGTAACAGTCTAAATGGTCTTGAGTCAAGTGATGAAAAATTAAAAGCCTGGGAAATAATGCTTGTGTGTCAATAACGGATGGAGTCCAGACTTTGCTTGTCAAATATAAGTGGTTTTATTTTTTATTTACTATATTTTTTGTATATATAAAGAGCAAAGATCACGTTTCCTGGAACAGCAGAGTTAGCAGCTTCTAACGTCAATGACCACTGTGTCAGTGATTGACAGGGTAGGAGTTTCTTTAGAATTTTAACTCGTGTGAACGTTGGCAATGAGGTCCAGAGCATGTGACCATGCTGCATTCGAGGCAAAAGCTATAAGCTTTCTTCAGTTTCTGTAATAAATTTCGTTTTCCTTTAACCTCTGTTGTTGTGGGTGATAATAATCATTGAGGTATTCTGTGGCTCAAAAGTACTATTTTCTTTAGTCATCCGTTTTTTCTCCATCTATGTTCAATGTGCCTTTCTTCATGTTCCTCGTGTGATTGAATTGTTCAGTTCTTGAATGTTTTCTGCATAAAGAACTGATTTTTTGGTGTTAATTTCTTGGCTTCTTCCTTTGAACACTTCTGCTGAATTTGATTTTCTGTGAATAATCAGTTCTCTGTGTCTTGTTTGGGAACTGTGGCATGCTGTTAGATCTTGTTTTATCCATGCTGCCAACCTTGCCTAAGGGGATGAGACTTGGTTGTTTTCATTGTTCCTTATGATAATAAAAATCAAATGTTTATGAACTGATGATTTGATAGATTTGCATGGCCAGCTGTGAAGCTCTTGAAATGAATTGGTTAAAGATTTCTACACAACATTAGCCCAGAAAATTTTGTTAGTGTCTCAAAGCAGTAGCTGATATATACGAAGACAAGTGCTACAAAAATTTGGTAAGGAACCTAAAGCTAAATGTCTTCAGTTAGAAATATAACTATGTATAAATGTCCAATATTTAATCCTAGGTTCACCAAAATGCAATTTGCCAAATTGTCTATGTTTTCAGGAATGCAATTCCCTTATAAGAAGATATTAGTTTTATGGACTAATTTTCTGTTTTACATGCAGTCACTGAAGTTAATGTCTAGATGTTGTGCTTGTGTTGTTGTCTAGGTTTTTATTTTGCTGGAGATCTAAGTTATACATCTGCAGCTATGGATGATAAGAATGAAAATTTGCTACCAACCCCACCTAGCCAGCTGTTAGCAATTGATGAGGAAATTTGGAAGATGGTTGAAGAGAGGGCCCAAGAGATACTATGGACAATTGAACCAAATCTATTATCTGAGGAGAACAGAAAGGATGTTATTGATTATGTTCGGAGCCTAATAGGAGATTACTATGGAGCACATGTTAGAATCTAATAATCATGTTTATAATTTTTTATTTTGTGGCATTGGTTTTCTACATTTGGTCTTTTCTTCGTTTAATGAAGTTGCTTTCTTCCTCTCATAATTAGTTGTCTGCTCTTGTAATGTTTGCTGCTTTAAATGATCTGCATATAATTAGATCCGTTTTGATGTATGCTGCTATGAATGTTCTTTGATTTCTGTTTAGAAATTATTGGTGCAAAACTCTTTTCCTTTTCTCTATGTATAATTTCCTTTTAAGAACAGTTATATTCAAATGTGATTTTACATGTGCAGATAGACAACTTCCCCCATCAACTCATCCTTTTCTCCCCTTCTATATTTAGATGTCGGAAATTACATAAAAATCATGCCATGGAAAATCAAGCTACCATTTACAAGTCTTATGTTCAAAATATAATTCTTACACTGCTGGCTGGCTTAAACTTTGCATTCTTTATTTTGTTTCCTTTACACTGTGGTCTTCCTCTTACTTTGATCACCAGATAATAAAACTTTTCCAATTCAAGATCAAATTTATAGATTATTTTTAAACCTTGATTGTTACTTTAAACTTTGAAAGCTTTTGCTGTCAATAGAAAGTTCATTTAATTATTTTATGCCGCTACAGAAGTGATTGTAAATGAATGTTTTACCTCTTTGTGGACCTACAGGTCTTGCCATTCGGTTCTGTTCCACTAAAAACCTACCTTCCTGATGGAGATATTGACTTGACAGCTCTTAGTCACGAAGATACAGAGGAGGATTTGGCCATAACAGTGTGCAGTATACTTGAAAGAGAAGATGACCCTGAATACCAAATAAAAGACATACAACATATACCTGCACAGGTTTAGAAACAAAATTTTCCATTTCAACTGTTATCGCTACTTCCTGTTGTTTCATTTTCAAAATTAATATGTTTGTGTTTGACCTGATTAGACACGAGTGTAGAACATTTTTTGTCAAAGGATATCTGTCAACTTCATGGACTTCCTCTTTTATGTTTTGATGATGAGCTGCAGGTCCAGCTAGTGAAATGTACAGTGAAAAATATACCAGTTGACATCTCTTTCAATCAGATGATTGGATTCTATACTATACACTTTTTGGAGCAGGTATTTGATTTAAATAATATTTGCACCTAATTGGGTGTTCTCTGATAGTTAAGAGTAACCAAAAAATACTTGATAGTTAAGTATACCTTTATCTGTGATTAGTCTTAGTTGTGCTTGTGAATATATAGTGTTAGAAATCAAATTTATCATTTTATATATTGATACTGCACTTTTAGATGTTTCAGATGTCATGTAGACATTTTGGCCTCATTTTCCTGTTACGTTTTTACATACCTGCTTGGTTTCTCCTTCTTCTACTACAGTGTGAGCAATAATACATTCTTAGATATGTTTCTGGGGTCCTGCAGAGTCAAAAACTGTGTGAATAATCATGTAGAGAACACCGTAAAAAATATGTCTCCGTTTTATGTTAATGTTTACTCAGTCCTTTCCATTTTCTCGGTACAAGTGTTGCCAATTCTCTCTCTTCCCCCATAGTTCATCTATTTCTGATTGAAAATATATTTTTCATTCATTTTCTATTCAGGCTCTGCTAAGTTTTCTTGTTGGAAACGAATTTTTAGGTTGATCAGCTTGTTGGAAAGAACCATCTCTTTAAACGCAGTATTATCTTAATCAAAGCTTGGTGCTATTATGAAAGCCGAATTCTTGGTGCACACCATGGACTGTTATCAACGTATGCGATAGAAATACTGGTCTTGTATATCGTCAATCGTTTTCATTCGTCACTGCGTGGTCCTCTGGAGGTGAGTCATCTCTCTCCATCAATAACATTCTTTGGACCCTTTCAGCATTTGTATTTAAATCTACCTGAAGAATAAAACCACTGATCAATCGCCACTATTAGCAGGTTCTATACATATTCTTGGACTACTACGGTTCATTTGACTGGGACCGTAATTATGCTAGTATATGGGGTCCAAAAGCCTTATCCTCACTTCCTGAAATTGTTGGTAAGTGTTAAGCTATTGGATGTATTTTCATTCTTCAGTCCTTTGATGTATCCCAACTTGCTTGCTGCAGAAACACCAGAATGTGATCAGAGTGGATTCTTGCTCAAGAAAGAGTTTCTCAAAAAGCACAGGGATATGTGCTCTTCTAGCATAAGAGCATCGGAGACAGTGACTCCTGAATTTCCCGTTAAGCTGATGAACATCTTGGATCCTCTAAGAAATGATAACAATGTTGGTCGTTGTGTCAACTTAGGTAATTGTGCCCACTTAAGCATATCAATGGCTCATGGTCATCATGTTTTGTACTTAATTTGCTTTATACCTTTAATACTTCATATGAATGCATGGTTTAAAGAACATCTAGAAGTTCACTAAAGCTCAGCATGCTGGTCAAAAAATGCATCAAGACTTACTTGTCACTAAAGATATATTTATACTCGATATACTTGAGCAGTGACTTTAAAGTTTTGTAATTGATGCTGAAATAATTAGAGATTTTGATGTTTCATGACGTTTCAAATTTGTAATGGTTATTTACAGCCAATTTACATCGAATAAGGTTAGCTCTTTCCTATGGTGGTCGAAGGCTGAAGCAGGCCCTCACACTTCCAGGAGAAAACATGGGTTCAGCACTTGAGAAGTTTTTCTTCTGTACTTTGGAAAGGAATGGGAAAGGAGAAAGGGCAGATGTTGACATTCCTGTTTGTCCATTTGGTACTGGAAGATCTGAAGGGTCTGTCCTGGATGGAGACCATGCCAGTTACTCTTTTGACTCACAATATGTTCAGCTATATCCCAATTATTCCATGCCAGTAACAACTGTGCATTCCAATTCTCCATCTCCACCTTCTTACGATGACATGCTTGCCCTATCAACCCAGCAAAACTGGAGTGGAGGTGATTTCCTGACATCACAACAAAACTGGAGCGTGTTTTATCAAAGTGGTAGCAATGTATACATCCCAGGACCGACACTGTATCATCCAACTTACAGCCTTGATGAAGGAATAAAATCACGAGGAACAGGCACATATATACCTGACTTGGTATGTTGTCTTTCTTATCAAACTCCATTTGTTTATGTTATGATAGCACACAGTATATCATCCTAAAAATGGTTGAATCTTGCAGAACTATTACTCCTACTGGGATATACGCGTAAATGAGAACTGGCCAAGGAAAATTCCCATTGTAAAGAACAATGCATATCCAAAATCACATCCTACAGAGCAACTAGTGGAGGAGGTTCATTCTGAGACAAATTTGAATGCTAATTCAACGCCGTTTGAGTTCACAAAAGAAGACTTCCCTCTTCTTCCAGGCATTCCCAAGGCTACACTTCCAAAACAAGCACAAGCATCTGCTTCAATAGCAAAGGCATGTTCTGAGACAGAAGGGTGGTGATTCTATGTTGTCTGAGCTCTCAAGTGAAGATTTGTCCCCCCTTCTTCCATGCTTTCGCAAGGATACACCACCATTGGAAAATGCTCATACTGAGACGGACATGGGTAGCAATTCGCAGTCTTTTGAGCTCTCAAACGAAGATTTCCCCCTTCTTCCAAAGCTTTCTTCTGAGACACGCAAGGATGGCAAGTCAAAGTCATTTGAGCTCTCAAAGAAAGAGTTTCCTCTTCTTCGATCTTCACTGAAGACTGTCCCGTCAGAGTCTGCAAAGTTAACCAAGCAAGCTAAGAGTTTCACATCCTCTAAACTGAAAAACATGGAGTTTGGAACTTTCAAGTATTCAGATTCACTGAAGGTACAAAGTTTGCCAACGAAGGGTAAGAAAGAAGATTGTGGTGTTTCATTATCTCAGAAAACTGTAATGGTGGTCCCGAAGGTGGCAAGTGAGAGGCAAGACCAGAAGATGGGTTGACATTGTTAACATGGATATTTTAGAGGATGAGTCTGCAGAGTTGTAATGTAATGTGTAGCTTGATTGTGATTGGACCATGTTTAATATAATAACTTTAAAATAATAGTCAATTTTAACTTTTTTCTTTCAACAGATATAAATGTGGGAGAATATAGAAGTCTCAAACCTCGTAGAAACAAATAATCGGTTGGGATGCTAAGCAGTTCTGTTCTGCATTGGTCGGAATAGTAAGTAATCTACGGTCAGAATGACTTCTCCATTGGGATGAACTTGTAAATTAATATTAGTAGTAAACCTTATGATCTTTTATGGGCCAGTACTTATGGCTACGTTTGAATTAGTAGTAAAAATGAACTGAAACGTTTTGGAATAAAAATGTTTTAAAACCAATAAAATGCCCTGTACTGTGAGTGTAGGTTGGTTGAAAAAGAGGTGAATGAATGAAAGTGAATAGAACAAAAATGATTTCAGCATATAGAGTAGAAAAAGAAAAAGAGAATTGCCATTGGCTTGGAAGTGGTCTCCCAATAACCTTTTTCTACATATGTATTAATAAAATACACCCACAAACCACACCATGCCTATTAAATGCATCATCCATTTTCATAAATTTACCGTTTCAAGTAGAGCTCTCAAAACGGGTAACCCGGTCCAACTCGACCCGACCCACTAAGGGTTGGTCACTTAGTGAGTCAACTCAACTCGACTCATTTATTAGCAAACCGAAAAAATTCGAACTCGACCCGACCCATCACGGGTTGGTGGGTTAAACGAGTTGACTCATTGGTTCACTTAACTTTTTTTTAGCCTCTTCTTTTAAGATTCTTATAACATGTTACTTTGATCGATCAAATTAAAACAGTAATAATTGTACCAATTGATATAAAAGAAATTAAAAAAACTGAAGAATCTAAATTATTAAGTAGCATGTGTTTATTTTGTATTTATTAATATAAAAAAATTAAAGAATCTTAGTTATCATAAGAAACATGTGTTTATTTTGAAATAATTAATATAAAAAAACTGAAAAATCTTAGTTACATAAAGGATGTTTTTTATATAGGATATTTTATATGATTTTATATTGTTATGATTGTGTATATTAAACAATGAAAAGTGTTTCATGAAGTGGTTAAGTGATTGTAAAAATATTGTATATATTTTTCCATGTTATTAATTATTAAAAGTATTGTAAAAATATTGTATATATAGGATGTTTAAATATTGTATATATAAGATGTTTAAATATTGTAAAAATATTGTATATATAGGATGTTTAAATATTGTAAAAATAGCCTAAATAAAGGTTGTATATTTTCAATAATTAATTTGATTTCAATAAAAAAATAGGATTTGAATAATTAACTTTATTAATTTGATTTAATTAAAAAAAATAGGTGGGTTGGTGAGCCAACCTGACCCAACCAAGCTCAAACTGGGTCAAAATTGGCTCGCATCAAAATTTTCGCATTTTTTTCTAACCCAACCAAGCTCAAACCCATGGTGAGCCGGATTGACTCACGGGTTTCAACCCATTTTGACGACACTAGTCTCAACTTATTTATTTAAACATCAAATGAAATTAATTTTTTTAACACTCAAGTCGTCCCACCATTATATAACTTCTTTATTTCATTTGATGAAGTTCTCTAATAATCCTATGACTTTTTTAATTAAAGTCATGTGGATATATAACAAATTCAACTTATACACTATTGTTTTAAAACGACTTCAACTCAATTTACATAAATGTATTTGACTGACACAACTTCTTTATTTTGGACACATCTTAGCTTTCTAAAACTTATCTTAGATGAAAAAAATTTCAAAATTTGTCTCACTCTCTTTAGTTTGCAAATGGAATTGCAACACATTGGTAAAAAAAACTTTCTTACATTATGTTTGTTTGAATGAAAAGGTGTGGACCATTCTAATTAGAGCTTTGTACAGGATGAAGTTTAATTTATGAAATTGCTAACGTTAACAAGATGTTTCGGTACAATTGAGATCCCTAACTCAAAGCATTTAAAGTTGTCAGCTCCATTATCCAGTTGCACTACTCTCTCTTCTCGTTGTTCTAGGAGTGGGGGAGGGTGCCTGCAAAAGACACTATGACGCTCAAGTCAGTGACTTTGCATAATAATCTTGTAATAAAGATTAGTGATCAAAGTTCAAAATTACCTGCCTTTTTTGTCTTTTTTGTCAGACAAATATTTATAAATATTACAATGAGCTTACCATTAGGTCTGACTCATTAATCACCAATAAATGACATTATTCCTATTAATTGTCAATAAACGACAATTATCTTCATTAACTTCCCATTGATGGCTACTCCAGATCAGTCGGTCATTTTCTCACTGGATGGTTAGTCGCCCGGTCTTTTGGCTGACCGGGTGGTCCTACCGTACACAAGCACCCAAGCCCAAGCCCGATATAATGTGAGATGGGATTATTGTGAGCTTGAGTATTTTTTATGCGCTTTAAGTCGTCATTGCTCTCTGCACTGAACGACGAACTCTAGGAGTTCTCTTTAGAACTTTTTCCTATGTTGAGCGAGCGACGATTAACAGGAGTTCTTTTTAGAACTTTTTCCTACGCTGATAGGAGTTTTTTTCGGAACTTTTTCCTATGTTGATAGGAGTTCTTTTTAGAACTTTTTCTCATGTTGAACAGTAGACGCTAGGATCCTATTATCTGCACGAAAATAAAATAACAATTCAAATTTTAATTGTTAGAAAAGTATAGCCAATAAAATTAAGCTAGTTTGAGTTATAAGGTCGGACGGTCGGACAAACGAGACCGTTCGGTGGTCTTCGGTTGAATGTTTGAAGATAAAAAATGGGCTATCCAAATTAAGATGTGCCATGACTTAGACATTAATTCCTAATGTTTTGTGACCTTCTTTTGTTCAAATTGTAGAGTCATCCTTGTGTTGAAAGTGTTGATGTTGTTCCTGCTTTATCACCAAGGCCTTTTCAGAGAGGATCAAGCACGCATATATGCTACGGAGATTGTTTCTGCAGTTTCTCATCTTCATTCAAATGGAATAATACACAGGTATTTGAAGCCTGAAAATATTCTACTAGACGCTAATGGCCATGTTATGTTGACTGGTTTTGGCTTAACAAAACAATTTAAAGAAATTACAAAACCAAATTCGATGTGTGGTACATCAGAGTACATAGCACCTGAAATTATTCATGGCAAGGGCCATGATAAGGCTGTTGACTGGTGGAGTGCAGTGTTCTATTGTTTGAGATACTTACTGGAAAGTCGCCTTTCTATGGAACCAAAGGTCTAGGAGCACATGCCTTAAATCATTGATATGATTGAGAAGATTCTTAATAATGGGTATGCCATGAGAACGAAATCACTCAAAGTTGTGCATCCACTGGCTTTGAGATATTTTTTGATGAGTGCCCATTATCAATCTCCTGTTAACTACTCAAAAATACAACTTGAAAGCGCTTCAGACCGTATCTTTTATATATATATATATATATATATATATATATATGAGACATTACATGAATGTAAAAGCTTTTTGATTCAGCATGATCAGATAACTAGAAAAGATTCCATCCCACCAGATACAATGAATATTATTGATAAGTTCCATGATGTTTTTTTTGGCCTCAATGTTGGATGATGTTTACATGTCAGTTGTATTGGCTAGAATGTCTAATCCCTTAAAATCAATAAATGATTTGCTGCATACTTGTAAGGGGGAAAACAACGATTTCGAATAGAGTCACAAACCTTATGACTTTAAGGATCTTACCGCTCTATAAAATCTCATCAATTGGGGCACTTCAAATGAAATTAATCGGCGACGACATAATGCGAATTAAGCACGCATAACCCATCGCTACCCAGGCCTTGATGGTGGGCGTGATTCTGGGATTTTATGATGAGAAGACTGCTCGACTTTGCCATGTTTTAGGATGAAATCCACCATGGCGCAGACTGCGTGGGAATTCTCGCTGTCAACGAGTTTATCGCTGGAAACTCTTGGAAGAGTCGTCCGACAGATTCGCACGCAACCCTAGCAACGATATCGGCGCGATTAAAGACTCAATCCAAGGTTTCCAGAGGATGTCGCTCGACCCCACGGTGGACGTCAAAATGTTTCGGTAGGATTGAGATCTCTAACCCAAAGCATTCAAAGTTGTCCGTTCCATCATCCAGTTGTGTTGCTCTCTCTCTTCTCGTTGTCCTAAGGGTGGGGAAGGGTGCTGCAAAAGACACTCTGACGCTCAAGTTAGTGACTTTGCGTAATAATCTTGTAATAAAGATTAGTGATCATAATTCAAAATTACATGCCTTTTCTGTCAGACAAATATTTATAAATATTACAATGAGCTTACCATTAGGTTTGACTCATTAATCACCAATAAATAGCATTATTCTTATTAATTGTCAATAAATGACAATTATTTTCATTAACTTCCCATTGATGGCTATTATTGCTCAGATTAATTCCCAGATCGGTTGATCATTTTTTCACTAGATGGTTAGCTGCCCGGTCCTTTGACTTATCGGGTGGTCCTACTGTACACAAGGATTGGTTGTTAGTATTATCTTAATTTTTCTTGTTTGTAAAGGTAATTTTGTAATTGCTTAGAATATATTTCTCTTTCTCTCATATTTTTATTGTGTGATGAATAGGGAAGGACCCAAAAAGAGGATAAAATTAGGTCACTTTGGTGCTTTAGAAGAAGAGACAATAGTCAAAAGGAAGGGAGACAAAATAACACATTAGAGATGGAGTGGCTATGGCTTTCATAACTTTTTCTCTGATTTTGGATGACTATTGGAGCTCCAAGTTTGTTATGAGTGTTCTTCAAATTCTATTAGACTCATCTTATTCTTCTAATATCTTCTACATTTTTATTCTCATTTCCAACAACTTCAACTTTTGTAGTTTATGTATTCCAGTATTGTTCCAATTCGGCATTGCTCTACTTTTGTGTTGTTTACTTTATGACGTGTTGTTTTAATTCATGTTTTAGTTATAATTATGTTTCATTAACTGTCACTAGTAGAAAAACGCTGTTTAACGTCAGTTATATTGGGCTTTTAACGTCTGATTTCTGTCCGACGTCTATACGGGTGACGTTAATGAGACGTCGGACCCATTAGGTCAGACGTCTATATAGACGTCCGATCCATACAGTTCAAACGTCTTTGAGGTTGCTTCTGACTGATGGTGATTCGAGTTTACAACTTTATATTTTAGTTGAAGAGAATGTATTGTATATTTTTTTTATTGAATGGTTTTAAAAACGTAGTAGAGGGAATTGGAGAGTGCAAAACGCAAGAAATTGCTGCCAAAGAACGCCGTCCAAGGACACGAGAATAACTGTACCAAAACCCAACGAAAACGCATTTTAATCGGTTCAAATGAAAGATAATGCATCAAAGAGTTACGTAATCGGAGTAAAACTAAATTAAAATGGTGGAAAAGTGAGAAAACGAACCTGAAAAGCGTAACCAGTAGAGAGATAACGCGACGAAGATGATGAACAATGAGTGCGCGTAACGGCTGTCTCACGATCATGATGTTTTAATGCTGACTTTTAGAAGTTAGCTCCCTTATAACAGACGTCTAAAGGGCTTTAGAAGTCGGTTCCCGCCATAACAGACGTCTAAATGGAGTCAAAAAATGACTTTTTAAATTTCTGGATTTAGGGTTTAGACGTCGGTTGCCCAAATAACAGACGTCTAAAGGGCTTTAGAAGTCAGAGTGGCGGGATCAGACGTCTAAATGGAGTCAAAAAGTGACTTTTTAAATTTCTAGGTTTAGGGTTTAGACGTCGGTTCCCCCAATAACAGACGTCTATAATAATTTTAGACGTCGGGGCTCTCCCAACTGACGTCTATATGTCTGACAGGTAGGTGAATAGCCATTAATTTCCACCATATAAACATTGGGGCCCCTCCTAACTGACGTCTATATGACTGAAAGAAATGACTTTTCACCCACCTGTCAGACATATAGACGTCAGTTAGGAGGGGCCCCGACGTCTAAAATATTATAGACGTTGGGGCACCTTTTACCTAACATCTATATGGCCAACTTATTTACAAAAATGCCACCGGTCATCAATATACGTCGTGCTTACTCTTAACCGACGTCTAAGGGGTGACGTTAAACAACGTTTTTGCACTAGTGTGTGTTTTTGTTTTTTCACACTTTACACCTATTAAATTTCAACTTGCACATATTAGATTTCATCTTAGCATTTATGTTGGTCAATTTTGCACGTTGTGGTCAACTAATTACACATTTCATCATTTACTTGATTTTGTTGTTTCTATTTTCCAGTTTTAGCTTACTATTCTAAATTTAGTTGATATTTCAACATCTTTTATTTTCATATTTTGCACTTTAATGCTGTTTCATTTTATATTTCCTTATTTTGCATTTTATTTTGCTTTAATGCATTTTACTATTTTCTATTTGCTTTTAAACTCAATACAATCTCCTAACCATCAAAGTGACAAAAAATTTCAATCAATGAACTCACATGAGAGTGTTCCTTGGACTAACTTAGGTTGATCTTTATACTATGTTAATAAAGGAGAAAAAAATAGTTTTATGTTATGGGACTTATTTTTTCAATTGTCAGTTGTTTTTATCATCTTTTTTATTTTATCCTTACTTTTTTTCACTATACATTTGCATGGGATGGCGAAGGTTTGTTTTGCATGAAGAATGGAGGCACGAACACAACAACTGAAGAAGTTGGAATCAATTTTCAGTCATGCGAAACCAATTCTCTAGTGAGCAGAACTGGTTTTCTACTAGACAAAATTGATTCTCTTGTAGGGAGAATCAGTTCTTTGTTCCCATAATGGATTGTTTGGTTGTGTGGAGTTCTTTGGTGTTTGAATATGTGTGAGTAGCTCCTTCCCCAACCCTACTCGCATTAATGCAAACCCCTCTCCCTTTCTCATCCCATTTATATGCAACATTACTTCCATCCCTACCCACCTTTCCCCTTTCACGATATCCAGTCACTCCCCTTTCTAGGACAGACAATTATCAATCCTCCTTCCCCCTACCTTCAACCTCATGAAAACCATCGTGCACTAGATCCCTACCCAAGAGGGCATTTAGTGAGGTTTCATTGTGGAGATAGAGAGTGGAGTGGATTTTAACTTTGAGAATGAGAAAGTGAAGCTTTTAGAGGGTGAGAATACACGAGGTGGGAATAGATGATTTGCATTTTAGAGGGTGAGAATACACGAGGTTTCCCTATGATTTCCTTTACATAAAACATTTCAAACTTTGAATTTCATATGCTTTGAACAAACAACCTATTAATAAATTTATCATTAGTCAATCCTTTCACATTCCAAAAAAGCCTTCAAAACTTATTAGTGCTTTGTAAAAGTCTTTGCTTTGGAAGATTTAGTATTAACTTTCCTTAGTCTATCCCTACCAGATTTCCTTGTATTTTGAAATGGTTCGCCATCCTCTTTAGTGTTAGAATCTTCCCTTTCATCAAGCATATTGGCTCGTTTAAAAGCTAATTTCATTTCCTCAACAAAACGAACTTCCTTATATGACAAAGAATTAAGAACTACCTTATAATTATTATGAGATGAATCTAATTGTTGCAAAACCTACAAACTATTGACAATAAAAGTAACATCCTCTAAAGAATACATATCAACAAAGGAATCAGACTTTACTGCTTTTAAAAATAGATTATTAACAAAATAAAAATCATTTACAACACAAGTAGTATCATGATTAACCATTACTTACTCAAGCTATAACTAAGTAGCAGGTAGCTCTACAATAGATGGCACCATAATAAGTTGAACCATGAGCTCAACTATAGGATACTCCAAGGCTTTATAGGTTGCCATTGAAGGAATCACTAAATTCGAAGATAGAGAACCCTTAGTCTCATCTTGTGCACCAACCACCTTAGGACGATAATATTAATATACTTTTGCGCCAACTATTTTCTCCCAACCAAAATTAATGATGGCATCTTGTTATGACATATAAAATTAGATAAATCATGACCAATCATTTCAATATTTGAATGGAATAAAGGAAATTTCTTATATTTCACACCAACCATAAACATAAATCCTTATCTTTCTACCAAAATTTGATTAGGCAAATCACATAACAAATCAATGTCGACTAAGATACATGCAAAGAAACATCGAGACTTATTCATGGTATAATCATCTAATGATAAATGTGTGCCATTTCCACAAGCTATTGAGAAAATCAATTTTGACTGCCAGTATTGCAAAGGAAGACCATGGACATGAACCTAACTTGAGTTTTCGTGAGTTTCATTGATGCAGGGAAAAAGTCTTTTGTCTAAGCAAAAACACGAAGAATATCTCGAGATAAATTTCACATGCCAATAGCTAAAACCTTTCTCATATCCTCTAGCTAAGAAAAAACAAATTTATAGAACCCTTTGTCAAAAGAAATCTCCTTCCATTAACCCAAATGTTTCCAAGCCACGTCAAGCTTCTTAAAAACATCTAAATGTGTTAAGGGTTTATCCCCTTTTTGTTAATAAAATACAATCATACAAATGATTCTTGCAATCCTCTAGACCAGTAATATAAATATCCTTAAAAATTTGTACAAAGATCATATCTCCCTTGATACAAACAGGAGATAATTATGACAAAGGAATATCACATACATTATTGAGAACCATGACAAATATATGTTTTTATACTTACAAGTTTAGAGACAAAAGGTTGTCCCTATTCCTGTAAACAGCGTCAAGGGATATAAAACCCTGAGGAAGAAGTCATACATATAGCAAACTAATACCAAAAAAATTGTAAAACACTACCCACTCTAGCCAGTCACCAACAATCAAGAACCTTGAATCACCAACACTCCATGCATGCCTAGCACCCAACTACCAACCTATGCCAAGCCACCAAAAATCAAGATCCCACATTCTACAACAAGAAACCTGAACAGACCAACATCGATTATACACCTAGAAACCCGCATAGATCCTGAATTGCAAGACGTACCAACTTTCTTTCCCTTAATACATCTGTTAAAAATTAAGAGCCTTGTTTCTCAACACCAAGAGAGGGGAAGGGGGGGGGGGTGAATTGGTGATTTATAAAAACGAACGTTTTTCAAATCTTTTTGAAAATTTAGAATGATCTTTAAACTTTCTTGTGTTGTAAGTAAAGCGCGTATGTAAAGAAAGTAAAGGAGATAATGAAAGAGATACAAACAATAGATTTATACTGGTTCGGCCTCAATGCCTACATCAAGTTTCCCTTCCAATCAACCTTAGATTGAAGGATCTTTCACTATAATGATATGAGTTTTACACCAAAGGTTTTACAGAGCTCTCTCAAATGTAAATACCTTTCCCACTCAACAATCAAATATAGAAAGAAAACACCTGCACACACAAAACCACATTTCTTGTTGTAGAACCCCTTTGAGAAACACCTCTCAAAGTCCAAGAGCTCCTCACTCTTCTTCCTGTCACGCATGAACAGGGAAACAACATAATCAAAGATTGCATAATACTCTTTTGATCAATGCAGAAACACCTCAATAGTGAAGATAGCGATCAATTTGTTCGTCCTCAAAGCTTCTCTTAAGAATCCTTCAAGTTTCTTCAAATTCTTCACTTCTTGATTCTTGGAGCGTCTCAACAATGTGTAAAACTTTTCTCAGGTCAAAGATATCATATATGAAAATGTACAAATGATCAAAAGTTATTACAATTTCATGTAATGCGTCAATTTATAGATTTCATCATGACAAACGCAAAAGAATCGATTACGTTAGTCATGTAATCGGTTACATTAAAATCATATGTAATAGAAATAGAACTAACACAGTTCTAATTGAATGCACAATTAATGTAAACGATTTGCATTTAATTGTAGTTAAACATATTTAAAAATATGACTGTTAATATTGTTATGACTAAGCTTGAAAACAATTTTGAAATGATAACAAACTTAATTGGTTATATAAAATGTGTAATCGGTTAAGCTAAGCACTTAACCAGAATTTGAAAACTTTTTCACTTCAAAAACTCATCACAACACATTTGAAAATTATGTATGCAAAGTCACGAGTTTTAATCAATTTAACCCTTAATATAGTCGATTCAAACTTGTTATTTTTCCACAGTTTAAAACATAAGTTGTCTGATGAACTTAATTGATTACAACAGCACTGTAATCAATTATGTCATGCAAAGTTGCTTTTGTGCTTGTGGTTTTTATCACACATAAACCTACAATATGCATACAGAGATATAAACACATCATGATCACAATAGTATGCAAATTCAACAGTATATCAACATATGTATTAATCCACGGATACATTTATATAGCCACATATGTATCAATCCCAAATACATATTTTTGTTGTGTCATGACAACATCTATGTGTTGTTACTATCAATGTGTTGTCATCATCAAAAACCAAACACATCAGGGATTGGGTTCAACACTCATATTGCTCCCCCTATCAACAACATCCATTTTTTTTCCTTCAAATCCATCATTTTCATCATTTTCCACCCCTCAAATCTTGTCCTAGAAACAAACAATGCATTATTGATGTTTAAAAATGAATTATAAAAAAAAAAACACATTTTGTGAGAGTTGGTAGGTTCTTCCTACACCCTATAGGCTTATTGAAAAACATATTTGTTCTTACTGAAGAAAAATAAACAAAACCCTACTTTTTTATAATCTCCTCCACTATATTCTTCATCCTCTCTAATAACAGCAATCACACCCTTACCTCCTCCTTCACCCATTGCTTTCCATTTTGGTTGTTTTTAAATGAAGGAGTCGAAATGCATTTTGAAATTTATTTAAAAAATTTAACACATTCTACATTGTGTATTTTTAAATGTATTTCCAAATTACGAAGTACATTCGAAATTATACAATATGGAATATATTTCTTAAATGTGTTTCCAAGATTACCTAATATGAAAGATAAACTTACAAAAGTCGAAAGCCATTTTTTTTTTCAAAAACCTACCTCCCCAAGTGTTATAGCAAAGCAATGACACTTTAAGACAATTTTAATAGTCGATTAAGGGTATGATTTTCACTCTTCAATTGAGAAACAACCAACACAAGGTGTACTGGATGCAAGAGGTGTGGTTGTTGTTATGGGAGAGAAAGGAGAACATTGATTAGTATAAAATCAGAAAGAAAATGCAATTGCTACTATAGGAGAGGAAAGAGAACATGGTTGTTGTTGTAGAAAAGGAAGGAAAAGTGGTTGTATGGGAGAGGATGGAAAAGGTTGTTGATATGAGAGAGGAATAGAAGATGGGGAAGAGAACAAGGAAAACTAAGGTTTTTTTTATTTTTCAAAAAAGGAAGAAAATGTCTTTTTCACCAAGTATATTGAGTGTAGAGAGAAAATATGAGGTGCAAAAAATATGGGGTGTATGGAGAAAATGAGGTGCAAAAATATGAGCACATGCTCCTTTTTTTTTACCATTGTAGTGTAATTTCATCTCGAAATAACAAGAATGATGCATATTTTAAAAAAATGTGAAGGAACAAGTCATGGAAAGTTGAAATGACTTCACTCTTGATAAACTCAAGTCATGACAACATGTGACAACTTCTGTGAAAAGTTGAAGTTGTCATAGTTTGAGGCAACTTTGATTAAAGTTAATCACAAACCAAAAGTAAAGTTGTGTCATATTATGACGACTTCAACTTAGCATTGAAATGAATCGAAGTCGTACCATGCTATGACAACTTCAGTTCTGCATTGAAATGAACTGGAGTTGTATCAAATTATGACTTTAGTTATGTATAGAATGAACTGAAGTCGTGTTATGTTGTGATGGCTTCAATTAACTTCAATACTGACCAATCTTTAGCATAGTGTTCCACACCATTTTATACTTCTTATTTTTAGCTAAATAAGAATATTTTTTTATTGTATAACTAAATTCATTGAATGAATTGACATACATATTGAAGTAGGAAATAAATATTAAATAGAGGTAAAGAAAAATAGTTTCTAAATTTGATAAATATTATTTAATTAAGTGTATAAAAAGTTAAATGTATTGAAAATGAAGTAAACAAAGTGCATTCCAGGATCTTTTACAAGTAATCAAATTTTACTACCTATATGGACAATACTATTATGACCTATGAGCAGTCGTCCCATAAATAACTTTTTTCCCAAATGTGATAAACTATTTAGTACTTCATAGATAAATGTTGATTTTTTTTATTATTCAAGCGTAAAAGTAAAAATAAGAGTTATTAAAATACACGAGAAACTTAAGAATATAATTATTACAAAACTAAAGTCGTTACATGACTCAACTTTAGTTTATTCTATATAAAATTAAAATCATCACAACATGTCACGATTTAAGTTCATTTTAATGTAGAATTAAAGTCATCACAATATGACACAATTTCAATTCATTTCAGTATAGAAGTGAAGTTGTTACAACATAACAAGACTTTTTAATTTATGATTAATTTTAATCAAAGTCGTCCACTTTAACTTTTCACACTTGTCATCAAATGTTTTCAAACTATAACAACTTTAACTTTTCACATTTGCCATCAAATGTTAACTCAACTTTGATTTATCAACAACAAAGTTGTTTCAACTTAACATAACTTCATTTTAAAATCATGTCAACTTGATAACACTTGTCTATTTTTAAAATTTTTTAAAATCCTCACATTATTGTAATTTCAAAATGAAATTACACTCCAATGATAAAAAAAAACGAGCACCTGCTTTGCTAGCTTTCTAGTGTTTCATATTTATAGTGATTATAATTTAATGAATAATCCATGTCCTCCAAAATGCAAAACATTTCTTTGTGCACTCCCATAGTTTAACCTTACACCGATGACAAAAAATGACCAATGTGTCCTTATCGTCTCCACTTCATATTTCTTCTTTTTCCTACAATCGTCATACCACCCCCTTGCAAGTTCATGAATAAAGTTTCATTGGTTTTTCCGTCTACAAGTATAATTCCTCTCACGGACTTCGTCAAAGCGAAAAATCCCTTCATCTAACACTACTCTTCCAATCGGGTGTTGTCTTAACAATGTGTTAGGTATTATATTGATCATTTTACGTATACATCAGATGCAAACATTGAAGATTAAGAGTATGCATTCAGAATAACTTATGCAAGAAGACGTAATGATTTTACCTTATTGGTGTAAAGGATAATGTTGAGTATGTCAGCTGAAAATACACAAAAAATAATAATAATAATACCCGAAGTTTCATTCTCTTTCAAACCCATCAAATCATAATAATAAAAATACTCTTTGGAACAAAAGCAAATAATTAGAATATATAATCCCTACACAAAACTGAAAACTAAAAAATAAACAGCAAAGGAACATAAGTCTGTGACATAAAACTTAACCAACAAAGCCTAACAACTTAGAATTTGCTCTTTAAGCACGAGTTAGAGCTCCTACCCCAACCCCAGCAGGTCGCGGGGCTTGACCAGGCTAACTGGGCCTAGGTGCATCATCCTTCAAAAATACAAATGAATTCATAAAAAAAAGTGAACAAGAGTAAAGGTGTTAACACTCTGACAAGTGTATCAGATCGTTTCAAGTAATATAATGTGTAAACCCAATATCGTTCTTCCCAAAGGACTCGCAGGCCTTATCGTTCATGCAAATTGAAATCGCAAGACTTGTAAAGAGAAATGAATTGATTTGAATGCAAGAAACAAAAAGTAAACATGCAAATGCGATTGATTCAATTGACGAGAAAAAGACTATGGATGAATGGAGTTGTTGGGGTTTACAATTTAATCTTATCCGCTCTCTCTTATCTACTCCTCTTATTTAATTCGCTTTGTTATCTAATTATCATGCAAACTTTCTTAGTCTACCCTTAACCCGATCCCTCGGCGAAAAGGGCCTATTAATAATTACTGGCTTGTTATCCCTAGCCTCCCCTAGTAATTAATAATGCATTATAAACGGAAGCGAAAACAATTGATCGTCCTACCCCTCTATCCCTAGGTGGTATTGCTTAATCAAGGAATTTCTCCCAGTTCATGACAGTACCATACGTTCCCGTATCAATAAAGAGAAACAACAATTATCGAATGAGTTAAACGATAAAAGCATTAAGCGCAGGTGAGAAACCCAATAATTCATAATCAAAGCATACGACAAGCATATAAATAAATAAGAGTTTCAATAAAAGAGAGTTTCAAAAGATTACATTGTTCCCCAACAACAAAAGGGTTTAGTTCACCATTGTCATGGTGAAACTAGATGAAAAATGATGGAAGAATGGAAAAGCAAACCCTAAATTGGATAAAAAGGAGTCTAAGCATCCAAGAGATCTTCTTCAAGGAGTGAAAATTAGGTCTGGCCGCCCCTTTCTGTCGAAAGAATACATCTAAACTCGCACTAGGGCTATTTATAGCTGAGGAGCATCACAAAATTTAGGCCCAAGCCCAGCAGATAACCGCCCGGCGTCACACTTTGGCGCCCTGCGGTTTCCCCTTAATCGCGCCACCACCCGGCGGTTTGCCTCATACTGCAAACCGCCTGGCTGCACTGCCTGGGTGCTAGACAGTGGCTTCTCCCCGCATTTGGCCGCCCAGCGTTGGATTTTGGCGCTTGGCGGTTCCTAGACTCTTCATTTCTTCATGTTTCTTCTTCTTCCTTGAGTCTAAGACCTTCCATCTTCAATCCCATTTTTCATTCTCATAAAAAACGCTGCAAAACAATGCAAAACAAGCATAATATCTCTAAAAACAACTTTTGACTCTCAACTGACTCAACATACGTGTTTTGCTTGATTCTAAGGTCATTCTAAGCCTTGAAGGTTGTATTTTGATCTCAAATGAAGCATGAAAATAACTGTTTTTCAACCATTATCACAACCCCAAACTTAGAACTTTGCTTGTCCTCAAGCAAACAAAACAAAACTTGGCTTTGCACTTTTTCATCCAATAGTTCAACACTCCTAACATTTATGACAAGAACTACTCAATTTCAGATTTTCAGTACAATCAAATCAAGATGCATGCATGCTTTCAATTCAATTCAGTTCACATGATAACATATTTCTCAACAGATGTTACATTTATGAATGATCAATCCACTAAGCAAAAATCTAAGCATGAAATTTATCAATTCTCACCAAGCAAGTGTTTCACTCAATCACTCAAGTGTTTAAGGTAACACTCCATCTCTCTATTATTCATAAGTCACATGAAACAAAATTGTCATTCATTTCAAACAATCAAAATCTTCACATGCAAATGTCATCATAAGGACTTTTCTAAGGTTTGTATTGAGGCTGGGCTAACAAGAAAAATTGGTTTTTCTGGAATGCAAAATCCTTGAGTTAAGAGAGCTATAATAAAATTCAAAGTTTAAGCATAACTCTCTATCTCCTCAATCTCACTTATTCCCAACTTCTTCCCTTTTCTTTTATTTTCACATTGAGCTCATCTTCCATGCTTTTCTTCTTTTCTTTTCTTTTTCTCATGCATTTTTCTTTCTTCACAATTGAGCTCAATGCTTTTCAATTGCCTTTCAATTTCCCCCATACAACCCCAAACTTGAACCTTGTACATACATTTAAGCTCAACCCAACTCAAGGTAAAGAATTTCAAACCAAGGGTTCTCATCCTGTTTAAGGCTAAGGTTCAAAAAGTTCACATACAATTCAATCAATCATCAAGATTAAGGTAATATCATTCATGTTTTCCAGTGAACAATACATACAACAATGAAAACTCTGGAGCTCAATACCTCACACAGCATGCTTTCTCACACATCATTCATACACCCTGCTTTGCATCATATCCACAATCATAATTCATCACACATATGTTCATACTGCTAGTGAACTTTGTCACTCAGATATCAACATGCAACACAACTCAATTATCATTCACATCCAATCATCATCAAATAGACTTATCATGCATGTCATTCAGTCAAACATTGTCAGAAAAGTATTCAAGCCAAGCATAAACACTGAAGACAAAATAAAATAAAAATTCAACCTATTCTAAGAATTCAAAAATGCCAAAATGAAAGAAGGAATCTAGGTTGTCTCCTAGTAGCGCTTGTTTAACGTCACGAGCCTGACCCAAACCTGTTCTAGCACTTGTTAACAAGTGCCTCCCAACACCCTTCAGTAGGTGTACTATCCTGTCATCCTTCAGTGGATACAAAAGTTAGCATTTGTCAGTAGATGCTACCCAAAGAATGTTCAAATATCCAAAGAATTACAAGTTCAAAAATGAAATAAACCTAAGACTAATGTTTTACAATAAAATAAATTGTTCTAACAACATCACGTGTTATCCTTTGTGTTGCTGTCTCCAGTACACCATATCCTCCGCTTTCTTCTACCCACTATTTTGGTATGTCTACTGTATGGTGCTTCAATCTCCATCACCCCTTTCTCTTTCAGCTCTTTTAATACCCATCCCTTCCTTTTATACTTCACTTTACTGCCCGGTCGGGATGGGTCTTTTTTTGATTCTGGATGAATAGTTCTTCGTACTTTACTCACAGGCACCTGCAAAACATTACAGCTGTCATTATAATCAGTACCTGATGTGCTATCTTCATGTTCAGCTTCTCTCCCTAACTTCTCATGTTTTTCTCTTTTTTTACTTTGACCTCATTCTCCTCATAGCCAGTATAAAGAAGTAAATAGTCTTGGTCTCTCATCATTATTCTTCTATCATACACGCTAATAAGCATCTTTGAAGTTGCCATGAAGGGTCTTCCCAAAATCACAGGAATCTCTTCATCAGTTTCCATGTCCATAACAATGAAATCTACCAAGAACTCTAACTGCTCCATTCGCACAATAACATCCTCCACCATACCAAGTGGTACTTTTATGGAATCGTCCGCCATCGTCACAATAAGACCAAACGTTTTCAATACTAGCCCTCTGATTTTTTTCAAGAAATCGTTGGGTATCATATTGATGCTAGCTCCAGAATCTATCATGGCTTTTACATCAAAATCATTCAGAACACATGATAGCGTTAAACATCCTGGATCTTCTACCTTTGGCGGATGATTCATCTTCTGAGGTTGAATAACAGGATCCTCTTCTTCATCACTGAGTTCAATTTCATCTTCAAGATTGTATTCAATTCTTTCAGAATAGGGAGGGATCTATTGATTTGATGAGGGCACTACAAACATTTGATTAAAAATTCCTCTAAACATCCCATTATGACTGCTTTCTATTTTTGTTTCTTCTTCACCTCCACTAGTATCTAACTCAATGATCTCTTCTTCTTTCTCACTTTCTTCTTCACTGCTTTCAAAGTTAATTGGTTCCACCTCTGCTTTCCTTTTATCTCTTGTTAGAATAACTTTGCACTCTTCTTTAGGGTTAACATCAGTGTTAGCCCTAGACTGATTCTTCTCGGTGGTTTCTATCCTTTTAGATAGTTGGCCAATCTGTGACTCCAATGATCTAAAGTTGGCTTGATTACTGTTTAGCTGAGACTTATATCCTTTGAAAAAATTATCAAATTTATCACTTAAGCCTCTAACAGTCTCTGTCAAGCTGCTCACCTGCTGCCATAAAGGTGACAGCTGTTGCTGCTGGAAGCTTCCTACTTGCCCAGAAGAATTATTCTGATTATGTCCAATGCTCGGGTGGTTCTTCCAACCTTGGCTAGAATTTCCTTGGTTAGCGTTACCTTGCCAGTATTGGAATTGATTTCCCATGTAGTTGACTTCCTGCTGCATTTCTTCGGGAAAAACACATTGACCATTAATATGATCACCACCACATAGATCACAAAGCTGTTGAGTTTGAGAGATATTCCTTATCCCCTTTGGAAGTTCAGAAAGGACCTTTGTTAGCTTATCCAGTTTTTGAGTAAGGAGATGATTCTAAGCAGCCATAGCATCATCAACAGGAAGATGCAAAAGTCCTCCTTTTTGTACACCCCTTTCACTTTGCGTCACTTCATTCATAGCCATGTCTTCAATCAGTGCGTAGGCCTCATCTTCAGTCTTTCTGTTTATGTTGCCTCCAACTGAAGCATCTAGCATCATCTTTGACTGAGTCTTTAGGCCTCCAAGGAAAGCAAGTATATATGAGGTCTTGTCAAACCCATGGACTGGGGTCTTCCTCAACAGGCCTTTAAATCTGTCCCAAGCCTGTCCAAGAGTTTCTTCCATTCCTTGCTTAAATGAAGAAATTTCCAGCTTCCCTTGATTGATCTTTGTCTACAGAAAGAATTTAGTAACAAATTGTTTTGCCACCGCCTCCCAATTTCTGAAAGTACCTTCTGGGAATGAATGCAACCAATCTTTAGCGTTTCCTCCAAGAAAGAAAGGAAACAAGTTGAGTTTGACCCTGTCATCTGAAACTCCGTTCATCTTGACGGTATTGCAAATTTCACCAAAAATAGTCAAATGATTATAAGGATTCTCATTTGACAACCCGTGAAATTGGTTGCTCTGTACTAGCTGGATCAGTGCAGGGTTCATCACCATATTTGTTGCATTATCTGCTGGTATGGCTATACTGTTGAAATGCAAAGGACCTACTGTGTTTGATGCGTCTCCCAGTGTGCGTCTTGGTGGAAGTTGGTCTGCCATCTCCTCTAGTGAAGATTGCAGAAGTCGTTCAGGAGAAGAAAAATTTTCACGCGCAGGACGTCTAATTTTTCTTCTTCTCCTGTCTGATAGCCCTTCTAGAAGAGGTTGCTGGTTCTTTTTACTTCTAGTGTGTATTGTTTCCTGCATACACAAGAAACAAAAACCCTTAAAGCACTTTTAAAGAAAAATAAAAATAAACAAAATTTTAAACAAAACAAAATATAAACAACAATTACAAACAAGTCAAATTTCAGTCAATTCACACTACTTGAAAAAGTTAAACCACGAGTCCCCGGCAACGGCGCCAAAAACTTGTTAACACTCTAGCAAGTGTACCAGATCGTTTCAAGTAATATAATTGGTAAACCCAATATCGTTCTTCCCAAAAGACTCGTAGGCCTTATCGTTCATGCAAATTGAAATCGTAAGACTTGTAAAGAGAAATGAATTGATTTGAATGCAAGAAACAAAAAGTAAACATGCAAATACGATTGATTCAATTGACGAGAAAAAGACTATGGATGAATGGAGTTGTTGGGGTTTACAATTTCATCTTATCCGCTCTCTCTTATATACTCCTCTTATTTAATTCGCTTTGTTATCTAATTATCATGCAAACTTTCTTAGTCTACCCTTAACCCGATCCCTCGACGAAAAGAGCCTATTAATAATTACTGGCTTGTTATCCCTAGCCTCCCCTAGTAATTAATAATGCATTATAAACGGAAGCGAAAACAATTGATCGTCCTACTCCCCTATCCCTAGGTGGTATTGCTTAATCAAGGAATTTCCCCCAGTTCATGACAGTACCGTACGTTCCCGTATCAATAAAGACAAACAACAATTATCGAATGAGTTAAACGATAAAAGCATTAAGCGCAGGTGAGAAACCCAATAATTCATAATCAAAGCATACGACAAGCATATAAATAAATAAGAGTTTCAATAAAAGAGAGTTTCAAAAGATTACAGTGTTCCCCAACAACAAAAGGGTTTAGTTCACCATTGTCATGGTGAAACTAGATGAAAAATGATGGAAGAATGGAAAAGCAAACCCTAGATTGGATAAAAAGGAGCCTAAGCATCCAAGAGATCTTCTTCAAGGAGTGAACATTAGGTCTGGCCGCCCTTTTCTGTCAAAAGAATACATCTAAACTCGCACTAGGGCTATTTATAGCTGAGGAGCGTCACAAAATTTAGGCCCAAGCCCAACAGACAACCGCCCGGCATCACACTTTGGCGCCCGGCGGTTTCCCCTTAATCGCGCCACCGCCCGGTGGTGAGTTGTACCGCCCGGCGATTTGACTCATACTGGAAACCGCTTGGCGGCATCGCTTGGGCGCCAGACAGTGGCTTCTCCCCGCATTTGGCCACCCAGCGTTGGATTTTTGCGCTAGGCGGTTCATAAACTCTTCCTTTCTTCATGTTTCTTCTGCTTCCTTGAGTTTAAGACCTTCCATCATTAATCCCATTTTTCATTCTCTTCAAAAACGCTGCAAAATAATGCAAAACAAGCATAATATCTCTAAAAACAGCTTTTGACTCTCAACTTACTCAACTTACGTGTTTTGCTTGATTCTAAGCTCATTCTAAGCCTTGAAGGTTGTATTTTGATCTCAAATGAAGCATGAAAATAACTATTTTTCAACCGTTATCAAAGGGTTACATTAATTCATGACTCATGATAAAGACACATAAAACAATTAAATATAACACATTTTACTAATATTAAACAATTTCCCATTGTACATTGCTAGAATGAAAATGAAACCAATAAGATTTCTATAACCATTAACTAAATCATTAATATATAAATTTCCCAACAAAACAAAATCAGATACAGTTCATAATTATACAGTCCACATGTAATTGTGGAAAAAGAATTTAGATACGATCAAGCCATCTCAAATATTTCCAGCATTCTCAAACTCAGATTCACAATAAGAAGAATAAACCACCAACTTAGCCTCTAAAATAACACCTATCTCTAAAATAATGCTCTAAAATATTGGATATCAAATATTGGGTCTTCTAAGGTACATCTTGTACTAAAAAGTTTATAAAATTCGGGGCCTAAATTAATGAAATTATTCAAGTAATCCTAATATATTGAATATATCCCATATTATAGTTTTAGTTTGAAGAGTTCTAAAATTTTGAGAAATACTTGGCATGGTCCATAATACTTGGCACGGTTCCTAATACCACCACTACTAAACAAGTTGTTAAAATTTTTGAAAACTAAATGGCAGAAAGGGTAGTAGTTCAAAAATTAAATTTACTCCAACATTAAATAAATTTACACCATGGTATGGAATAGAATAAGTATGACCCAACACCAACAAGGAACAAAAAGTAAGATAGCATTTGTTTTAATACAAATGAAGTTTCAAGAATACAATCGTGATTACACAATGGGAACTCACATAAGAATCAATGTACATAAAAAAACTACTTTTAAAAATTTTCATTTGTGGAGCATATCAGGTTCAGCTTGAATTTTTAAACAATCAATCAATGAACTACTCGGACTGTCCATCTGTATAGAAAACATTACAACTGTCAACATCTTTTTTGGCCCCAAGGCCAACCCTGGCCTCTTTTTCAATTAGCCCATTATTTTTGACCCACTTTAGAGGGGGCTTTCCTAAAGCCCCTGCCCCCCCCCCCCTCAGCCCCAGGAAATGGGTTGAGATTCAATTAGTGTCGGGTCAGCCAGCCCTAACCCCCGAATATTCTAGTTTAGTCTAAAGCCCCAATTTACTCTAAAGCCCCTACCCCTCAACAAGTTTTTCGACATTGTTCTCTGATCAAGCACTTGCTTAAGAGCTAGCAACCGCAACATAGGTCGACGGCAGTACAAAGTCGACGGCAGATGACAGCCGCATGGTGGACGGCAACACACAGTGAACGACAGCACAAAGTAGAGTCAACGACACTTGACGGCAGTGGTGGTACAAGCGGCGAAGAAGAATCAAGGTTACCTTCTTTCAAATACTTTTCATGTTTTTTCTAAGATTGTTGTGACCCAGTTCATCAATGATTCATAAGCTACAAAATCACTTCTCGAGACCCCTGCAGAAAATGCTATCCAATGTATTCTTAGAGAAAGGTCAGGGCTTATTTGTATTTTGTTGAAGGAAAGTATGTAAAAAATTATTTGTATGTGTTAAACCCCTGGCAAGTGTACTGATAACGGTCTCAAAACCGTTATTTTCATGCATAAATTTGATATTAAATCACACCCTTTGTAGCTTAAAATGAGCTTATAATCAAGTAAAACTCTTAAGTTATGTCACATGAGAGTCAAAAGTTGTTTTTAGAGATATTATGCTTGTTTTGCATTGTTTTTCAGGGTTTTTGATGAAAATTGAAGATGGCAATGAAGTAGGAAGGTCATAGACTCAAGAATGAAGGAGAAAAAGGAAGAAAAGAAGAGTCTGTGAACCGCTCAGCGGTAAATTCCACCGCTGAGCGTCCTAGTGCAAGGAAAAGTTATTGTCTGGCGCCCAGGCGGCGACGCTGAGCGTCCAGAGCGACAAGATGCAAACTGCTCAGAGGTCATTTTAGGCGCCTAGGCGGTGGCGTGTGTTAAGGCAAACCGTTGAGCGGCTAATTTTAGCGCTTGGGCCGTTGTCTGTTTTTATATTTTGGATTCTGAAATCTTTCTGTTATCTTTTTGGCTTATATATAGCCTTAGTGCGAATCCAAATGTAATTTTTTTGGCAGAGAACAACGTCCACAGCAGCTCTACACACCTTGGAGGAGATTTCTTGGATGCTTAGGCTCCACTTTATCAAATCTAGGGTTTGCTTTCCATTCTTCCATTATATTTCATCTAGTTTCACCATGATTATGGTGAACTAAACCCTTTGTTGTTGGGGAACAATGTAATCTTTTGAAACTCTCATATATCCAAATTCTTATTTACTTTATATGCTTGCATATGCTTGATTTATCAATTGTTGGGTTCTTTACCTGTATTTAATGCTTTTACCGTTTAACTCATTCGATAAATGTTATTTGTCTTTATTGATACGGGGACGTACAATAATGTCATGAACTAGGGAGAATTCCTTGATTATGTTAATACCGCCTAGGGATAGGGGTAAGATGATCAATTGTATTTTGCTTCCGCTTATCATGCATTATTAATTAGTAGGGAAGGCTAGGGATAGCAAGCCGGTAATTAGTAATAGGCTCTTTTCACCAAGGGATTGGGTTAAGGTGATAACGGTTGAAAAACTGTTATTTTCACACTTAATTTTGATATCAAATGCACCCTTATTGACTTAGAAACTTGCTTTGACTCATGATTTTTCTTTAGTTTTGTGAATAAGAGAGTTGAGGACATGTTTTATGAGTTTATCAATAAATTACCTTGATTTTATAGGTTTTTGGAATGATTTGAAAGAAGGGTTGAAGTATCAAGGGGTTGTAGTGCAGAAAAGTCAACCAGTCAACTAGAAAAGTCAACCAGTCACCCAGAATGCTGAAAAATTGACCACAGTTGACCAGAAAAGTCAACCGGTTGACCAAAGTGCAGTTGACCGGCGCTGAGCGGTGCCTGAGCTGCCGCTGAGCGGTCCCGCGATCAGAGGCAAATCGCTAAGCGCCGTTTTTGATCGCTGAGCGGTGCCTGAGCAGCCGCTGAGCGGTCCGGCGATCAGAGGTAAACCGCTAAGCGCCGTTTTTGACCGCTAAGCGCCGTTTTTTACCGCTGAGCGGTTTGGACGCGGCCTTGGACTTGTTTTATGTTATTTTTATGATCTTTTTGGGCTTGGGCTTGTTTTATGTTATTTTTATGCCCTATTTAAAGGCCAGAACGTTTTAGGGTTTGGACCTTTTGATGGCTTAGAGACAGAAACACACTTTTCACCCCTTTGGGGGTAGATTTTGAGATGGTGACAGCTCTCTTTTTCTTCTTTTTAGGGTTTCTATCTCTTTCATTCCATTATTCACCTAGTTTCTCCATGACGATGGAGAACTAACCTTATTTGTTGTTGGGGAAAGATGTAACCTCTAAACTCTCATTTATCCAAATTCTTATTTATTTCATATGCTTGCATATGCTTGATTTATCAATTGTTGGGTTCCTTACCTGTATTTAATGCTTTTATCGTTTAACTCATTCGACAACTGTTGTTTGTCTTTATTGATACGGGAACGTACAGTAATGTCATGAACTCGAGGAATTCCTTGATTATGTTAATATCGCCTAGGGATAGGGGTAGGACGATCAATTGTATTTTGCTTCCATTTATCATGTATTATTAATTGCTAGGGGAGGCTAGGGATAGCAAGCCGGTAATTAGTAATAGGCTCTTTTCACCAAGGGATTGGGTTAAGGGTAGACCAAGAAATTTTGCATGACAATATGATAAATAAGCGAATTAAATAAGAAAAATAGATATAAGAGAGTGATTTGGTGAAATCTGAATCCTAGCAACAAACCCATCTCATATTATCAACATCATCCATCCACTTTTGTGTTTAACCTCAATTGATCAAATTGTATTCATGTTTATTTTTCTGCACTTTATATTTAAAAATCTCAAAATATTATTTTTATAGTCTTGATTGGTTAAGCAAAAGCACAACAGTTTAGTGTCGTGAGTCCGTTGGGAGAACGATACTGGTCTTACCGTTTATTATTACTTGATACAATCTGGTACACTTGTCAGGTGTTTAACAAGTTTTTGGCGCCGTTGCCGGGGACTCGTGGTAGAACTATTCTATGTGTGTAATTCTTAAGTGATTAGACTTTCTTTCTGTTTTTATTTTTCTATTTTAATTAAAAAAAAACGAAAATAAAAAAGAATAATATCTTTTTCTGTTTTTATCTTTTTGTTTTTATTCTTTATCTATCTAAAAAAAGAAGAAAAAATATTTTTTTCTGTTTTCATTTTTCTGTTTTTATCTTTCTGTTTTTTTTAAAAAAAAATAAAAAAATAAAAAAACGAAAATAAAATAAAATAATATTTTTTCCTTATTCTTCTCCTTATTCTTCTCCTCATTCTTCTCCTCATCTTTCCATCTTTCTATCTTTCTCTTTATTCTTCTCTTCATTCTTCTCCTCATCTTTCCATCTTTCCATCTTTCCATCTTTCTATCTTTCTATGTATTTTTCTTTCTATCTTTTTATTTTATCTTTCTATCTTGTTATTTAAAAAAAACGAAAAAAAAAAAAAATATATATATATATATATATATATATATCTTTTATTGTTTTTATTTTTGGGTTAATTCTGTGCTCTAGTGCAGTGTTCTTTAGCGTGTGCAGGATAAAAATTTGTATTAGGAGCACAAGATCATCAGGAGGCAGATAAGGAAGGAGAATTGGTTCACCAATACCCTGATGTGAAAAGTGACAAACCCAAACCTGGCACACCAATGAAATTCGAATAGGTTATGGATTGTCAAGACTATCAAAGCAAACAAGAATTCTTGAGATTGAGGAACTTTAGAGTTGGTGATAAAGGAAATTTCCGAGATGTTGTTGGTGTCATAGAGGAAGGAAGAATGCCTACATAAAATATCAACACCTACTGATGGGTGTTTGGGCTTTACCGGGTCAAGCTAATGACGTTAAAGAAGCGCTTGCTGGGAGGTAACCTAGTTTCTAACCCCATTTTTGAATTATTTTTTTCTTTTATTTGATTTTATTTTATTTAATTTTTTTTAGGTTAATTGTTGCTTCTGATGGCAGTAATGATAACATATACTGATGGATGTTAGGTGATTTGGCATCTATTGATGGAAGCCAATGAAGATAAGAAAGATTAGCATCTACTGATGGATGCTATATGGTTAGACATCTACTGATGGATGTCACTGACAGCATTTACTGATGAATGCTACTGGGATAGCATCTAATGAGGGATGCTAGAAGATTTAGGTATCTACTGAAGGATACCAGGAAAGTACACCTACTGATGGGTGATGGTAAGGTTTGCACCTACTGATGGGTACTAGAAAGGTTTGGGTCAGGCTCGTGACGTTAAACAAGCGCTACCTGGGAGGCAACCCAATTGATTGATTTATTTTTTCATGTTTTAATTATTGTTCTAGTTGCATATGTGAGATAAGTGATTGGGAATTGCATAAAAATTAAATTTTGAAAGTTGAATTTGAAGGTTTAAAGGGTTAAAATGTTTTAAAAAGAAAAAAGAGAGGGGTGTAAACCGCGCCCACTGTCGGGCGGTGAACTCACAGCTGGGCGGTGGCGACGCTGAGGGGTCAAAGCTATTTAAAAGAGGGTTTTGTTTTTTTGGCTCATTATTTGATTTTTCTACCCCTCAGGTTCGCCCAAGCACTCTTTACCAAACCCATAATATCTCTTTCACTTTCAAAAATCCTATAAAGATTTCCCAACACTTCTCCTATCATCCTCTCTCTTAAAAACCCAATTTTTATCACTTTTTCATCCAAGTTTGGGGTTTTGTGAGAGCCCAGCTATTTGGGGTTGATTCCTCCACATTTCTTGGAAGAACTTTTGTGTGCTACTAACGTTTAATGAGATTTCTTGTAGGGAACAAGAATTGTACTTGATGCAGGGATGACCTCCTCATCAGGAAAGAGGATCAAGACTGTGGGGAATAAGAGGATGGAATCAGAGTTGGAGAAGCTGAAGCTCCAACTATGGAGGAAGATGATGAGATAACATTTACTGATGGATGCTATTTGCACTAGAATAGGATTTTCTATCTTTGTTTTTGTATTTATTTGATTCTGTTTAGTAGTGTAGGATTGATGAACTTGGTTGGACACTATATCTAATGCAGTGGTTTGATATTGATATTTGTGCATGATGGGTATTGCTTGATGATGCTTTGATATTGATGATGTTGAGATTGCACAATATGCTGATATACAGGTGGTGGTTCACAAGCTGTGTGAACAGATGCATTGTGATTTTGTGATTGTGATTATGAGGCTAAGTAGGGTATTTGATTGAATGATTGGAATAAGCTTATGTGAGGCTTTTAAGCTCCAGAGTTCTTATTGATATATTTGCTATCTACTGGAAGCATGAATGATTTTGCCTGAATTTCTTTAATTGATTGAATTGCATGTATGTGTCATATGATCAAGGTCATTTTTGAAAAGCCTTTTCTAGCCAAAAATTTCGTCCCACATGAAAAAGGAGCATTCTATGTTCTACCCTCTTTGAACCTAAGCCTTAAACAGAATGTGAAAACCCTTGCTTTGAAAATCTTTGCCTTGAGTTAGGTTGAGAAATATTTTTGGGGTATTGTTAAAAGTTCAAGTTTGGGGTTGTTGGGAGAATTGAAAAAGAAAAGAAAAGTTAGGCATTGAGCTTATGAGTTGAAAAGAAAATGCATGAGAAAAGATGAAAAAGATAGAAAAAGAAAAAGCATGAAAAGAAAAGCTCAATGTGAAGAAAAGGGAAAGTTGGGAATGAGTGAGATTGGTAAAAAGAGAGTTTGTGCTTGAACTATGAATGTATAGATAACTCTCTTAACTCAAGGGTTTTGTGATCTAGAAAAACCAATTTTCCTTGTTAGCCCAACCACATTATAAGCCTTGAAAAGTCCTTGTGATGACATGTGTATGTGATGATGTTTGATTATGGTAAATGAAAGGCAATTTTGTTCTATGCGACATATGGATAGTAGAGGGAAGGAGTGACTTGTAAAACCCCTTTGAGTGAAACACTCTATTTGGTGAGGAATGGTTCCATGACTTCATGATTATATCTATGCTTAGCTAATTGATCATTCATGAAAATAGCATATATTGGAAGAGTATGTGATTGTGTGAACACCATGATGAGTTATTATGATTCAAAGCATGTGCACATCTTGACTAAATTCTATTAATGAGTTGATTTGGGTGATTACTTATCTTGAAAGAAAAAGCTTTTGAATGTGATTGAACCATTGTGTTGATTTGTGGAAAACTAAGTTTCATCTTGTTTGCTTGAGGACAAGCAAAGTTTCAAGTTTGGGGTTGTGATAAAGGTTGAAAAACCGTTATTTTCTTCACACTTAATTTTGATATCAAATGCACCCTTGTTGACTTAGAAACTTGCTTTGACTCATGATTTTTCTTTAGTTTTGTCAATAAGAGAGTTGAGGACATGTTTTATGAGTTTATCAATAAATTCCCTTGATTTTATAGGTTTTTGGAATGAGTTGAAAGAAGGGTTGAAGTATCAAGGGGTTGTAGTGTAGAAAAGTCAACCAGTCAACCAGAAAAGTCAACTAATCAACCAGAATGCTGAAAAATTGACCAAAGTTGACTAGAAAAGTCAACCAGTTCACCAGAGTGCAGTTCACCGGCGTTGAGCGGTGCCTGAGCGGCCGCTGAGCGGTCCGGCGATCAGAGGCAAACCGCTGAGCGTCGTTTTTGACCGCTGAGCGGTTTGGACGCGGCCTTGGACCTGTTTTATGTTATTTTTATGATCTTTTTGGGCTTGGGCTTGTTTTCTGTTATTTTTATGCCCTATTTAAAGGCCAGAACGTTTTAGGGTTTGGATCTTTTGATGGCTTAGACACAGAAACACATTTTTCACCCCTTTGGGGGTAGATTTGGAGATGATGAAAGCTCTCTTTTTCTCCTTTTTAGGGTTTCTATCTCTTTCATTCCATTATTCACCTAGTTTCTCCATGACGATGGAGAACTAACCTTATTTGTTGTTGGGGAAAGATGTAACCTCTAAACTCTCATTTATCCAAATTCTTATTTATTTCATATGCTTGCATATGCTTGATTTATCAATTGTTGGGTTCCTTACCTGTATTTAATGCTTTTATCGTTTAACTCATTCGGTAACTATTGTTTGTCTTTATTAATACGGGAACGTACAGTAATGTCATGAACTAGGGGGAATTCCTTGATTATGTTAATATCGCCTAGGGATAGGGGTAGGACGATCAATTGTATTTTGCTTCTGTTTATTATGCATTATTAATTGCTAGGGGAGGCTAGGGATAGCAAGCAGGTAATTAGTAATAGGCTCTTTTCACCAAGGGATTAGGTTAAGGGTAGACCAAGAAATTTTGCATGACAATATGATAAATAAGCGAATTAAATAAGAAAATAGATATAAGAGAGTGATTGGGTGAAATCTGAATCCTAGCAACAAACCCATCTCATATTATCAACATCATCCATCCACTTTTGTGTTTAACCTCAATTGATCAAATTGTATTCATGTTTATTTTTCTGCACTTTATATTTAAATATCCCAAAATATTATTTTTATAGTCTTGATTGGTTAAGCAAAAGCACAACAGTTTAGTGTCGTGAGTCCTTTGGGAGAACGATACTGGTCTTACCGTTTATTATTACTTGATACGATCTGGTACACTTGCCAGGGGTTTAACATAAGGGTAGACCAAGAAAGTTTGCATGGCAATATGATAAATGAGCAAAGTAAATAAGAAGAGTAGATATATGAGGGTGGATAAGATTAAATTGTAAACCCTAACAACCTCATTCATTCATAGTTTCTTTTAGTCAATTGAATTCCTGCATTTACATGTTTATTTTTGTTTTGCATTCAAACCACTTAAATTAATTTTCTTTTCTCAAGTCTAAAACCAATTTGTTTATACGAAAGATAAGGCCTTAAGAGTCCTTTGGGAAGAACGATATTGGGATTATCGATTTTTATTACTTGATACGATCTGGTACACTTGCCAGGGGTCTAACATGTACCAGATCGTATCAAGTAATATAATTGGTAAACCCAATATCGTTCTTCCCAAAGGACTCTTAAGGCCTCATATTTCGTGTAAACTAATCGCTTAAGACTTGAGAAAAGAAATTAATTTGAATGGTTAAATGCAAAACAAAAGTAAACATGTAAATGCATTGATTTAATTGGCTTAAAGAAAATATGGATGAATGAAGTTGTTGGGGTTTACAATTTCATCTTATCCACCCTCATATATCTACTCTCTTTATTTACTTTGCTTATTTATCATATTGCCATGCAAACTTTCTTGGTCTACCCTTAACCCAATCCCTTGGTGAAAAGAGCCTATTACTAATTACTAGCTTGCTATCCCTAGCCTCCCCTAGTAATTAATAATGCATTATAAACGGAAGCAAAATACAATTGATCATCTTACCCCTATCCTTAGGCGGTATTAGCATAATCAAGGAATTCTTCCCAGTTCATGACATTATTGTACGTCCCCGTATCAATAAAGACAAACAACATCTACCGAATGAGTTAAACGGTAAAAGCATTAAATACAGGTAAAGAACCCAACAATTGATAAATCAAGCATATGCAAGCATATAAAGTAAATAAGAATTTGGATATATGAGAGTTTCAAAAGATTACATTGTTCCCCAACAACAAAGGGTTTAGTTCACCATAATCATGGTGAAACTAGATGAAATATAATGGAAGAATGGAAAAGCAAACCCTAGGTTTGATAAAGTAGAGCCTAAGCATCCAAGAAATCTCCTCCAAGGTGTGTGGAACAGCTCTGGACATTTCTCTCTACCAAAAGAATTACATTTGGATTCGCACTGGGGCTATATATAAGCCAAAATGATAACAGAAAGATCTCAGAATCCAAAATATAAAAACAGACAACCGCTCAGGCACCAAAGTTGGCCGCTCAGCGGTTTTCCTCAATCCGCGCCACCGCCCAGGCGTCACATGGCCTTTGTAAGATCCCGAAAAAAAGGGTTTTAAAAATAAAGTATTTTTGAGACTTTGGATTTTTGTTTGGAGATTACTGTTCTTGAGTTTATATTTTTGTTAGAACATAATTGTTATGATATTTCTTTATTTTTATATTTTTTTGCCTAGGGGCAAAAGGGTCTTTTACTTTTATTTAATTGGTGTAGAAATTAATTAAGGGAGGGTGTAGAAAGGAAAAGTATGGAAATTAAATAATCTAGATATTTAATAAAATAATGTTATGTAAATCTTTTAGAAGATTTAGTTGTTGTTATTAATTAAATGAAAATAGGAGATATAATCTTAGTGGGTTTAAAGATTAAAAGAAATATTATTATTAGAGAAAATCATTATAATATATTGTAGATTTTAAAAAGATTTGATGGTTGATGATATTTTAAAAGGTAGTTAAGAGAGAATAAGAGAGGAAATCTTAGTGGTTTTAGATATAAACTAAGAGATTTTATTAATATTAAAAAGATAGAGATAGAATAGAAGAGGATAAAAAGGAGAAGAGTAAAAAGGGGTTGGCATTTTATTACCCTATAAGGAAAAAATGAAAATTACAAAGATAAGGGAAGAAAAGAAGTTCTCTAAGAGAAAGTAGAGCCGAGAACGGGGCATCAAAAGTGGGAGGACCATCGGTGATGTGGTGAAGCTTTCTAGGTGATCTTGGAAACAAAAATCGTATGATACCAGGTAAGGGGAGTGACTAGAATTATCTTATGTGTGTAGGGTAAGGGGAGTGACTAGAATTATCTTGTGTATGTTGGGTAAAGGGAGTGACTAGAATTATCTTGTGTATGTTGGGTAAAGGGAGTAATCTAGAATTATCTTGTGTATGTGGTGTTTGGTATTCTATGTTAATTCTTATTATATATTGTGTTGTATGTGGGTGGTGTTGTTCTTTCTCTGCTTGGTATCTCTAGGGATGATGAGGGATGGGTTGAGAGAATAACGTAAATGGTAGGGTGAAGTATTTCTGGGTTGGTTGGGTAAAGGTAGAAAAGGGTTCTGTAAGGGATAAAGTTGAAGTGTGGTTGGTGGAAGCAAAGAGGAGAAGAATGACTTGTGGAGGAACCATGGATTTAATAGGACGTTATGTGGGAGTGAGGATAGGATTGTGGACAATGATGGTTTAACAAGGATGACTCTTTTGACTGTGTGATGCGGGAGGATGATGATTTGCTAGTGATGACTCTTTCGGTCGTGTGATGCGGGAAAGAAATCCTCTTCGGTCATGTGATGCGGGAAGAAGATGATTTGCTAGTGATGACTCTTTCGGCCGTGTGATGCGGGAAAGAGATTTTATTTGGATGTGTGATACGGGAAGAGGATGTTGTGTGACTCATAATGAATTGGTTATGGTGGTTAGGTGGTGTGGTAGTTTAGAGGAAATAGACCATTGAGTGTTGATGTTTTTGTGATGTTATTGTTGTTATGTTAGTGTGTGATGTTAATTTGGTGATAATATATGTTTATGATTTGGTTATTATTGTGGTTAATATAATTATATATTGTATGATAAGATGATTCTGGTTGCTCACCCTGAAAGTTGTGGTTGTGCTTTCCACCTACGATGATCGTACTTGTACGGGAGTAGATGGCATTGCAGATAAGACTGGATGGAAGTAGCTGACGTGAGAGTTGGGGTATCTGAGTTCGGGGATTTATTATTTATTTTTAAAAGTTTTCCGATTTGATACTTTTATGTAAAAGTGATATTCTAAGAATTTCAAACAACGGTTATGGTTATGTTTAGCTTCCGCATTTTTAATCGAATAAAGATTATTATCTTTCATTGAAAGTTTTATAGAAAGGTTTTGAAAAATATTGCACTGTGGTATATCAAAAAATTCGGGTGTTACATTTGGTATCAGAGCCTGGTTTTCGAATATCTTTTGGGGCCTTGGTGAGTGAGCTCTGTAGTTTTATGTTGTGTATCTTTGTATATTGTTGTTATTATTTAGAATACATTGAGTTTGTTGTGGTGTTCTTTTGATCCGTTAGAAAATTTTTATTATTATTGTATTATGAAAACTAATGTAATTTTTGGGAAAGCATTTGAAGTTTTGCATGGTGTATGCTTCCTTATGAATGCAATTTTCGGGGACGAAAATTATTTTGTGAAGGGGTGAATGTAAGATCCCGAAAAAAAGGGTTTTAAAAATAAAGTATTTTTGAGACTTTGGATTTTTGTTTGGAGATTAGTGTTCTTGAGTTTATATTTTTGTTAGAACATAATTGTTATGCTATTTATTGTTAAGCAAATAATGTCTAGGATTCCTAATAGAATTTGTTTACCCTCTGATGTTTGGACTGCAGTTACTTATGAGGGATATATTTGCCTAACTGCACACTTTGTTGATGAAAATTGGAAATTAACAAGTAAGATTCTTAACTTTTGTCGAATGAAACCACCACATACAGGTGCTGAACTAGAAAATGTGGTGTTTGATTGCCTAAAACAATGGGGTATTGATAAGAAAATTTTCTCAATTACCTTGGACAATGCTTCTGCCAATAATAATTTGCAAGACATTCTAAAAAGCCATCTTCGAGTTCATAGAAATTTATTATGTGATGGTGAGTTTTTCCATGTATGATGTTGTGCTCATACTCTTAATTTGATAGTTCAAGATGGTTTAAAGGTGATTGACAAAACACTCCATAGTATTAGAGAGAGTATTAAGTATGTTAAATCGTCAAATGGAAGAACTCTCAAATTCAAAGAATGTGTTAGTGATGCTCTCATAAATATAAGCATGGGTTTGAGATTAGATGTCTGGTTCATCTTATCCCACTTCAAACTTGTATTTTATGCAAATTTGGAAAATTCAACTTATCATTGAAGAGAATTTGTTGAATGAAGATGTGACCATAAAGGATATGGCTATGAGTATGAAAGAAAAGTTTCAAAAGTATTGGAAGGAGTATATTATTGGCTTAGCTTTTGGAGCTATTCTTGATCCACGACTAAAGGTTGATTTTATAACTTATTGTTATAAAAAATTGGATCCTCTAACCTATGCAGAGAAAACAAAGAAAGTGTTAGAGAAGTTCAAGAGGTTATTTGAAGAATATGTAAAGAACTTTTCTACCTCTAGTGTTTCTCTTTCCTAATCTCCTACTGAATCCATCTTGACGTCTCAGTCCAATACTGAAGGGAAAAAGTTTAAGAGATCAATGATTATTTCGATAAGCATTTTATACCTAGTGTTATTTAAAATGCATTGTAGGATTTTAAAATGTATCAAAATGAATCAAAATCTATAATTGGAAAGAACGAGATAGATGCTTATTTAGATGAACCAGCAGTAGATGATGATGAAGACAATGAAGATTTTGATGTGCTCAAATATTGGAAGAGTAATGAGAAAAAATTTGCCATATTGTCTTAGAACCTTGTTTCAAATAATTTTGTATTTTAACTGTAAGTTACAAAAATAATCATCAATTAAGCTTCAGTACTTCGAATCATGAAATGATTGAGTGGTATTAGAGATTATTTACATTTGATTGTTTTAGAAATTTAGTAAAAAGAAAGGCCCATGGACTGGCCCTGACCCATAGGGCTTTGGGGGTTTCTAGCCCTGTGGGCTTTTTCAATAATATATTCTTTTGACCCTGTGGGCTTTTTTGACCCCAACCCACATGGGTTAGGGCCAGGGCCTATCAAGTGGACCAATTTGACAGCTCTAGAAAACATAAATTTATCTAAACTATCCTTAATTAAGCAATACACTGAAAAACAAAGACCAAATCACATTGAAAACCGTGGAATGAAAATGGGAAAAGGGTCATCAAAGGGTTACCATGCGCCTGATGAATCGCTGAGGAGGGTCACACTTCCTCCTATCAGTGCGGGATCGAACACTAACAACGTGAGAGTGGATGACACATGAAACACAGTACTGCATCTTCACATACAAATTGGGAAGCGTGTATTCTACACAACAATTAAAAAGGCAAAATAAATAAAATAATAGTAAGTGGATTTTTAATTAGAAACAAGAAGGTGAAGAATATTATTATTACGTTCATAGACGCAAGCCTCCTGCACATCTTAACAACAGCCTGCTCAACAATGTTCCTCACCAGAAATCTCTTGATTGCGTTGTCCTGTTTTGATTTTGCATACAACACAAAATCTTAATTGCAATCCTACACAGGAGTTTGAAGGAGAGAGGAAGTGAAATCAAAACCTTAGGGCAACATTTGCCGCAATTGGAGCATCGGATGAATTTGACGTGGCCGCGACCATGCTTGTTGCGGCCTCCATTCCTACACTTAAATGACTGCAAGAAAACGTCATCCAAATATGAGTAAAACAAAAAGGAAAAAGAAGGTTCTGGAATTGCAGAAATGGAGATCTAACCATGGTGGTTAGCGGGAAGACGTAGGCTCTCCTTCTTTAGTGTTTCGATGCAGCGACTGATATAAGTTAGAGAACAACATAATCAGTTTTATACGAGGTTGTTGTTAACTAACTGGTTTTGTGTAGTCCATTGCTGAGTTAAATTAAAAATTAAAAGTAAGTTAAATTATTGTTTTTTTAAAATTACAAAAAAAATATAAAATATAAATAAAAATGGAATTGAAAGAACATGTTTTATATATATATATATATATATATATATATTTATTTATTTACTTATATTCAAAAATAAAATATTATCACTAATATGTTTTGCATATCTCAATCAAAATCTCAAATTTAAGTTTTGTAAATCTAAAAATATTTGACACACACACACACACACACATATATATATATATATATATATATATATTAGACAACAATATCCAAAATAAGCTTTACGAAATAACGAGATACTAAAAATAATAAAATGAAAAGAAAACACAAATCATTATAAAATAACTCCATTTTATAAATTTGAGCAACTGCAATTTTATATTTTTTTTTTGTTTAAATCCATCTCTCACACATAGTTGATTCTATTGCTAACTAGAAATTTGGTTTTGAAATAAATATTCCTAACAAAAATAATTATTATTGTAATTATTTTGGTTCTTTGTATTACTTGTTTATATTAAGAAGTATTTAACGTTCTTTATTGAAAACTTAAACTATGACTTTTTTTTTTTAGAAGAGCTACAAAATATATTTTATATAATTATGTTTTTATTAATGTTTATTATCATAATGTAATGATATAATTAGGAATATAGTTATGTTAAATATAGTAGTTTTACACATAAATCTCAAAATAATCACATCATACTTTTTAATGAAAATCATAATGAGATAAAATTAGATGGAAAAAAACATAAATTTGAGAATATAACAAATTATTTCAAAGTTTCTACTAAAGATAATACTTCCTAATTTTTTTATTCAAATATTAACCTTCTCTTATACTAATATTTGTTTAAATTTTATTTTTTCTTTGTTTGTTATTTAAAATAAACTATAGCTTTTGTTTGATGTCTTGCTCGCTATATAAATGTTGAAAATATAATTAATTACTATATAAAAAAAATTAACGTTATAATTATTTATTAAAAAAAAATGGTTTTACCATATAATCAAAGTAAATACACATGTCATGTGACAACAATAAAATTTGATAATTCTAATTAAAAACAACATTAAATACTTCTTAATATAAACAAGTAATATAAAAAACCAAAATAATTACAACATAATTTATTTTTGTTAGAAATACTTATTTCAAAACCAAATTTTTAATTAGGAATAGAATTAACTTGTGTGAGAGAAATGGATTTAAACAAAATAAAATATGAAATTGCAATTGTTCAAATTTATAAAATGAAGTTATTTCATAATTATTTGTGTTTTCTTTTCATTTTTTTTATGGCGAAATTTTTTAAAATTTATTTTGAATCATCATGATATAGTGTGAATATATATATATATATATATATATATATATATATATATATATATATCAAATATTGTTTAGATTTACAAAACATAAATTTGAATTTTTGATTGAGATATGCAAAATATATTAATTATAAATATATAATATATAAATATAACATGGTCTTTCAATCTTTATTTATATTTTTATATTTTTTTGTAATTTAAAAAAAAAACATTAATTTATCTTTTTTTAATTTTTAATTTAACTGAACAATGCACTCCACAAAACCTGTCAAGAACAACCTCATAAAATTATTCTGTTCTCTAACCTATGTCAGCCGCTGCACCGAAACCCTAAAGAAGGAGAGCCTGCGTCTTCCCGCTAACCACCATGGTTGGATCTCCATTTCTGCAATTCCAGAACCTTCTTCTTCCTTTTTGTTTTTCTCATATTTGGATATTTGGATGTCATTTTCTTGCAGACATTCAAGCGCAGGAATGGAGGCCGCAACAAGCACGGCCGCGGCCACGTCAAATTCATCCGATGCTCCAACTGCGGCAAATGCTGCCCTAAGGTTTTGATTTCACTTCCTCCCTCCTTCAAATTCCTGTGTTGGATTGCAATTAAGATTTTGTGCTGTATGCAAAATCAAAACAGGACAAGGCAATCAAGAGATTTCTGGTGAGGAACATTGTTGAGCAGGCTGCAGTTAGAGATGTGCAGGAGGCTTGCGTCTATGAACGTAATAATAATATTCTTCACTTTCTCGTTTTTAATGAAAAATCCACTTACGATTATGTTATTTATTTTGCCTTTTTAATTGTTATGTGTAGAATACACGCTTCCCAAATTGTATGTAAAGATGCAGTATTGTGTTTCCTGTGCCATCCACTCTCACGTTGTTAGGGTTCGATCCCGCACTGACAGGAGGAAGCGTGACCCTCCTCAGCGATTCGTCAGGCGCAGGGTAACTATATATAATCCTTTTCCTGTTTGCCTCGTTGGCATTGTGTTTGATCCAATGTAATCCTGTGTTGTTTTAATGTTATGATTTCACAATGTGTTATTTACTCAAGGGCAGTTCAGATAGAATCGTGTTTTGATGTGAGCAGGTACCATTGTTTGAATGTTTTTAAAATTGACACTGAACCTAGCCTGTGCTACATTTCAAAATTTTCAAACCGAGAGGATACGTCATATATTTTGTGTATAGCTTTAATCTTAAGTTAGTTCCGTTGTACAATCGCCATTATTTACGTAAAATATTGTATATCAAAACGCCTGCTTGCTTGGCTTCTGTTCCTTGATGGAGCTCGAGTGTTACCCTTCCCATATCCCAATTACCCAGTGATACAGTAGAAGATCGTGAATTTTATTTTGGAACTAAAAAGTATTAGAAATCATTTTGAGCTTTAGTGCTTAATTACTATCAAAGTTGGTATATATAGAGGCAACACTGGTTGTTTAATCTTGATATCATGGATTAGTTTGACAATACAGTGAACAGTATTTAAGATTTAAAATAAGAATATCAAACTTGTGTCTTTTTCTACGGTTACATTTGATCTGTATGAACCAGAACTCAGTATAGATACCCGTATCTGGCCCTTTGGGTGATTGATGTATCAATGAGTTAGTTGATGGTTAAAGAAAAGTCAGTCTCTTTTGGATGTACAAAGAGAATTCATTTGACATTTAGTTTGCAATAGGAAAATGTGCTATATTTGTATGAATAAACTCTGATGACTTTTGTATTTGCATTTTTTAGTCATTGTCGATAGATTGTTATGTATCTTTGTTCTTATTCAAGAATTAATGTAACACATTCTCTTGTCTGTTTTGGTGATTTATTATCTTTACCAGGATGATGCTCCAAGGCTTGGTCAGCCTGGTCAAGCACCTCGTCCTGCTGGTGCAGGAGCTCCTGTCCGAACTTGAGGGCAAGTCATTGGAAAAAAAGGCTTAATGTATGCTGAATCAATTTTATGATACTTCTCTTTGCTACTTAATTTTTAAAATATCAGTTTTTTGGAAGTTATTTTATCCTAATTTCGTTGCATTAGTTGTTGGATGGTATCTTTCTGGCTATAATATGACGGTGTTTTGGAATGAGAACTTATATTATTGGTAAACGTCGTTCAGTTTTCAAAGTATATTTTAACTCTATAATTTGGAAATGATATGTCAATAAGTTTTCATCTATGATGTATGGATACTGTATAGATACAATACGAGGATCGGATATGAGTATCGGATATGATATGTATTAGATATGTTGATTTGTCCTATCTTAGAAAATATAGGATAGAATAGGTCTGATATGAAAATTCATTTTATATTAAAAAATATATGATGTTATAATAATTTGTTTTAAATATGCTATAATTGAAAAATTATTAATAAATATTATTTAAATTGAATATGTTAAATATATTAAACTCAATATATGAATTAGTAATAAACTATGTTTTTACACTTTCAACAAATAAAAATTGTAAATCATTATCTATTGTCTAGAATTAGGAATAGTATCAATTTCATCTTCTTGATTATCATATGTAATTAAGATAGTTTTAATATTTGGTTCACTAAGAAATAATGTTATCACTCTAGGATGTCCAATGTCGTCAAAGTCAGTCATCCCATGCATCTCCAGAATGTCTCGCATTTTATTGCTATCTTGGTTGTATTCTTCATTTTATCTAGTCAAAAATTGTAAATTGTATGCATATAAACTAAGCTTTCCGCTATTTTAGGATCAACTTATTTCTTAACGAGTGATTCTTAACAAGACAAGGTTGCCCGAGAAGTACAGAAGAAGATTCATGCATCGGTTATCAAAATTTAGGATACAATATCTACATATCTTCAAGATTTAGATTTCAAGCGCGGTCTTTTGTCTATCGTCACTAATTATGAAAAACAAAAGAAGAAATATCTTTTGATTTTGATTTCAAGTGTAGCCTTTTGTCTATTATCACAAATTGTGGAAAACATTTTCAGACGCTTATTCCTCTCTTTATAAATCGAGATCCTCTTGAAGCATTCTTTACTATAACACTTATGAATACAAATTGAGAAAGAATTATATATTATAAAAGATAGTAACTTACTAATTAAAAGAATGAGCTATGTAACATAGAAGAATACTGTTTTTACTTTACTTTGCTATGTTATAAATAGTTTCATAATGTAGTATCTTATTTTAATAGTATAAAACTATTAAAATAAAATATTACAAAAATAATAATAAAACAATTTGGTAAAATAAATTTATCATTGTGAACAAGATGGCATACAAAATAGTCAAACACAAAAGAAAGGATAAGCTAATATTGTAAAAAAAACAAACTTAGCATATTAAGATTTCATTATATATTATATTCCAACAAATTCACACTAATCATCTTAATCATGTCATTGACTTAGATAAACCATTTGGATAGATGTATTGATGTCAGACTATGACAAGTTTTCCACTTGAAGTGGTGAAACAACTGGCTCTCCAAGCTACCACACAAGGTTAATTTGTCGACCACCTATGGACAAAGAATACCAGACCATAGGCTAAGATCTCCTGTTACTCCTCACCACATAATCTCCTTCTCTATTTGAGATGGCGCGATTATTGAAGCCTCAAGATAACTTCCAAGACTGAGTCCCTACATCAATACATCACTCACATGAAACCATCACTAAGAATTTCACCTTATAAATCCTTTCCAAACAATTACTGAATTCAATCACCATTTCCATACCACCAGTCATTCAAAATCACATCACCAAACACTAAATATAACATTTCACTTTTTAAATCCAAGCATAGATAAAGGAAAGAGCACAAAACAACCTAAACAACTCGAACACACTCGTCCAGGTAGTTCACATCAATAGCTCAAGGAGAGCCCAAACAAAGGACTTCCCAAGCTCAACGAGGGAGCTCACCCAGCCCTTGAAACTCATTGTCCAAGACCTCCAAACTAGCCCAATGAGCTAAACCACTCGCCCAACGAGAGAAAAAATAGTGAGCTGCACAAGCCCAAGCAGTTGGCTCACTTAGCCTATGAAACCCACTGCCAAAACCCTCTAAAACTTGTTCGGCGAGCGTCAAGCTCGCCCAACGACTCTATAGAATACCAATTCTGCAAAATTTGTGTAACACCCATAATAGGATAATACATATAAAAGAATAATGTACAAATTGTATAAACATTCTCATCCATTTTTTTTAATAACATCATGGAAGCAAAATCATAATCATATCTTATGTTTGTACGTCACAACTAAACAATTCTTCTTGTCCTTTAAAAGTACCAAAATCAAACAAGCGTAATTAAAAAACATTATAAAACCCCCGACAACTATTATTCTTCGTCTCTCTTATCGAACTACTCCAATCCAGTCTCATCTACAACACCATCTACTCTCGTACAAGTACGATCATTGTAGGTGAAAACCATATCCACAACATGCAAGGGTAAGAAACCAGAAATATCATATTATATAACACATTATAAACACATTACACATAGACCAACAAGCCATAACATCATATCTCAATGCAAAAGACAACATCACAAATAGGCGTTTCATAAATGGATGTTGTTTCCTTGTATTTTTGTCGTCAACCTGTTCTTAATAACAATTGATTTTTCTTTGATGAACCGATCGTTGGCTTTCATTTCGTCATCACAACTTGTTCTCAATAAGATGTGATTTGAGTCGTCTTCCATCGCAACTTCATACCTATTTCCCCTAACTCCTCAAGTACTAACGAGTAAAAACACTGATACTACGTACACCAATGCACTATACTCAACACGATCCAAAGTCATTGGGCGAGACATCCACCAATTTATTTCCTCGCGTAGAAGGAAAAGTGACACTCGAATCTTTGTCTCATGTGAGACTATTAAGACTCCGACAAGTGTACCGAATCATATCAAGTAATATAAATGGTAAGACCAAGTATCGTTTTCCCTAGAGACTCATTGGCCTAGATAGTCATGTGATTTGTTGAATATTTAAGACTTGAGAAACGAAAATCAGTGTTTATAATGCAAAACCGAAAATAAACATGAATGCAGTTGTTGATCAATTGACCAAAAGAATACGCAGGTGAATGATATATGGATGAATTGTGTTCTTGGGGTTTCTGACTTTATCCTATCCATTCTCATGTATTTACGAATTCAACTCCTTCATTAATGTCAATGTCACTTTCTAATTTACCTTAAACCCGATGTCTCAGTGAAGAGAACATACTCCTAATTACTAGTTTACAATGTCTTGTCTTCGATAATGGTTGAAATACCGTTATTTTTATACTTAAATTTGACACTAAACACACCTTTTTTGGCTTAGAAACTAGCTTGAAATCATGCATTTTGCTTAAGTTAGAGAACAAGAGAGTCAAAGGTGGTTTTCTTGGTTTTATGCTTGGTTTTCCTTGTTTTGGTAGGAATTAACATGAATTGAATGAAGGAAGCAAAGTAGGAAGAAGCTGGATTCAAGAAAAGATGGAAAAGTGCACAAAGGAAGAATCACAACCACCATTGAGCACTAGTCCACCGTTGAGCACCAAAATCGTTGTGGATATCTCTGTCAAATGCTCAAGCATCAATTTAAGTATCGTGCCCACCACTGAGCGCTACTTTTTCGCTGAGCGGTGGCCTCTTCAGTGAATCCACTGTCAAACGCCTGGGCGTCAACGCTGAGCGTTAATCTTGAGTGCCGCACCTACCGCTGAGCGGTAAACTAGCGCTGAGCGCCATTTTCGTGGGCCTAGGCCAGTTTTTGTTGATTTTAATGAACTTTAAATAGATTTGAAAGACCCAGAGAGGGTATCTTTTGGCAGAAGGAGACGCAGAAACACACTCTTCACCCCTTGGAGGCGGATTTTAGATACGGAAGCTCCAATCTACAAGTTCTAGGGTTTTATCTTTCATTCCTTTCATTAATTTCATCTAGTTTCACCATGTCTATGGTGAACTAAACCTCCATTGTTGTTGGGGAAACGATATAATCATTTGAAACTCTCATGTATTGAATTGTTTTGTTAATCTATATGCTTTAGTTCATTAATTGTTAGAGTTTTTCCTGTATTCTCTATGCATGCTTTGTTTAACTCATTCAACAGTGTGATATTTGATTTTGTTGTTATGGACACATACGGGAAAATGTAGACATGGGGAACTCTCTCGGGAGCAATATTACCTAGACATAGGGATAGGAGGACCGATTGCCTTAAGCTTCTGTGTGAATGTAATGCATGATCAATTGTTAGGGAGACAAGACATTGTAAACTAGTAATTAGGAGTAGACTCTCTTCACGAGACATCAGATTTAGGGTAAATTAGAAAGTGGCATTAACATTAATGAAGGAGTAGAATTCATAAGTACATGAGAGTAGATTAGGATAAGTCGGAAACCCCAACAACATAATTCATCCATATCATTCACGTGCGTATATTCTTTGGTCAATTGATCAACCTTGCATGCATGTTTAATTTCGTTTTTGCATTATAAACCCTAAATTTCGTTTCTCAAGTCTTAAATAATCAACAAATCACACGAATGTCTAGGCCAATGAGTCTCTAGGGAAACGATATTCGGTCTTACCGTTTATATTCTTGATACGATTCGGTACACTTGTCAGAGTCTTAACAAGTTTTTGGCACCGTAGTCGGGGACTCGTGATTTAACTATTCTATTCGTGTGATTATTGATTAACTTTGACTTTATTTTTTTTATTTTTTTTTCTAATAAATGTTTTCTAGGGTTTTGTGCCTAATGTTTGCAGGGTGCAATTTAGACAAGAATTTAACTATATGGGCACTCAATTCTACCAAGATAATCTCAACCATTGGTGAGAACCTCACTCAAGCATGGATAAAAGCCAATTTGGGCAAGCTGCCGAACAATTTGAGGAACTACCACAAGAACAATGGCAGCAACAACACTCTCTATCAATGGCAAAGTTAGAGGACGCCTTTCAACAATCTATGCAAAATGCCATCTCCACTCAGAAAAGCATTGAAGCAACATTCAAAAGGATGGATATGTATATTGGTCATATAATTGAGAAATTGGAAGATTCTTGGGTTAATACTGAAGTTAACCCTAGGAAGGAATGTCAAGTGATAATGGTTCAAAAGCCGTTATTTTTACACTTAAATTTGATACAAAACACACCCTTTATGACTTAGAAACTAGCTTGAAATCATGCATTTTGCTTAAGTTAGAGAATAAGAGAGTCAAAGGTGGTTTTAGTAATATTATGCTTGGTTTTCCTTGTTTTGGCAGGATTTAGTATGAATTGAATGAAGGAAGCTGAAGTAGGAAGGAGTTGGACTCAAGAAAAGATGGAAAAGTGCACAAAGGAAGAATTACAGCCACCGCTGAGCTCTAGTACACCGCTGAGCTCCAGCCTCGCTGTATGGATCTCTGTCAAACGCTCAAGCGCCAATGCTGAGGGGAGAATTTGAGTATCGCGCCCACCGCTGAGCGCTACCCCACCGCTGAGCACTGACTTCTTTAGTGAAGTCAGTGACAAACGCCTGGGCGTCAACGCTGGGCATCCATCTTGAGTACCGCACCTACCGTTGAGCGGTGACCCAGCGCTAAGCGCCATTGTTTTGGGCTTGGGCCAGTTTCTGCTGATTTTAATGAACTTTAAATAGAATTGCACGACCTAGATGGTCTATCTTTTGGCAGAGGAGACGCAAAAACACACTCTTCACTCCTTGTAGGCGGATTTTGGATGCGGAAGCTCCAATCTACAAGTTCTAGGGTTTATCTTTTCATTCCTTTCATTAATTTCATCTAGTTTCACCATGTCTATGGTGAACTAAACCTCCATTGTTGTTCGGGAAACGATGTAATCCTTTGAAACTCTCATATATTGAATTGATGCTTTATTCAAATGCTTTATTTCATTAATTGTTAGAATTTGTCCTCCATTCTCTATGCATGATTTGTTTAACTCATTCAATAGTGTGACCTTTGATTTTATCTATGTGGATACATATGGGTAGATATAGACATGGGGAAATTCTCTCGGAGCAATATTACCTAGACATAGGGATAGGAGGACTGATTGCCTTCACTAGTGCAAAAATGGGCTATTACGTCTTTTATTTTTGGCCTTTAACGACGCAACTGCTATCGACGTTATAACTGGCGACGTAAATTAACGTCAAATATTATCGGGTGACGTTAATCAAACTGGTTTACGTCGCACACAGAGGTAAATGACGTAAAGTTAACGTCTTTTATGCTCGTCGACGTTAAAGTACGTCCTATAGAATAAAACTTGACGTCCAAATATTTGAATAAATATTTATTTTTAAAGTAAGATTTTTCGTCATATCGTCGGGGAAACTAATGTAACATTGACGTCGACGTTGAAGAATGATGAGGTAATATTCACGTCGAAGAGAAAATTTGACGTTAATTTTTAATAAATATTTATATTTAAAGGACTATTTGACGTCTGTTTTAAGGTGATTGATGTAAGGTCGACGTCAAACATGTTTACAGTCGACGTTAATATCGCTGAGCTGTAGAGATCCTCGCCCATTGTTTTATTGTTATCGTTATCCACTGCATTATATCAACATCACTCATATATATATATATATATATATATATATATATATATATATATATATATATATATATATATATATATATATATATATATTAACGTCGGACAATTTATAAATTGACGTTACCTTCAGTGTTTTTTTATTAAATTTTGTCTGTTTTAGCTCATTTAACTAAACCTGAAATACAGAAACCAGTTTTCCAATTCTTAAATGCACAAAATTAATTAATCTAAACCATGCTATCATCAATTCCAATTAAATAGTAAAATTAAAAGACGTTAATGCTATCATTAAAACTTAAAAGAACCCACTTTTTCATTCATCTATTCACAATATTCATCTATTCTCAGTATTAATTTATTCTCAATAATCTATTCACAGTATACATGTATTCACAGTTAAAAAGTTGCACAAGTAAGCAAATGATACTATCATGAAAGGAAAAACCTAAAACTATAGGCATTTAAAATGTTTATTCAAATATCATGCCCATGCCTCTCTTATCGTCTTTATTAGTACATTGGGCAATGTAGAAGTAGTGTTGAATTGCTGCAAAATCAAGGAAGGAAACTTTGCAATTATATTAATTTTAATGTCAAAAGTTTATTGATATTTTAAAGATTTTCAAATGTAAATTTCTACCTCAGTCCAATCTCCTCTGATTCCTGCTTGGATGATTGTCTTCATCCATGACATGATGTAGTAGCCATAGGCCTAGAAATCATTCTGCTTATTACACTAAACATGTGAAAGAACCTAGTCGAATGTAATGGTTTAAAATTGACTACGAAAATTAATGGTTAAAGATCAACGAATTCCAACCTTAGGATATATAATCTCAATTTGTTGTCCTCTGGTCCTAGTCAGAACTCTAAAAAAATTTGAAAAATTTGAAACATTAGAAACATAAGTTAATATATTGATATCATAATGAATTGATAAGAATGAATGTAATACTTACCTATTTCTCCCACATGCCTTCGTTGTGATCACATCGAGTTGCATGTATTTCATCGGTTACATCATCAACCTTATTTTCCGTGGTTCTCGATGAGAAGGAGCTTGTCTCAAGTATATCTAGAGAGTCTTCATCATCAGATGTGTGCATGGCTTTGCCTTCCAATACCACTAACCATTTATGATTCACTGGGTCAATGACGTAGAATATTTGTCTTACTTGACTAGCCATAATAAATAGTTCATCCGTGTAACTCATTTTGTAAAGAACCACTAAAGTGAATCCGAGGACTTCTGTCACGACACCAGATTTACTATCAACCCATTTACACTTGAAAACTGGAACTCTAAAAGTGACATAATCAATTTCCCAAATTTCTTGTATTATTCCAAAATAACTTATTGATGCTGTAATTGGATTCTTATCCTTGGAACTGGAAAAGTGTACAACCTCAGCTTGTAGGGTAACTCCACTATTTTGAACTTTACTTTTATCGTCTTCCTCCTTTGAATAGAACAAGTAATTGTTTATGTAATAGCCGCCGAAAGTGATCATATCAGTGTTAGGTCCACGAGCTAGTCTCAATAGATTTTCAGAAACATTCGGAGTGGCATAAATCTTTTTCTTAAACCAAGCTAAAAAGGATTTGTTATGTTCATTAAGTGTCCACTTTTCACTCATACGTGGATGTGCTGACTTAATTTCATCAATGTGTTGTGAAATGTAAGGAATAACATCCTCTGTGTTGTTTAAAATGTACAAATGAGCTTGATTAACTTCTTTTCCGCCAACACTTTCAATCCTTACTCCTCGAACTCCCTTTCCTTCACGTCTGTGTTCATGTACTGTTTTGTTTGGAAGTCCTATTGGTTCACAACTTGGCATATAACTTGAGCAGAATTCAATGGCTTCCTCCGCAATGTAGCGCTCTATAATCGAAGCCTCCGGTCTCAATTGATTCTTAACATATCCCTTTAAGATCTTTATGTATCTTTCAACCGGGTACATCCACCTCAAGAAAACCGGCCCACATATTCGAATTTCTCTCACTAGATGAACAATCAAATGAACCATGATATCAAAAAATGAGGGTGGGAAATACATTTCCAATTGGCACAAAAGTCTGATGGCCTCATTTTGCAAATCATCTAACTGTCGAGGATCAACAACTTTCTTGCAAATGGCATTGAAAAACAAACTCAAACGTGTGAGAATACCTCTCACAGAGACAGGTAATATGGCTCGAATAGCTACTGGTAAAAGTTGTTGCATTAAGACATGACAATCGTGTGACTTTAAACCAACTAACTTTAAATCTTTCATAGAAACAAGGCTACTAATATTCGACGAATAATCTTGTGGAACCTTCAAACCATGTAAACATTGACAAAAAATTTGTTTTTCTTTTTTTGAAAGAGTATGACAAGCTGGAGGAAGATATGTGCATCTTCCTATGGACTGCAGATGTAACTCAGAACGGATTCCCATGTCAACCAAGTCTTGTCGTGATTTCACTCCATATTTTGTTTTTCCTTTAACGTTTAGTAAAGTCCCAACAACATTATCACATACATTTTTTTCAACATGCATCACGTCTATGAAATGCCGCACATCAAGTTTACACCAATATGGAAGATTAAAGAATATTGATCGCTTTTTCCAAATGTTTTTCTCAAGGGTCATTTTGTTTTGTTTTCCGAAGACAATGTCAATGTTCCTCACCTGGTTGTATACTTCTTCCCCATGACGTGGTCTGCTCACTACATCATCTTCAGGACTTCCATTAAACGCTTTCTTCAATCTACGGTAAGGGTGATTTCAAGGAAGGAATCTTCGGTGTCTTGTGTACACAGTTTTCTGCCCATGCTTCAGTTGAAGATAACTAGTATTTTCTTCACAAATCGGACATGCAAAATGACCTTTAACACTGTAACCGCTCAAGTTCCCATAGGCTGGGAAATCATTTATGGTGCAAAACAACATTGCACGCAAACGGAAGTTTTCTTCTGAATATGAATCGAACACCTCGACGCCCTCTTCCCACAACATTTTTAAATCGACAACATCATGTATTTTCTCTTCATGCACAACATAGGAGATAAATTGTGTATCATCAAAATAATTGGCCATGAACTATGTTTGCCACTTAAGTTGCCATAAGGATTCATACCATCGATAGCAAGTGCAAGTCTTAAGTTTCTTGGCTCTGCACTAAATTTGGGAAATGTGGCATCAATGTTCTTCCATTGTGGGGAATCAGTTGGGTGTCGAAGAAGATTATCGCATTTTCTTCCATCAACGTGCCACATAAGATTCTTCGCATTTTCTTTAACAGAAAACAATCGTTTCAACCTCGGTACTATAGGTAAATACCACACGACCTTAGCTGGTGGACCTTCATTTTGTTCATCGTTATTTCCATCAAGTTTCTTCTTAAATCGTGACGAACCACACGTCGGACACACCTTCATTGAAGCATACTGATCTCTATATAATACATAGTCATTGGGACATGCATGTATCTTTTGGTATTCCAAACCCATTGGACATAGAATTTTCTTCGCGTCGTAATTATGTATAGGTAACGTGTTATTTTCTGGAAGCATGTCCTTCAGTAACTCCAACAATTCTGTGAAACTTTTATCAGTCCATCCGTTTCTTGCTTTCAAACAAAACAATTTCAAAGTAGCCGATAACCTTGTAAAATTGATGCATCCTGGATACAACTCTTGCTCTGCATCGTTCTTAAGACTATCGTATAAATGAGCTCTTCCAAAATTTTCTTCTCCAACGATATGTACCATTTCGTCTAAATGATCACTCATCGATTCTTCGACATAATCCGAACCTCTTAAAGTTGTTGGCTTATATAATACTTCTCCATGCCAAGTCCAAACTGTATAACGTCTCATTATTGCATAGATGAATAGATGATCACGGATGTTGTCCAAGTCTTCACGTATTTGATTGAGACAATGAACACAAGGGCAAAAATATGCCCCGTTCACTAGTTTTGTGTGTTCCTTAACATATTGTATGAACTCAGAAACCCCTCGATCATACTTTTCACTAATACGACGCTCATGAATCCAGCTTCAATCCATACTCTAGGACTCTAAAAGAAAAGAATATACGAAAAAAAAATAAAAACTAACTTACGTAGATGTAGAGAACAAAAAATAAATATCTATCATGGATAAGAGATATTGAAAGAAAAAAAAATACTTGAAATGGTGTCACTGGAGAAGATGATGAAGTTCGCTGACCACGTACGAAAAACAACCTAAAGGTAAAAGAAAAACAATCGGTCAACCATACAAATGTGAACCAAATGACATTGAAACAACTTAAAAATAACCTTCTTTCTTTATCGCAGTCGTCCGCGAAGAAGAAAGTTCAAGCAGAAACGGAAGCATGAACAAACAGTGAGACCGTGTTATGTGTTTAATTCAATAAATAAATTCCACATCGCATACATTAAAAATATGACGTTATATTTAAATATAATATAACGTCCAACCCCAAATAATTGATGGTTTCCCTTAAAACATTAGCGCCAATAGAACGTCGAATATGAGGAAAATTGACGTTTTCTCTTAATTAGCCGCCAATATCTGAAAGTACCGTACTTTTGTACCTCTTTTCTTTTCACCCCTCCCATAGAACGTTGAAGGCTGCGGGGCTGGGACGTGAAGGGAATTGAAGTGGTTGGGAGCATTAATGGTGTGCTTAATAGAACGTCAAATTCCATGGGGCTTTGACGTTTTTTTCTTCTGCCAATTTCAAACTTTGGCGCTCTCTTTTCTTTAAAATCATACATGAAATCTTTTCTTTTTACTTCTTCCTTAATCGATTCAAGTTAGCAGTGTACTGAAATTTGCACTTTTAAACTAGTGACCAATTTTTAAAAGGTCGACGACGATAAAAATTCAAAAAAAACTTAGACCTTTTATTTGGTCAAAATCAAATAAATTACTTTCAAAAATTTAATAGTTATAATAAGTAATTAGTATAAATGATTAAGCTTTAAAAAGTTGACGTCGAATGTTGAGTACCCTCGATGCACTGGCATTACTGACATCAAGTGTACTGGACTTTTAATCTTATGTCGAATGTTAAGGATATTCGACGTTTTATTTTTAAAGAGAAATAAAATATTATTTTAAAATATAATATCAAGGTGTGTAAATTTATCTTGTAAATTTATTTTGAAACCGGTGAACAATTTTAATTTTTTTTTGAAAACCATTGAACCCTTCCATGGTTTTCCAAACCCATTGAACCCTTCCATGGTTTTCCAAACCCATTGAATGACAATGGCTAAAAATAAGCTTCCCTGTCTTTCCCTTTCTTTCATGCTTTTCCACATCAATGCATCATTATTTTTCTCACATCACAAACCAAACCAATATTTATATATAACTATGCAAAATGTAAACTTGAAAATCTAATCAAATATGTAATAATACCTGGGATTTGCGGTGATGTAATAATCAAATATGTAATAATACCTGATCATTCACACGCTAACTGTTACATGACTTCTTTTGATATAAGGAAATTCGACGTTTTGACTGAATTATAATTTTTTAATTGAATTAAAAAAATGAAGTATACAGGGTGAAAACCGATGTTTAAGTAAGGGCAAAGTTGGAAATTAAACCTAAAATTAAGTGCTAAAAGCCTCGTTCTCATTTACATTGCGAAATTAAATAGTCAGGTGCTACACCAACACATACTTGAACATAAAATTAAAAAAGAAAAAACATTTTAGGGAAAAAGAACATTTCAGCCAATGACATGCTGCTACATGACCACCTTGACACGTCATCATCATCTTCTCCAACAATCACCTTGCAACCACCAGCAACCACCTTGTCGTCGCACCATCACATCAGGCCAACACCCACCTTCCACGGAACAATCTCAAATCACCGCTGAACCTCCACCATAAGCCTCTTCGCCAAAGCGTCGCTGCCTTCGTTCTCATCCAAACTCCATGGACGCCGCACCTCCGTCATCAATCTCGCACAACCATGGAAGCTTGCTCCTACGCACAACCTGCAAATAGAAAACCCATAATTGCACCACCCAAATAAAACCCTAAATCGGCCTACAACAGGAAAATCCTTGCCATCCCTGCAGCCCACACTGCTCGACCTAGTCCATGAGGGGCTGAGCGTGGTGGCGGACGAAGACGTGGAGACCGAACGGAAACGCGTTCCAGCTTCTCGGTAGTGATATTGGCGGCACAGAGGATAGACAGACGGCCAGGATCGAGGTTGGGTATAGGAGAAAAATGTAGTTGTTGATTGCGAGACTGATAATGGAGACTCCGATGAACTTAAGACGCTCGTAAGATACACCTTTGCTGAAGATGAACTTGAGAGATTCTTCTAGAAGCTTTCGGTATTTGAATCTGTGGCATAAGATTCTCTCTCTACCTCAGCCACTTATGCCACAGATTCAAAAACTTGAATCTTCAAGAAGAAGCTCTCAAGATCATTTTCACCGAAGGTGTTTCTTAGGAGCGTCTTGAGTTCACGGGGTCCCTATTATCAGTCTCACAATCAACCACTTAAAATCAGAATCTATTTAGAAAGTTTGACGTCTAATGTTGAGTACCCTCGATGCAATGACCTAGAGTTATTCATTATAGACATCGAGTTAACAGTGTACTGAAATTTGAATTTTTTAAGTGTACTGAAATTTGGATTTTTAACCAGGGATCAATTAAGCTTACGTCGAATTTGTATGATATTCGACGTTTTAGTGTTCTAGTATGACGTCGAATACTAAGGATATTCGACGTTTTATTTTTAAAGAGAAATAAAATATTATTTTAAAATATAATATCAAGGTGTGTAAATTTATCTTGTAATAATTACATGGAAATAAAGTATAAAAAGATTTGTTGGTGAAATTTAAAGAGAATAAAACTTTATTTCTTTAATATTATTTTAATTTCATATTAAACTTAATTATAATAATAATTTATGAGAACATCTACAGAAGACAGATAGCTAACAAGACTCCAATCACACTTCTGAGGCTACTAGATCCCTATTCTTATTCATGTGAATCCACAGAGTCGTCTTCAGACATATCTTCTTCATTGCAGTGATGTATAATGCGATCAATTTTTACCTCAAGCAGATTAAGCTTGTCAACAATGTTCTGAAGATGATTCATGGCAAGATCTATGCAGTTGCTGTCAGAATATGTGATCTTTCTTTGCTCACTTGTGACAGAGGTGCTTCCATAAAGATATAATAGATTTTCTTCTCCTTTAAAGCACCATCCTCTTAAAGTCCTTGTTAATCCAAATGAGATCAAAGTATTTTGGTTAATCTCATTTCTGCAGTTGCATGGAAACCTCCTTTCACCATCAGTGTTCATACCTTGATTTTCAAGAATTCTGCTGACTAATACTGCATAGGGTAGATGAAGAGACTTTTTCATAGCACTTTCAGTCATATGTTCTTTTAGCACATCCACCCAATTCATTGGAATATCATTCTTAAGAGCATACAGCAAGTAGATATCTTCAGCTGTCATATTTGGTTTAGGGATTCTTGCAGGTAGAATCACAAAGGCAAGTATATGAGCCATTATTCTTTCTTCCATCCTTAGTCCTTCATGAGCGAGGTCTTTTTCAAGCAACTCCGATAACCTTGTATTGTCATCAGAATATCTTAGCCACACTTTGTAGACATCTCTCATCTTCAACAACGAATTTTTCGAGTTAAGTAGATGAGATGATACACCCTCAGCTTTTAAACCGACACTGTGCAACCATGTATTGTTGTCAATCACAATGTCAACCCCCTTTACTCTAGAGTGAATATCACTGTTTACCAGTTTCAGGTTGTGGTAGAACACTTTCACAAGATCAGGATACCAGTATCCTTTCAGTTGAACCAAGGATGATAGTTCCTGAGACTTCAACAAACCAGGAAACATAAACACTTCTCTTTCAAATAAGCTCAGATCAAGATACTTCGGAGTGACAACAATTTTGATTCTTCCATGGATGAACCTTTCTCTAACTCCATCGTCACTGATCCATCCTGTAGGACTAGTACTTCTCTCATCCGATGTGGAGATTTTGATGAGATTAGAAGAGGATGAAGCCATTTAGCAAAGATAAGCAGCCTAGGGTTTTGCTTTCAGCAAGTGTGATTTTGAGTAATTGCTAGTTATCATTACATATTTAAAGGGCGCGAACAAACCAAGCAAAGACTCATTTTAAAAATTCAAATTCAAAAAATCGTTTAACATTTTTTTAAAATTTTGTTTTTAAATTAAAATTATTAAAACTAAAAATAAAAATAAATATAATAATATTAATAAATCTAATAATAATAATAATAATGATGTAAAATTTTATTTCATATAGTGTAACATATTAAATAATATTAAAAATAAATTAATTATTTGTTAATTTTAGTATGAAAGAAAAATTTTAAAAATAGGTTAAAAGTTAATATATTAAACGGTTTTTGAAAACCGGCTTTCAAAGAAAATCGTTTAAGCTCTCAACGATTTTTCAAAATTGTTAAAGTCTTAAATGGTTTTCCCAGAAACCAAATTTTAATCTTTTATAAATTCGTGATATCCATGTAAATATGAACTACAGTGTGTTATCTACGTAAATTTAAAATAATACTATGTTATATAAGAAAGTAAATCAAAATATTTAATATTACGCAAAAAACATATTGTGCTTTATATTTACGTAGGTAGCACACTATTCTTTTTAAGGTGAGAATTCGGTTTGCGGGAAACCGAATTCTAAGTTATATTTTCTTTTTCTAATCTTAGGTTACAATTCAATTTCTGGAAACCGAATTCTGATATATACCTTTTTTATATCTTAGATTGTTTAGTTTATTTTGATGAAATTTAATAAATTTTATTATTTTTATAATAATTATTAAATTAATAATAAAAATAATAAAACTAAAAGTAATAATAAAATATTAAATAATAATAAATAACTAATATAAAATGTTATCTAATATATTATAAAATATTAATTTAATAATAATTATAAAAATAATAAAAATTATTAAATTTCATCAAAATAAGCTAAACAATCTAAGATATAAAAAAGATGTAACTCAGAATTCGGTTTCCCAGAAATTGAATTGTAACCTAAGATTAGAAAAAAAAAGAATTTTATAAAACCGAGAAAAATTTGAAAAAAAATCGATAATTGAGTTATAGTTATACATCACAATACTTAAAATAATAATAAATACTATTATATTATTATATTTTATAAGTTATGTGAAAACATCTAAATTAACTTTTTTCATATAATAAATATATTTTTTTTATTAGATTCAACAACATTCCCACACCTTATATTTCTTCCTCTCCTTTTAAAAGTTTTATGATTAAGATGGGTATGATAAAACATAAATCAAGTCTTCAATGTATCTTTCTAGGTATGTGTTAATTTTAGGATAAAGATAAATATGATTATACTAAAAAATGTTTATTCATTACAATAAAATAATACTTTAAATTTAAATAAAAATTAAGTTCAGTGATAAATTGAAGGTTAGGATACATTATTGTGGACAAAAACTAAGATATGTCAGTTTAGAAAATAAGATTGAGACAAACAACTAAGATGCATCAAACCAAGCCAAAGATCGAGCAGAGACAGCGTGTATCAAGAATAGTCGGGGTCTATCGAAGTCCAAAACTCATCGTGGATTACATGTCAAGACAAACCGATCTGGGGAAAATTAAGACATAATGGGTTGGGTCGAAGATTAAGCAAGTTAAGTTTGACTAACAATCGAGACTGGTTGACCCTAAAATGAATGTTGGGATGTTTGTTTCACACTAAAGGTCGAGACAAACTGACATATGTAGCCACTTTGGAAGTCATAATATGGATTTTCACTTTTGAGAGATGAATCTCTTGGTCATTGGTTTAGAACTCTGAATCTTATAAAGATTATTAATATATTATTAATAGTTATAATAAGTTATTAATATAAACGATTATGATATTAAAAAAATACTATGATTAACATTATTAGAAAAACAAATTTGAACTCTCTCGTGCATTATTTCTATGCTTTATAATATTTAAAAAAAGGTGTGATCAATATCCAGCCACATTGTCACTAATGTCACCAGGTCATAATCATTTAAATACATTTCTTAATTTATAACGCTTTGAATCGATTCTTTATTATTTAGAATCGATTATATTAACTTAGCAAAATTGAAAGTGGAATAATATAAATATAGAGGGGCACATCAGAGTTTTTAACTTCGATCCCTCCAAATCTCACCTCGGTAATTGAAAAGTACACAATTTCTGGGGGGCGGGATGTCAATTTGTTATTAATCAAACGACATGTATTACTTTATAAATTTTTTTTATTTATATTACAGAAATGGTTAACATATCTTACAGAAACGGAAATGCTTAGGAAAAAGAAATATGGTTCACAGTATGTTTAATGCTGAAACAATTTTATGATCTAAAATAATTATATAAAAGAGTTGTTGAACTTCGTCATTCTACATTTTAAATGAATCATTTTTTAAATTGTCTTGGGTTTGTCCTCTACCATTAGATGCAGAGCTATTTCAACTAGAAGCCAAAGGTCTTGCACTTTTTATTCTTCTTTTATTTTTCTTTCAATCAAATGTCGAAGCCTGTGGGGGCATAAACGTTAAGGGCATCGACGTGAGGGGCATTGGAGTGGTTGGGAGTATTAATTGTGTTAGAGATTGGGGTTTGAACCGTCTGAATCTTGTTCCATTAAGTCATCTGGACTTTGATCTTCTTCGGTCGCTTAAATATTTTTTCTTTTTTCTTTTAAACACTAACTTTAACGCCCTAGTCCACTTTGGTTCTGCGACGTAGTTTTCATCAATTATGAGTATCCAAAGAGATTTTTTACAATTATTATCAGTATCCAAAGGGATTTTTAACTTTTTCACTGAAAGATGTTTGAACGTCGATCCATCTTTTATTACTTTTTTTTCTTTTAAACTCTCACTTTAACGTCCTAGTCCCCTGGTTCTTTGACGTAGTTTTCGTCAATTATCAGTATCGAAAGAGATTTTCAACAATTATTATCAGTATCCAAAGATATTTTGAACTTTTCCACTGAAAGATGTTTGAACGTCGATCAATTTTTATTATTCTTTGTTTTTTCTCTTAAACTCTCACTTTAACGTCGTAGACTCGAGATATGAGACGTAGTTTTTGTCAGAAGCAATTATTATCAGTATCCAAAGAAATTTTTGACATTTTTTACTTTAATATTGAATGATGTTTGAACGTCATATCGGATGGGAATTGACGTTCATTCAAGTTACTGACCATAATTACATGATCTAATGTCCGTCATCGGTTCATATATAAATATAGATTGCATTTCATTAAATGCCTTGCCTCCTGTTTCCGTATTGGACATATTAGGATTCATGTTTTTTATCTCCTTCTCATTGTCTTCCTGTTAGATTTCGTGACATATTGATAACGGTCTAAAAACCGTTATTTTCATGCTTAAATTTAATATTAAAATACACCCTTTATGGCTTAGAATGAGCTTAAAGTCAAGTAAAACACTTGGTTGACTCATGCGAGAGTCAAAAGTTGGTTTTCTTGGTTTTATGCTTTGTTTCCCTTGATTTTGTAGGTTTTTGGAATGAATTGGAAGAAACGTTGAAGTGTTAAATGGTTGGAGTGCTAAAAAGTCAACCATAATCCAGAAAAGTCAACCAGTCAACCAGAAAAGTTGACGAGAGCGCTGAGCGGTTGACCAGGGCGCTGAGCGACGGTTTTGGGCACTGAGCGGTCCTACGGCTTGAGGCAAACCGCTGAGCGGTTAAATTGGGGCCTGGGCGGTTGTCAATTTTAATATTTTGGATTCTGAGATCTTTCTGTTATCTTTTTGGCTTATATATAGCCCCAGTGCGAATCCAAATGTATTCTTTTGGCAGAGAGAAACGTCCAGAGCTGCTCTACACACGTTGGAGGAGATTTCTTGGATGCTTAGGCTCTACTTTATCAATTCTAGGGTTTTGCTTTTCCATTCTTCCATTTAATTCATCTAGTTTCACCATGATTATGGTGAACTAAACCTTAGTTGTTGGGAACAATGTAATCTTTTGAAACTCTCATATATTGAAATTCTTGTTTACTTTATATGCTTGCATATGCTTGATTTATCAATTGTTGGGTTCTTTACCTTTGCTTAATGCTTCTACCGTTTAACTCATTCAGTAGATGTTGTTTGTCTTTATTGGTACGGGGACGTACAGTAATGTCATGAACTGGGGAGAATTCTTTGATTATGTTAATATCGCCTAGGGATAGGGGTAGGACGATCAATTGTATTTTTCTTCCGCTCATTATGCATTATTAGTTACTAGGGGAGGCTAGGGATAGCAAGATGGTAATTAGTAATGGGCTCTTTTCACCAAGGGATTGGGTTAAGGGTAGACCAAGAAAGTTTGCATGGCAATATGATAAATAAGCAAAGTGAATAAGGAGAGTAGATATATGAGGGTGGATAAGATGAAATTGTAAACCCCAACAACTCTACTCATCCATATTTTCTTGAAGCCAATTGAATCACTACATTTGCATGTTTACTTTTGTTTTGCATTTTAATCATTCAAATTAATTTCTTTTCTCAAGTCTTAAACGATTAGTTTACACGAAAGATAAGGCCTTAAGAGTCCTTTGGGAAGAACGATATTGGGTTTACCAATTATTATTACTTGACACGATCTGGTACACTTGCCAGGGGTTTAACACATATCTATTCTTTAAATTTCAATTTCCTCACTTCAATTTTAAAGTGCCACATTCAGGCCTCAGTTCATATGAAGGTGGCCTTTGAAATTGAAGTCAATAGAATGCTTTTTGTAGTACAGAAATGGTTAAGTTATCTTACGGGAAGGGAAATGGCGAGGAAAAAGAAATATGGTTCACAATATGTTTAATGCTGAAACAATTTTGAGAACTAAAATAATTAGACGACATTGTTTCATCTATTAATATAGATGTACTTTTCTTGTAACGCCATCCGTCTTGTTTCGGTATTGAACATATTAGGATTCATGTTTTTTTCTCCTTGTCATTGTCCTTCTCTTAGATTCTGTGTCATATTTATTCTTTAAATTACAATTTGCTGACTTGAATTTGAAAGTGCCGCATTCAGGCCTCAGTTCATATGAAGGTCGCCTTTCAAATTCAAGTCAAGAAAATGCTTTTTATAGTACAAAAATGGTTAAGTTATCTTACTGGAAGGGAAATGGCGAGGAAAAAGAAATATGGTTCACAATATGTTTAATGCTGAAACAATTTTGAGAACTAAAATATATTTATGAAACACTTGTCTAATTTCATCATTTGGCAATGTCTGATTGTTCTTTTAAATTGTCTTGGATTTGTTTTCTTCCCTTAGATTTCAGAACTATCTGATTTCTTATATCTGGGAAACAACTTCAAGAGAATTTAAATTTTGAATCTATTTACACATTTGACGTCGAATATTGAGATCTACGATGCACAAGAAACCATCTTAAAAAAGAAATCCTTCACTTTAGAATAATTCTAGATCCAAGAACTTGTGAGGGACCACCTCGAAGACACGTGTCCTATTGTCAAAAAGTTGTTAAAAAAAGTTGTCAAAATATCAGGATCCTTTCTATATCATCCAAATTTGTATCGTGCTTCATCATCACTTATTCAAGCATTTGGACTATCTTTTCTTACAACTTGTGCAGCCTTCTTTTCACGCCGTGAAGATGAAGAAGCCATTGTATAATTCTTTCTATTTTAAGCAAAATTGAAAGTGTTATTATATGTATATAGATGGGGACATCAAACTTTTTAACTTCGATCCATCCTAATCTCACCTTCTTCGCGGGTGACTGAAAACTAAACAATTTCTTTGGGATGGGGAAGTCAATTTGTTTTTTTATGAATCAAAAAGAGAATCATTACTTTTCGCCTGATTGATGTTTGAACGTCGAATTCGGCCCGGATTTCTACGGTTATCGACGTTTTCTTCTTCCTTTTTTCCTTCATAAAGCCTCTCATAACCTCCCGTTATCATATTTTAAGATACGATTTACATTTTATTTATATTTTTATATTATTAATTTATGTAAATTTATATTATATAATACTATATATATACATCAGAATAAATAAAATCATATTAAATAATACTATATATTATTAAAAGTTATTTGAAATGAATGTTCTTTTAAGATCCGAACTAACTTTTTTCATATAAAAAATGAAAAATAGTTTGCACCGTAAATAATTTTTTTTTATTATATTCAAAAACATCCCCAAACCTCATTTACATTTCACCATAAATAATCATTAAAAGTTCATTTGCATATTTGAATTTATAATGCTTTGAATCGGTTCTTTATTACATATAATCGATTATATTAACGAAGCAAAATTGAAAGTGGAATTATATGTATATAGATGGGGCACATCAAACTTTTTAACTTCGATCCATCCTAATCTTACCTCGATAATTGAAAGGTAGACAATTTCTGGCAGGCGGGATGTTCAAACGAGAATTATTACTTTTTCTCTTATTGATGTTTGAACGTTGAATTCCGCCAGGCATCGACGTTGAAAAAGATGGTGGCAGAGGCAATCATTACACGATGTACGTCATCATTTGATCTATAAATATAGCTTACATTTTACGTAATCCATTGCCTCCCTATTGAACATAATAGGAATAATAATAATATTTTCTTTGCATCTTCTTTTCCTCAGATTTCGAAGCATTTAATGCTGAAACAATTTGAAATTGATAAGTGTTAACATCTCTGGTTTTTCCCCATGCTCATGATTAACAGCTCGCTCGAATCTATAACAAATTAATATTACGTCAATTTGTTCGGGTCTTCGACGTGTCTTCAACCAGAAGCCAAATGTGGTGCCCTTTTGATAATATTTCTTTTTTTAATCATCAAATATAACGTCGAACTATTTGAAACAAGTTCAATACAAATTATTTTTATATAATTAACTTCACGTATTGAGGGATTCGAATATTGATACTAATTAATTGTGATATTTATACAGAAGACCAAGCATACGTCGCATTCTACCATTGTTCGACGTTTTCTTCTATCCTTATTCATTAATAAAATCTCCCACAACCTCCCGTTATCATTATATTTTAAGATAAGATTTACATTTTTTTTATATTATTAATTTATTGAATTTTATCTTCTAATATTTACATATTATTAAATAAAAGAAGATATGTCGGTAAAATTTAAAGAGAGAAAACCTTTATTACTTTTAAATATTACTTTATTATGAAAATAATAATAATAATAATAATAATAATAATGAGAATTTAGTTGTATTTATACATCAAAATAATTAAAATCATATTGAATATTACTATATTATTACAAGTTATTTGAAATGAATTTTATTTAACATCTGAACTAACTTTTTTTCATATAAAAAAGTTAACATATTGTACACAATAAATAATTTTTTTTATTAGATTCAACAACAACATTTCCAACCTTATATTTCTTTCCTCTCTCCTTTTAAAACTTTTATGATTAAGATAGATATGATAAAACATAAATCAAGTCTTCATTGTCTCTTTCTATAGGTAGGTGTGTGTTAATTTTAGGATAAAGATATGTATGATTGTATAAAAGACTTTAATTGAATTTTATGATAAGGATAGGTATCATAAGATTGATACAAGTTAATAATTAAGATGCATCAAACAAAGCTAAAGATCGAGAAGAGACATATCATATCGAGAATAGTCAGTTTGTATTGAAGTACAACACTTGTTATCGTTTAACATGAATTTGGTTAGGGAAGGTATGTAGGGTAGGTTTTCAAATTGTACAACTTCAAATGAAATCAAAATCTGTTTAACTTATTTCTTCGGTTACTTGCTTTATGTTTCATTTTTGTATAGATCAAACGTCAAAGCCTCTAGGGGAATAGACGTTACGGGCATCGACGTGAAGGGCATTGGAGTGGTGGCGACGATTTGACCAGAGCACTAATTACGACGAATTCCCTAGGGCTGCGATGTTTTAATCTTTATCAAGAGCTCATTTTTTATTATTTTTTCTTTTTTATTTTAAACTCTCACTTTAAAGTCAAAGACTCATAGATCTTCAACGTATTTCACGTCAGAAGCATTTATTATCAATATCCAAAGAGATTTTTTACTTTTTCACTAAATGATGTTTGAACGTCGAAGTCTACAGGAATTCGATGTTCATTCAAGTGAGCATCTGATGTTCCTCATCATCGGTTCATATATAAATATAGCCTACATTTCACATAATTCCTTCCTTCTTGTTTTCGTATTGAACATATTAGGATTCATGTTTTTTTATCTCTTGAGCGCTTTTCTTTCCTTAGATTTCGAAACATCTTTGTTCTTCAAATTGCAATTTGCTGACTTGAATTTGAAAGTGTCGCATTCAAGCCTCAGTTCATATGAAGGTCTCCTTTGAAATTCAAGTGAACAAAATGTTTTTATATAGTACAATAATGGTTTAGTTATCTTACTGAAAGAGAAGTACTTAGGAAAAAGAAATATGGTTCACAATATGTTTAATACTGAAACAATTTTGAGAACTGAAATATATTTATAAAAATGTTGTTTCATTTCATCATTTTGCAATGTTGTCTTCGATTTGTTTTCTACCGTTAGCTTTTCATAGCTATCTGATTTTTTATGGGGGAAAGAACTTAAAGACAATTTAAATTTTGAATCTATTCACACAGTTGACATCGAATATTGAGATCATTGGATGAAAAGAAACCATTTTGAAAGACCAGCCATTCTTGAAAAAGAAACCCTTCACTTCTGAATAAGTTCAATTAATAGATTTATTTTCAATATAAACAACTGCGCCATTCTTTTATTTTTTTTATTTTAAAATACCAATATTACTTTGATTCTATATATTTGAAATGATTTCATCTACGTCAAATATTGGTACCACTTGACATTGATTGATCCACCCTTATATATACTGAATTTGAAAATCTTATGCACACTGAGTTGTTTCTAAACCCTGATTCATTGTTTTGTAAGTACAAATATACTAAACCCTTGTATTGAGGAAAATTATTTGGTGTCCAAATTCAAATGGCTTCTTCATCACATCCTTCAAGAGACAGAGGAAAGGCTGTTGAGGCTACAAGAAACAATGATCTCTCCGGATGGATTAGTGATGAGCAGAGTCGTAAAAAGTTTCTGAGGTGAACGAGGTTTAAACATATTGTTCCTCACAAATATCTGAACCTCGACTTATTTGAAAAAGAGGGATTTCACTTCCAGGGATGGATTGAAACTCAAGGTCTCTCTACACTTGTCCAGATGAAGGGTGATTGGTACCCTGACTTAGTAAGGGTCTTCTACAACAATATGAGAAACATACGTGGTATCCTTCATTCTCGAGTAAAAGGAGTAAATGTTCACATTGACGATGATGTCTGGTTTCAAGTTGCAGGATTAAAAGCTGAAGGTTTATTCTCTTACTTATGGTACTCAGAAATAAACAGATGGCTGAAGAAAAAGGAGGTGTACAGTAACTGGTTAAGGTTTCCTGGGAGACACCCAATTGAAAGATTATATCTGCATGAGGAACTGAATAAAGAAGAAAAGATAACAACACACATTCTTGCTCGAGTGATTTTACCTGCTAGATTTCTACAAAATAGAATGACAACTGAAGATATTTTTATGTTGTATGCCATGAAGAATGATGTTCCTACCAATTGGGTGGCAGTAATAAAAGATCATATGATTGATGCAGGAATCATGAATACACGACATGCACCATATGCCATGTTTATCAACAAAATCCTGACCCTTCAAGGTGTGGATGTTAGTGGTGAAAAGAAATGCTCTTGTGACTACTCAAATGTGATAAATTGAAACACCTTGACTTCCTTTGGCCTTTGTGAAGACCACAAAGGGATGGTGCTTCAAGGATGAAGAAAATATGCTTCAAAGTTCTGGAAGCAATTTTGAAAGATTGGTTTTGGAAAAACTCAACAGAATCGAACAGAAGATAGACGCTATGGATCAGAAAAAGAATAACAATGATTCTCCAACTGAAGATTCAAGTGAAGAAGAGTCTAGTGAGGAGGATTCCATGGAAATTTTCTGAATCAGAATAGAGGCTTAGAATTTTGGTATGGAGTCTGTTTTGTGTTTTTGTTCTATGTTTGTTTTTGTTTATTATTTGATTTATGCTTGTTTTGCTATCGACATTATATGCCACATCATTTTGCTTCTATTTGGTTGTAATCATTATGAATATGTCAATAAAATCATATTTCCCTTTTAAATCCATGAGTGTGAATGACTATTTTTTATTGTTGACTTAATCTGACTACTAAAGGTATTTGATGAAGAAGCCATTTGAGAATAGGATTAGAGATTTAGGGGAAGGTTACAGTTTCAATATAAGTTCAGACATTCATTGACAGTAAATAGTTCCGGGTGCCACTCTTTTATTCTTTCTTTTTTACTTTTAATACACCAATAGTACGTTGTTTTCTAAAGCCAATTGACGTATTATTGTCAGCCAGAAGCAAAAAGAGTTACCCTTTTTAATTTTTTTTTTCTTTTTTCTTTTAAACCACGAAGACTACATTAAATTCTACGGGGATGGATATATTATTTGTCAGCCAGAAGCGAAAGAGTTTATCCCTTTTTAATTCCTTTTATTTTTAATGCAACAATAAATGAAGAGTTACTCCCTTTTTAATCCAACAAAAAACGAAGAGTTTCTCCCTTTTTAATCCAACAATAAACGAAGAGTTTCAACCATAAGCCAAAGTGTTTCTCCCTTTTTAATTCCTTTTATTTTTCATGCAACAATAAATGAAGAGTTACGCCCTCTTTAATCCAACAATAAACGAAGAGTTATAATACTTGGATGACGTATTATTTGTCAGCCAGAAGCCAAAGAGTTTCTCCCTTTTTATTTCCTTTTATTTTTAATGCAACAATAAATGAAGACTTACTCACTCTTTAATCCAACAATAAACGAAGAGTTATAATACTTGGACGTTTCAATATAAAAACCACCAATAGTACGTCGATCGCTTAAGCTATCTGACGTATTATTATCAGCCAGAATTGGAAAAGCCAAAATATGAACGTCAAGCTATAGGGAAGTAGATTCAAAGATGAGTTTCTTTCCATTTTGGTCTGTGATTTTTCAATCCTTAGAGTCTTTTGTCAATGACTGTGTCAACTTTCAATTTACCAGAGCCCTAAGAATCTTGTATGTGGCACTTTCATTTTACCAGAGCCCCTAGAATCTTTTGTTGCGGTCAGGTTTCAATTTATTGGAGCCCCAAGAATCTTTTTAGCGATTTTGACATTCCATATATTTTCACCGCATACAATTTAGCCCACTCATCTTCTTCAGATTTTGTCAAATCTGTTTTGTTTGCACTCCAAGATTCAGAATTGAGATAGAGTTGCTGATAACGATTATTGCACAATATATCATAGCTCCTTTTTTTCTCTGTTTTAACACACAAATAATACGTCAATTTATAAAGCCACTCGACGTAATAGTAAGATATGAATGTTCATCCATAAGCCAAATCGCTCCTTCTTTTTCTTTTTTTCTTTTCCCTTCAATAACACGTCGGTTGTTAAAATATTCGACGTCCTTTGTATATTCGAAAAATCTATCAACTGTTTTCTTTTTGTTTTCTGTACTCCTTCAAAAAAAATTTATGTCCTTGAAGGAGATAACAAAAAACATGAAGAAAAAAATTAACAGATGAAGTTCATAGGAGAAGTTTTATAAAAGGAAGTTGTAAAGTGTTGAAAGGGTGCGAAACCACAAAGAAATTGTAGCGTTTAGAAAGGGTGCGAAATCCAAATATCAACCTCTTCTTTGAGTTTCTATCACTCCTTCTGGCTTTTCAAGATAACAAAGAATCAAACCACAAAGAAATGACTCGTTTTTGTGACCTTGAAGGAGCTAATAGAAACTCAAAGAAAAAAGTTAACACAAAGAAGAGATTGAAGGAGCTGTTACGAGAAATTTTATAAATAGAGGTGTAGAGGTTATCCAAGGCTCTTACAACGTCAGATTCATAAAAGAATATGACGTGGTTGGTTTAAAAGAAAAAAGAAAGCAATAATAAAATAAAGATTGAAGATTTCGAATAAAACGTCCAATATTTGTTAAAGAAACCTTGGAGTTGTTACAAGAAATTTTATAAATTAAATAATTAATTTTGGGAAAGGCCTGATATGGGCTTCAATAATAAAAGGCAGTTTACTTAAATGATATATGGGAAAATGCAGTTTGCTGCTAGAAACGAAGAGGTTGACGTCAATTTCTCCAGACTTCCAAAGTGTCTTTTTTCTTTTAGAGTGTGTGTGAGCATTAATTTTGTGTTGTTACCAGAGTGGTTGTGAGCATTAATATTGACTCTATAAATATTATGCTTAACTATATACAATTCCACAGTTTGATCGTTTTTGAATGATTCATTTTTTAAAGTTTCTTGGAGTTGTTTTCTCCGAAATCAGATCCACTGATTCTGTAGAAAACAACTTCAAGATACTTAAAAATTGAATCATACAATCAAGAAACTTCAAGTTATAAAAGCAATTCGAGGGGTTCTACAGATTTTGAAAAAGCACTTATCTTCTTAATATATTTTTTCCTGTTAAACCAGAAATCGCGAACCCGTGGTTACGCACACTTCATCGTCCTCCTCCTCGCCTTTTTTGGTGCAATTTTGCTCGTGTCTTTTGGTAGCGTATACCTTCTTCCTTTGCTAGTTTCCTCGTAAGAAAATCTTACGTCTTTTGGTCTCTTATGGGATTTCAACCAAAACCGAACCTGGATCCTTGCCTAGTTCTCATGTCACCGTATTCTTTTTCATTGGCGGTTTGCATGACGTCTAGGCTACGACCCAGGTTCGGTTTTGGGTTGAAATGCCATAAGAGATCCAAAAGACGCAGGCTTTTTGTACGATGAAACTAGCAAAGGAAGAAGGTGGTACCAGGCTACCCAAAAACACGAGCAAAACTACACTAAAACACAACGAAAACTCAGTAGACGTCGAATGCATAGAAGAATTACACGTTAAGTAGTTGTTTTGAAAGAAAAAGAAAACATAATAAAAAAGGAACTTAATAATAAAATTTTGAAGCCAGTATAAAATGACGTTATATGGGTTGATTTAAATGATGTATGGGAAATTGCAAGAGGTTGACGTCAATTTCTTCAGACTTCGAACAATAAACATCGAATTCCTTTGGCATTGGACGTATTATTTGTTATCCGAAGGCAAAGGTCGTTCTTTTTTTTTCTTTTTCCATTTTAAATTTCCATAAAACGTCCAACTTTAGGGGGCTTCGACGTGAAAGGCATTTAAGTGGTTATAAATATAATACTTTACTCTATACAATTGCAGAGTTTGATCGTTTTTGAATGATTCATTTTTTAAAGTTTCTTGGAGTTGTTTTCTCTGAAAATCAGATCCACTGATTCTATAGAAAACAACTTCAAGATACTTAAAAACTGAATCATACAATCAAGAAACTTTAAGTTATAAAAGTAGTTTTGTCCCTCCAAGGTTCTATATACTTGAAAAAGCACTTATCTTCTTACTATTTTTCTTTCCCCCAGATTTCTATTGTTCAAATTCTTCTTCCCATAAAAAATGTGGAATCACCCTTTGGCTTCTAGCTGGCATATAAAGCCATTTTCACATATCGTAGGTTCATTATCTGTTAACTTTCAACTCTGTGATTCTGAAAGAGTTTATAGAAAAACAAAGAAAAAAGTTAACAGATTGTTATGAGAAATTAAATGAATGGTAACCTCTTCTTTGTTTCATTTGATCACTACTTCAAGCTTTTAAACATGACAAAGAATCAAACCAAAAAAAATTACTCATTTTTGTCACCTTGAAAGAGTGGATAGAAAAACAAAGAAAAAGTTAACACAAAATAAGAACGTTAAAGTCACAAGTAAGGATGTTTTATCGGTTGGTTTAAAAGAAAAAATAAGAACTAAATTTTTTACAAAGAAAACGTCAATGCATAGAAGAATTCGACGTTCTGTGGTTGGTTTAAAAGAAAAAGAAAAAATAATAAAAAAGGAACTAAATAATAAAACGTCGATGCCAATATATAACTGACGTTTTATGGGTTGATTTAAAAGAAAAATAAAAAAATATCTATTGGCAGTAATATACAACGTCAATCTTTTGTTACGATTGACGTCATATTAATTATATCAATATTTAGTATTTATTTATTTTGTATTGGACGTCAGCTTTTTCCGTAGCGACGTTATTTGCATCAACGACCATCACGTCGGCTCGTCTTGTTCGACGTTTTATATTGGTCTAAACGTCGAGACATTAAGTGTGTGACGTTCTATTTGGTATAAAAGAGAAAAGATAAAAAGAATAAAGAAGTGATTCACTTGCTGTCATATAAAACGTCAAATATTTGTAATGGTTGAAGTCAAATGTGGGTAGGAGTAATACTGCTGGAAGCAAACCAATACTTCGTTATATTTTTATTTTAAATTGAACGTCAGATGTTTCTTAAGTTGATGCTATGTGATTCTGAGGTCATTGTTTTACGTCGATCTGGGCCTTGTTTAACGTTAATAGAATTTAGATCATGTCAATATGGGCCTTGTTTGATGTTAACAAATATTAGACGGCGAACTGTTTTAATAATTGACGTAGAACGATTGAATTTATTTACGGTAATGCCACCGACCATTTTTAACGTTGCGAATTGGGCGGTGAGACGTTGACCGCGTGACGTTATAGCCCGTTTTTGCACTAGTTCTTTAAGCTTCTGTGCGAATGTAATGCATGAACAATTACAAGGGAGACAAGACATTGTAAACTAGTAATTAGGAGTAGGCTCTCTTCACCAAGACATTGGGATTAGGGTAAATTAGAAAGTGGCATTAATATTAATGAAAAAGTATAATTCATAAATATATGAGAGTGGATTAGGATAAGTCGGAAACCCTAAAACCACAATTCATCCATATCATTCAACTACAATTGATCAACCTTGCATGCATATTTAATTTTCGTTTTTTGCATTCTAAACACCAATTTTCGTTATTCAAGTCTTAAATAATGAACAAATCACATGAAAGTCTAGGCCTATGAGTCTCTAGGGAAACGATACTTGGTCTTACCATTTATTATTACTTTATACGATGCGGTACACTTGCCGGAGTCTTAACAAGTTTTTGGCGTCGTTGCCGGGGACTCGTGGTTTAACTATTCTAGTAGTTTGATTATTGATTAACTTTGACTTGATTTTTTTATTTTGTTCTAACAAAAGCTTTCTAGGGTTTTATTTTCTTGTGTATGCAGGATACAATTCGGATTAGGAGCAAGAAAACATCGAAACCTCTTCTTGAAGGTTTAGGTGAAACTCGAAGGAGAAGGAAGAATTAAACATCTAGAGAATTGTTTCCTTCTCCTGAGACATTGTTACAACCCTCACCATAAGCATCTAACCAGAGGACAAAAGAGATGGCTGAGGAGGAAATTCCTAGGAGAAGCACTCTGGCGGATCCTACTACTATGGTTGGCCCTCAACACTTTAACAGCATTGCAAGGTCGAGGTTCAATGCACTGAATATGGAGGTGAAATCGGTGTTGATTCAATTGGTGAAGAGCAACCAGTTCAATGGACTATCAAACGAAAGTCCATATGATCATCTGACCACCTTTAACGAGATTTGCAACACGGTGAAGATCAATGGTGTGCCGGATGAAGCTATTAAACTTAGCTTGTTTCCTTTCTCATTGGGAGGCAATGCTAAACTATGGTTGAACTCTTTCCCGGAGGATAGCTTTACTGAATGGGAGGCTTTGGTGTCTAAATTTCTGAACAAATACTTCCCACAGTCGAAAATCAACAAAGGTAAATAGGAAATCTCTTCTTTCAGGCAAGGCATGGAAGAAACCTTAGACCAGGCGTGGGATAGATATAAAAGCTTGCAGAGAAAGACGCCTATGCATGGTTTTGATGATACATCAGTAGTCTTATCATTCCTTGGGATAGATATGAAAGCTTGTTGAGAAAGAAGCTTATGCACGGTTTTGATGATACATCAGTAGTCTTATCATTCCTTGGAGGTCTTGGCGTTCAAACAAAGCCTATGTTAGATGCCTCAACTGGAGGAAATATCAAGTGCAAGACTGCAGATGAAGCCTATGATTTGATAGAGAATATGGCTGCTAATGTCAATGAGAGGCATAGTGAAAGAGGCGTCCTGCTTCAACAAAAAGGGAGTTCTTCAATTGCCTACTCAAGATGCCTTTCTTGCACAAGACAAGCTTATAACTCAACAACTAGAGAATATGACAAAGACCCTTGCTCAACTGTCTAAGGAACTGAAGAACATTTCACAGGTGCAACATCAACTATGTGACCGTTGTGGTGGTGACCATATCAATGGTCAATGTGCTTATCCAGAGGAGGCTGTTAAGCCCTTGGCAAGAGTACCAGATCGTTATCAAGTAATATAATCGGTAAGACCGAATATCATTCTCCCAAAGGACTCTTAGGCCTTATCTTTCATGTAGATTGATTGCATAAGACTTGAGAAAGAAATAATTTTGTGGTTATATGCAAAACGAAAATAAACATGCAAATGCAAGTGAATCAATTGGCAAAGAAAAGATATGAATGAATGGAGTTGTTGGGGTTTACAATTTCATCTTATCCGCCCTCTTATATCTACTTTTCTTATTTAATTCCCTTTACTATCTAATTGTCATGCAAACTTTCTTTGCCTACCCTAGACCCGATCTCTCGGCGAAAAGAGCCTATCACTAACTACTAGTTTACTATCTCTAGTCTCCCTAAGTAATTAGCAATGCATATATCACAGAAGAAAAATACAATTGATCATCCTACCCCTATCTCTAGGCAGTATTGCATAATCAAGGAATTCCCTATCAGTTCATGACTTCCCCGTACGTCTCCGTATTGACAAAGGCAAATATCTTCTTACCGAATGAGTTAAACGATAAAAGCATTGAGCATAGATAAGAAACCCAACAATTGATAATATAACCATATGAATAAAATAAGAATTTCAATATAAGAGAGTTTCAAAAGATTACATTGTTCCCCAACAACAAAGGGTTTAGTTCACCATGGACATGGTGAAACTAGATGGAATTAAATGAAAGAATGGAAGAGTAAACCCTAGATTTGATAAATTGGAGCCTAAGCATCCAAGAAACCGCCTCCAAGGAGTGTATAACTGCTCTGGACGTCTCTGCCTGCCAAAAGAATACTCTGAAGGTCGCACTAGGTCTATTTATAACGCATAAAAGTAACAGAATTTAAGCCCAAGCCCAACATTCCACCGCTCAGCGCCTCATTTGACCGCTCAGTGATTTCCCTCTAATCGCAGGACCGCTCAGCAGTTTGACTCGAAATCGCCTGGACACTCAACGGCACCGCTTGAGCGAGAGCCAGTGACTGCTCCCTCGAGTCTGGCGCTCAGTGCTGGAAAATAGCGTTGAGCGGTGACTTTGACTCTTATTTTCTTCCTTTTTCTCCTTCTTTCTTGAGTCTAAGTCCTCCCTTCTTCACTTCCATCTTCAATTCTCATCAAAACCCTACAAAACAATGCAAAACAAGCATAATATCTCTAAAAACAACTTTTGACTCTCATGTGACTCAACTAAGTGTTTTACTTGATTCTAAGCTTATTCTAAGCCATAAAGGGTGTGTTTTGATATCAAATTTAAGTATAAAAATAACGGTTATTAAACCGTTATCACAACCCCAAACTTAAAACTTTGCTTGTCCTTAAGCAAACAAGACAAAACTTGGCTTTCCACTTTTTCATCAAAATAGTTCAACATTTTCAAAATTCATTTTTCTCACAACAAGAATTACTCAATTCAGATTTTCAGTGGGATTTTATCAAGATGCATACATGCTTCTATTCAATTCAGTTCACATAATCACATACTTTTCCACAGATGCTCTACTTATGAATGATCAATTCACTAAGGAAGATGTAACCATACAATTTATTAATCCTCTCCAAGCAAGTGTTTCACTCAATCACTCAAGTGTTTAAGAGGTCTCTCCATTCTTATCTATTCACATATCACATGAAACAAAATTGCCCTTCATCTACTAAAATCAACATTCTCACATACAAATGTCATCACAAGGACTTTTCCAAGGCTTATAATGAGGTTGGGTTAACAAGAAAAATTGGTTTTTCTGGAACACAAAATCCTTGAGTTAAGAGAGTTATTTTAACATTCAAAGTTCAAGCACAAACTCTTTTTTTTACCAATCTCACTCATTCCCAACTTCTTTCCTTTTTCTCTTTATCTTTACATTGAACTCATCTTTCATGCTTTTTCTTTTCTTCTCTTTTCTTTTCTCATGCTTTTCTTTTATTCAACACTTGAGCTCAATGCCTTTCTTTTGCCTTTCAATTTCCCCAACAACCCCAAACTTGAACCTTGGCAATATCATACAATTATTCTCAACCCAACTCAAGGTAAAAATATTCAAAGCAAGGGTTTTAAACCTCTTTCAAGGCTAGGGTTCAAAAAGGATAGAACACATGGTTCTCTTTTCTTTGGGTTAATATTTAGCTAAGAATGGCTTCCAAAAATGGCCTTGATCATATGAAGTAAGCATGCAATTCAATCAATCATAAAGATTTAGGAAATATCATTTATGCTTCCATATGAACAACACATATATCAATAAACACTCTGGAGTTCAATACCTCACATAGTTGTGCTTTTCTCAAACATCATTCATACACCCTACTTAGCATCATAATCACAATCATAAATCATCACACATCTGTTCACATAGCCAGTGAACCATTCACTTATATATCAGCATGCAACACAAACTCAATCGTCATCCACATCCAATCATCATCAAATAAACTCATCATGCAATAACAATCAAGTCAAACCATAGTCAGAAAAGGTGTTCAAGCCAAGCACAGACACATACACTACTCAACAGAATTCAACCTATTCTAAAAGTTCAAAATACAAAAGAAAAAGATAAAACCCATGTTCTAAGCATGGACATCCATTAGTAAATGCCCTCTCAACTCATGTCATCATCTGAGTCCTCCTGATCTCCAGCTTCCGCATCCTCAAAGTCATCCTCTTAATCATCCTCGTCCATGTCTGATGCTCCAACTGCTCTAGATCTGCTGTCCTGTGCATGCTCCTGAGGCCAAGCCATAGCACTATGGAACTCATCCATAGTCCACCTGTGCACCGGTGGTGTGTCATACAACCCCACTATCATCTCGGCAGTAGCTATCTGCCCCCTGCGGAGAGACTTCAAATCTGCATAAATATTTGAAGCATTCCATTTTGGTTAATGCACAAAGGGGGAGAGATATATATGAGAGTATGAGAGTAAGTATAAATGCTTTATGAAAGGGAGAGAATAGTTTGTCTCATACTTCATCTGCTTGATATTATGTTGTATCTTGTGTTGAATTGTACAAATTTGGTTGAGTTATTAATCATTGTTGTGCATCATCAAAAAAGGGGGAGATTGTTGAGATTGTTGACAACACAAACTCTATATCAATCTAGTTTTTGATGATGACAACACTATGCTTAATAACAGTACACATGTTGTTGTATTACATGTTCTTATTCTGAACTTATTATTATATCTGCTGAACATGTTTTGATGTACTGTGATGTATGTTCCTATTTTAATTGTGTGATATATTTGTGGAACATGCTTATATGATTATGTGCAATATGAACTGCTATATCAAAAATATTTTATTGCACATTCTGGAAAGTGAAAAATCACAAGCACTTTTATAAACTTATAATTGTGTGACAAAGTTCTAGTCCAGTCGAATACATCTGTAATGGATTCGACTATTCTAAAACCTTTGTACAGATTTTGAGAATCAGTGCTCTGTGTTGTTTTGAATAGAAAAGAATTTCAAAATGTCTTTCCATGTGTCAGTTGACTATGTCCAGGGTACATTCGACTGTATTATTGATCTACTTTGGAATTTTGTTATGCTTACACGCTCCAACGACTATATTTTTAAAAGTTAGTTAAGCATTGATGTTTTGGTCAACTGTATTAAATGTGTGTTTATTTTTGTTGTCGGAGTGCTACTATGTTGACTGTCTGTTATAACTGTAATAATGCAGTCGACTGAATTAGTAGTCTATTCGATTGAGAAACAATCTGACTGGCAGATATCTATAAATTGGCTCAACACGATTTGTTCAGTGACTTTGACACTCTAACATTTTCATTTCTTATTTCAGATTGAATTCTTTGTGTTAATAGCTCCAAGAATTCTCCCAAAAGACGGTGGTGATCTATCTTGAGAGAGATTCAAAGGGAGAAGGCTTATGCGCTGACTGTGTGATCAGAAACTGCACAAAGAAGGTGCTACTTGATTGATCATTGTAGGCTTGACATCCTGTGAAGACTGCTGCATTGTTTGAAGGCTTGGCATCCTGTGAAGAGTGCTGGAATTGACCTGTTATGATATAAAGGTTACACGTTGAGGATTGTTTGACGTGGGTTCAGATTGCAGAAGAGGGGATTCTTGCTGCAAGTCTGGTTTTGGTTATTGCAGCTATATTTTGGTTTTGGGTTAGAGAGGAGATTTATATTTTTGACGTGAGGTCTTCTATAAATTCCTTGTTGTAAAAAACACAACCTATATAGTGCATTTGCTTCCTGGGTTGGAAGGACACTGGATGTAGGCATTGTTGGCAGAACCAGTATAAAAACCAGTGTTTGCTTTTCTCTATCCCTGCACTCTTTATTTCAGTCGACTATATCTATTACGCAGTCAACTACGTTTTTCCGCTGCATAGAAATTTTCATTACTTGCATTTCAAGAAAGATCAAAAAGTTGTATACTTTTGATTAAATATTACGAAAAGATTTTGTTTTTGAAATAACACCAATTCACCTCCCCCCCCCTCTTGGTGTAAAATCGAAGCCTACCTATTTCCCAACAGAATAAGCCTGTCCCAAATTACTAGTTCATACAATTCCTAACATTCTTGGTAATAAGATGTGAAGAACAAGAGATTAAGACGACCAAGACTCATACCCTCATCCTTGAGAAATATAACCCTTAGGAGTAATTCAACAAGAACCTGAATTGTAAGGAACCTCTCGGCACTCATGCAATTCATAAATCATGCTAATGAATGAGTTAAACAAAAGCAAGCATAGAAGCAGATGGATTACTCTAACAATTAATGGAAAAGCATATGGAATTTAAGAATTAATTCAAATACATGAGAGTTTACAAGGTTACATCATCCCCCAACAACAAATAGAAATTAGTTCCCCATAGACATGGGGGAACTCTATGAATAATGGAAGAAATAATGAGAATGAAAGCCTAAGAATTGGGAAAAGAGTGTATTGCTATGATTTTCTCTGCCAGAGTTACAAAACCTAGAGCCCTAGGGTCCTTTAAATAAGGTTAGAAACGTGTAAAAACAGGGTCCAGTCTAATAGAGTTGAAATAGAGCAGAAAAAGGGCTTGATCCACGAAAGTCGACGCTCAAGCGTCCAGGGAGACCGCACAGGCGGTGAAAACACCTCATGTAAGGCCCAGGCCTTCATTTTGGCCGCCCAAGCTTCGAGGCCCCACCACGCAAGCGGCCAGGGTCACCGCCCGGGCGGCGGACGTCTATTCTGCACTCTTAAGCTTTCCTTCTGGTCGCACGGGCTTCATGTTTGCCCTCCTTCTGATGCCTTTTTAAGCCCTTCTGAGCTTCATCTTCTTGGCTCTTCATCTCTGCTTCCTGTATTACCTCAATCTCTGTCAAAACAAGGGGAATTAGTCATAAAATCATTGAAATCAACCTCAACTCTCTTATTTACATAATTTATTGAAAAAGTATGAGTCCAAGAAATTTTTTAAGTGAAAAAGTGATGGCATACCCCTTGCCATGACCTAATACATTCATGAAGAGTTGGAGAAATCTATGAAAGATGGACCTATACTCTTTCTCTTAGGCCATCTAAAGCCATCATGAAGATTTAGTAGAGTTAGAAGAATTTTGGGCCTTGTATTTTGGGCTAAATAGTCTAGATTTTATTTGGGCTTTGTATTATGGGCCAAGTAGTCTAGATTTTATTTGGGCTTTGATTTGTGGGCCTAGTAGTATAGGATTTCAATTGGGCCTTGTATTTTGGGCCAAGTAGAATAGGATTTTGACCAAACAAGCCAACAAAGGGTCAAGGCCCAAAGTTGACTATGCTTGGATTTTCAAAATGGGTGTGTTGACCAAGGGGTCAACATTTTGGCTAAGCTTGGAGAACAAGGGAGAAGAATTTTGTCCTAGACATGTGGAAGCTTCCCATTGGAGAGTTTTCCTCCTAATTAGTGGCCATGTGTCACTCTAGGAATGGAGAGTTTTTCATAGGTAGTGGCCACATGTCACTCTCTTATTTGAGAGGATTTTTGGCACTTGTCTCCCTCCTATTGGAGAGGATTTCTCCTTGCTCTCCAAGACATCCAAGGTGGCTCTTTTAGGTTAAAGTTTCAGCCCATTTTGAGACACCTTAGCCTATAAATAGAGGTTTTCTCCATCATGTGCCATTTTAGAGTAAAGTTATGCTGCCATTTTTGTGCCATACTAATCTTTTAAGTTCACCCTACGCTAGAGCAACCCAAGTGGCCTCCTCTAGCCACCTTCCTCTAAGAGTTGGCCCAACCTCTCTTAGAGAACCACCAAACACACCTTCCATCGTCATACATCTCATCAAAACCATGAGTTATCAACACCTTTCACCACCACCAAATTCCACAATCTTCATCCATGAACTTATGGCTTGATTTGCTTCTAGATTTGGCTTGTCCTAGCTAGAGCATTTTGCCATCATTTGGTATCAAGAGCCTTGGTTCTTCAAAGAGCTAAGTTTCTTTTTTTTTATCCTTTTGTTATTTCCTTGTTGTTTAATGCTTTCCTTACTTGTCTTGTGTTATTTTTTCCATCTATCATTATTTTTTCTGGCAGTAAACTGGGACGATTTTGAAACTTAAACTGCATCTAGCCCAGTTGTCCAAAAAATACGTAAAAATACTGAAAAGAAATCACTTTGAGTTTAGTTTTAAACAAAAAAAAATCAACTCATTTGGACTTCTTTAGAGAAAGTTATGAGTAAAACACTGAGCAAAGGTCAATGCTTCCAGAATGTTGTCATTAGCGTTTTTCAAGTTATGTTTTGTTTGTTTTGGCTACTGTTTTGTGCCTTTTCTTTTTGAGTCATTCCTTACTATTTTGTTGGGTCTTTTATTGATTTATATTTAGTGCATTTCATTGATTGAGTTATTTTAAGTTTTTTATCTATCCATGTTTGTCTAGAGTCATGTGTAATTCTTTTCTTGTCAATTTTCTCTAGTAACTTTGAAAAATCATCAAAAAATAAATATAACTTAGTTTGCAAAACTGCACCATATCCAATCAGTTGAGAGTCTTATCTTTGATGTTTTGGGTTCATACTTGCCATTAGATCATTGGCAAGCTCTTAAAAAAAATTCCCTATTGATGTTTCTAGTTTTCAACTCCATTTTTGATTCTAGTAGGATTCTCTTCTATTTTGTGTTTCTTGTCTTTTTGGCTTTTAAAACCCATAAATCACCTATGTTCCAAGTGTGTGGTGGTATTATTTTTCACCTTAAAAGAGTGGAAAAATAAGTGCTAAAAGCTTTTAAGCAAAAGGCCTCAAAAGAGTACAAAAAGAGAGCCTAAAAAGTGCTGAAAAATATTGTGTGCTTAGACCACTACCATTGTTTTTGTGCAATCTGTTTTGGAACGTGTTTTGCTCACTGTTTTGGGTTTTTATCTTCACTTTCCAGTGGCTAAAAGTCTTGGCTATGATGTTAAAATAGTGGCCTTAGTGTCCCATTTGCTTAAAGTTGCCAAAAGACAAGAACCACCCACTTTTCTTCTAGTAGTTTTTGTTTTGTGAATCTATTCTAGCACCTTTCATTAGGATTTATTTTGAGTGCTAACCTTTGTTTCTTAACCTTTAATTTCTTTCTTGTCTTCTTGGATTTCTTAGTTTTGTCATAATTAAATTTCTTTTGCAAAGCCTTTCTTGTTTTTGGACCTTTTTATTGCTTTTATCCCTTGTTTCTTCTTGCACAATTTCGGCTTTGGTTACTTTGTGTGGTGTAGGTTCTCTTTGTGAGGTGATCCAATATCTTAGAGGTAGCCTTCTAGGTGGTGGAGACCCAAAGGGAGCTTGAAGTCTAGAGTGGTAGCCAAAAGAAAGGAGAGAAACACCTTGGGAGGTAGCTTTGATTTGGTTGTAATTTTTGGCTTTGCAATCTTTCTTTCTTTTTTTCTCTTGTAACTCACGGCCTTGTTAGGTGTCTTGGGGGAGTCTTTGGTGCTCAATCCCATCTCCTAACAAGAACCTTTATTTCTTAGTAAATTTCGTTTTTAGTGGGTTGGTTGAAGGAACCAAAGTTCTTCTAACTTAATCATTAGGCTGCATAGCTAGTTTATTTGCTTTCTTTAATTGTGATAGCTTAGTGTATGTCAACTTTAATTTCAAATTTAGTTCCCTTTGAGAAATTTGGTTCAAGAGTGCCTAAGGTAAACTTTGGCTAGGAAAGGTTTGGAATTTAAGAAATCCATTGTGATTCACATCCCTTTCCAGGAAGTGAACTTGGGTGTCATTTGCCTCCTTAAGTCTCTTAAGGAACTTTCTTTGAAATTGAAGTATTTGTTTGTTGCATTCATATTTTTTAAAACTTTTAAGGATGTCTAAGACTAATTCCTTTGAAATTGGAAGTGACTCTAGTGAGGATGTAAAACCCACTTTGAAAAATTTAGCAAAAGAGCTAAAGTCACTTAAAATTTGGCAAAGGCAAGAACTCTTCTCAAAGAAAAAGAAAGAATTGAAAAAGAAGATTATCTTGCTAAGTTGGAAGAAGAACTTAGAATTCTTTAAAAAAAACAAGAGAAAGTCCAAAAGGATTTAAGGAAGATTAAGAGAAGAAGAGAGGAAGACAAAACAAGGAAGAAAGAACAAAGAGAAAAAGAGGAGCAAGTAAGAAGAGAGAAAATGGAGGAGGAAAGAAGAAGAGAGTATGAAGAGAAAGATATAAAGAAAGGAATGAGAAAGAAAAGAGAGAAAAAGAAGAGATTGAAATAAAAGAAGAAGAGGAAGAGTTACTAAAGCACTCTACCACTCCCACAATTAAGTTTGAGACTAAAATGATGAGGGTAGTTTTCCAATCCTTGAACTTTTCTCAATACATCCAACCATATTTCATAACTCCATTTTTTACTTTTGAAATTTCAACTTCTTTTTCACCTCCCACTATTTTTAACTCCTCAAAATTTTCCAAATCAAACTTTGAGTTGATGTTACCTTTTAGGATACAATTAACTCAAAGTAAACACAAACAATTTTGTGGAGTAGACCTTCAAAGCTTTCAAGTAAATTCTTTTAAAATTAGCATAAAGTCTTATTTAAATCATTTATTTAGATACATCTTGTTTGTGGCTCATAAGATTATTGGTTTTGAGTTTGATGACACTTGCATATGGATCTTTGATCCTGGTGGAGAGATACACAAATTAACCAATAATAAGAAAAAGGTTTTTGTCATAAAAGAACAAGAAAATTTGAGGGCAAATCCTTTTCAAGAGGGAGGGAATGATGGCATACCCCTTGCCATGACCTAGCACATGAATGAAGTGTTGGAGGCATCTATGGAAGATGGGCCTAGACTCTTTCTCTTGGGCCATCTTAAGTTATCATGAAGATTCAGTAGAGTAAGAATAATTTTGGGCCTTGTATTTTGGGCCAAGTAGTCTAGATTTTATTTGGGCTTTGTATTATGGGCCAAGTAGTCTAGATTTTATTTGGGCTTCGTATTACGGGCCTAGTAGTGTAGGATTTCAATTGGACCTTGTATTTTGGGCCAAGTAGAAAAGGATTTTGACCAAACAAGTCAACAAAGGGTCAAGGCCCAAAGTTGACTATGCTTGGACCTCCAAAATGGGTGTGTTGACCAAGGGGTCAACATTTTGGCTAAGCTTGGAGAACAAGGAGAAGAATTTCGTCCTAGACTTGTGGAAGCTTCCCATTGGAGAGTTTTCCTCCTAGTTAGTAGTCATGTGTCACTCTAGGAATGGAGAGTTTTTCCATAGGTAGTGGCCACATGTCACTCTCTCATTTGAGAGGATTTTGGCCACTTGTCTCCCTCCTATTGGAGAGGATTTCTCCTTGCTCTCCAAGACAACCAAGGTGACTCTTTTAGGTAAAAGTTTCAGCCCATTTTGAGGCACCTTGGCCTATAAATAAAGGTGTTCTCCATCATGTAATCACATTTGATTTAGAGTAAAGTTATGCTGCCATATTTGTGTCATACTACTCTTTTAAGGTCACCCTAGGCTAGAGCAACCCAAGTGGCCTCCACTAACCACCTTCCTCCAAGAATTGGCCCAACCTCTCTTAGAGAACCACCAAACACACCTTCCATCACCATTCAAACACCTAAAACTGTGACAACCTCCACCTTATACCACCACAATTCCGCATTCCATCTAAAACCTTGAGCATCTTGTTCTTGTTGGCTTATTTGCTTCTAGATTTGGCCTGTCCTAACAAGAGCATTTGCATCAAAAAAGGTGTGCTTAGTATCAAAATCACATCACAAATAAGGGTGTTTTAAATCGTTATCAAGGGAAGAAAAAAAATTGAAAAAGAGGAAAAAATTGAAAAAGATGAGAGAATTCTTCCTTACCCAAAGGGGTGTGAGAGAGTAGAAAGAAGATGTGAACGTTTTAAAGAAATTGATGGGTGTCGCATCCCATGCAAATTTAATGTGCATTAAAAAATGCAGTATAGACTAGGAAGTGACTTCTAGATCGTCTCTCAAGGACCAAATGTGGTTCGAAAATTAGGCCAAACACGCAATGGAGGATTGTGAAGAGTTTGTGAATGCAATTGAACTAAACTAAAATATGAAATTAAACATAACAGAATTGAAAGCAAAAACACATATAACAAAGAAATCCTTGGTGTACTATTCAAATGCAACACTTAAGCTAAAACAATAAATAAATAATGCAGCGGACAAATGAGCAAATTCATCACCAAAAAAAGCTTAAAAATGCACTAACAATAAAATAAAATGCACCAGATTGCTGAATGTAATTCCAAATTCAATAATATTTAAATGAGTCTGGGTGCACGCTAAAGCTAAATCAAAAGAAAATCATTTTGGGAGCTAACTCCTCGTGGACGTAGAACTGTAAGCTTGAATAAAGAAATATCCAATGCAAAAAAATATATGGAACCGTAACGTGGAATAAACTTTTTATCAAAAAGAAAGCAGCGCCTATTCTCTAAAAACGCAAAATGAAAATACTGCCATCTCCCAAGTAAATCTCCGCATGTCTAATTGAAATATCAATCTACCTCTAAAATCACCATCTCAGCAGAAAACTAAATTTAGTTGTGTGCCTCCCAAAGCAAATCGTCACATTGCTGGAATAAATTTTAAATTAAGAATGCGTGAACAAATTGAACATTGCAGCGAACAAATCAAGAAAAACGCATCTTCTCCATGAGTCACCGTTTCCTCATTTCTAAAAGCAAATGAATCCTAGACGTAACATACTAGATGCAACCCGTGCCTTTTCTAAAAGAAAACAAAATGATGATTCGGAGGTGGCGGCTGGACTAAAAGAAGAAATGCAAAGGTACTGGAACAATTGAAAGCAATGAAAATGAGCTTCCGTGATGATGAGCATTGAAAGGCACAATTGATGAATCAACAAAAATAAAATACCAACAATAAATGCAAACCGTGAGCACCACAAACTAAGTCAGCGTTTTTCTCATACTCAAAGCCAACTTGATTTGTCACCGTATGTGCATCCACTTCAACAACCAATCAGCGTGCCCTCCTTCAAATAAAATCAAGCACCAAAATAAAATGAAAGCAGCGTTCTCCCAAAAACTAAGAAGATAATGACTGGACCGTGCATTCAATCAACCAAAATCCAATAATAGAAACATGCTTCAAAGAAAAGAGCAACTTCCTCGAGAAAATGTTGCAGCCCCCCAAAATTCCCTAGTGAAGTGTCGGCTGCCCTTCACAACGTAACACCCCAGCGTCTTTTATTTCCCTTTCATGTAGCGTGCCCTATCTTTTTTTCCATGGACCGCTTCATCTGCAGCCCAAAGAAAGTGTCCGTGTGGAAGCTGTTGTGTGTGGGATGTGAGCTGTTGCTGTGTGCACCGCCTGGACAGTTGCAACTTGTAAGCTGTGTGCTTCAATGTGGGCTGCTGGGATGTGGAGCGGTTGCAGAGAATGTTCAAGCATCTGGACTTTTCTTTCCATGGGCCGTGACTGCAAGCTCAAGTGAATCAAGCAAATGAGTGAGTGTCCTTGTTGCGAGCGTGATAAAATAGCCTCTCCTATTTTTATTCCAGCTCTCCAATTAAATGTCAAATATAATACTTTTCTCCATGCCCTGCTGGACCGTGCAGCCTTAATTGAAGTCAGCCTCTCTAGAATAATGTTTCAAAACCAAAAATCGAGAGAGACCCCAAGTGACGGCTGGTGATCCTTAGAGGTCGAGAGTCTCCAAAATAAGGGTGGGTCACCGTAAAAAAATAAACCTAGGTAATGTGTCCTCCTATCGGGCCCATCATAAATTTTATCGAACATTGGTCCAATGTCCACAAGTTTAATTAAAACAATCTAGACTACTAAGTTACAATATAATTAAATTTGAAATGTCTTTGTGTAGAGTCTTTAATTAATTTGTCTCCTTCTCAATGCTCCAAAATATATCTCCAAAATTTTCTCTGAAAATAATAATGCAAATAATTAGCTCAGAATATTCAAATTAATTAAAATTAGAATTTCTGATCAAATTAAGCATAATTAGGAAAAACGGGAAAATACCGAATAATTAAGCACAATTCCCTGATTAATTCTAGCACAATAAAGTAAGTGAAATCAATAAAATATCGACTCATAAGAAATCTTCAATTAATTGGAGATTACTATACCGTTGACTGAAGCACTTCAACAAATTCCTGTCTATGTTAGGCGTATAAAGCATTATCTTGGTGAAAAGATAGATTTAGATGAGAAAGCTACTGATGAACAAGAAGGTTGTAGTGACTTGTTGGAGAAATCACATCCTCCTAAAGTGAAAGATCTGGGAGGTTTTATAGTTCCTTACATTATTGGGAGTGTAAAGATAGGGAAAGCCCTACTTGATTTAGGGTCAAGCATTAATATGATGCCCCTATCTATGGTGAAAAAGATTGGTGGTCTCAGATTGAAGCCAACAAAGATTTCATTAATAATGACGGATGGATCACCAAAGAAACCTTACGGTGTGGTGGAAGATGTTGTGATGCGCATAGGACGACTTAAATTCCTGGTTGACTTTGTGGTCATGGAGATGAAGGAGGATGACAAGATCCCAATCATTCTTAGAAGGTCGTTCATGAAGGCGGCTAAAGTAATCATCAATGTAGATGACGGGTTGATTATGGTTAAAGACCAAGAAGAGGAGGTGATCTATGATGTCTTTAAAGATAAGCAGATTCAAGTTAAGAAGATAGGTCACTGATAACGGTTGAAAAACCGTTATTTTTATACTTAATTTTGATACTGAATGCACCTTTTTTGACTTATAAACTTATTTGGACTCATGATTTTACTTTAGTTTTGTGAATAAGAGAGTTGAGGATATGCTTTATGATTTTATCACTAAATTCCCTTGATTTTGTAGGTTATTGAATGATTTGAAAGAAGGGTTGAAGTATCAAGGAGTTGGAATGCATAAAAGTCAACCAAAATGTAGAAAAGTTAATTAGTCAACCAAAAAAGTCAACATGTCAACCAGAAAAGTTAACCAGTCAACCAGAATGCTGAAAAGTCAACCAGAATGCAGTTTTGTGCCGTAGGTGACGCTGAGCGGTGACCCAACGCTGAGCGCCAGTTTATTGTTTTTCATTGTTTTTCGCCTGTACGCCACTACTAGGCACCATTTTGGGTGTTGCACCTACCGCCTAGCGGTAGCCCAGCGCTGGTTTCTTGGGCTTGGGTCGATTTTTCTTGCACAACCCAGAAAGGGTATCTTTTGACAAAAAGAGGCGCAAAAACACTCTCTTCACCCCTCAGAGGCGGATTTTGGATGCGGGAGCTCCAATCTATCAAATTTAGGGTTTATCTTTTTATTCTTTTCATTATTTTCATTTAGTTTCACCATGTTTATGGTGAACTAAGCCTCCATTGTTGTTAGGGAATTGATGTAATCCTTTGAAACTCTCACATATTGAATTAATGCTTTATTCATATGCTTTTATTCATTAATTGTTAGGGTTTTTCTTCTTTTCTCTATGCATGATTTGTTTAACTTATTCAATAGCATAAGCTTTGATTTTATCTTTATGGACACATATAGATAGATCTAGACATGGGGAAACTCTCTCAGGAGCAATATTACCTAGACATAGGAATAGGAGGATCGATTGCCTTAAGCTTCTATGCGAATTATGTAATGCATGATCAATTGTTAGGGAGACAACACATTGTAAACTAGTAATTAGGAGTAGTCTCTTTTCACCAAGACATTGGGATTAGGGTAAATTAGAAAGTGGCATTAACATTAATGAAGGAGTAGAATTCTAAAATATATGAGAGTGGATAGGATGAAATCATAAACCCAACAACATAATTCATTCATACATCATTCACCTGCGTTATCTTTTTGGTCAATTGATCAACCTTTGCATGTTTATTTTCTGTCTTGCGTATAAAAACCCTAATTTTCCTTATTCAAGTCTTAAATAATCAAAAAATTACATGAAAGTCTAGGCCTATGAGTCTCTAAGGAAACGATACTTGGTCTTACCACTTATTATTACTTGATACGATTCGGTACACTTGTCGGAGTCTTAACAGTCACAAAACTACAAGAAAGGTTGCACCAGTGGCTAAACCTAAATCTGCAAAGCCGGTTAACAAAGGTAAAAATTGTGTTTTAATGCAAGTTAAGGAAGAAGAGAAAGTTGATAAAGGAGGGACAATCCACTTTGACTTGGAGGATGCACAATTCAAGCTTGGTACTCCTGTGAGATTCAAGTAGAAGTTGTGGGTTGTGAAAGGATTAATAGAGAATGGAGTGATAGAGATTGAGGCTCCATATTCTAGGTGAGTCAAGAAGGTGGACAAGAAGCAATTGATGAGTTGGTGTGATGAAAGTAAGAGAGACACCAACATGGAAGATGAAACCTGAGCTTTATTGGATCAAGCTAATGACGTTAAAGAAGCGCTTGCTGGGAGGCACCCTAGTAACCTAAAAACATTGTTTCTTTTGTTATTTGATTATTTTGGTTATGTAATTTTGAATATTGTTGAACATTGTTTATAGGGTAGCATCTACTGAGGGATGCTAGATAATTAAGTATTCACTGAAGGATACAGGAAGGTACACCTATTGATGGGTGTTGGTAAAGTTTGCACTTATTGATGGGTGCTAAAAAGGTTTGGGTCAGGCTCGTGACGTTAAACAAGCATTACTTGGGAGGCAACCCAGTTGATCGATTTACTTCTGTTGCATGTTTTAATTTTGTTGTAGTTGCATTTTAGGGTTTAAGTATTGTATGACTAAGTGGAGTGAAGGGAAATTGCATAAAAATTGAAAATTGAGAGTTGAATTTGAGTGATACAGGATCAATGTCACTTAAGGCAAGCCAAAAAGGGGGAATTTCAAAATCGTGCCCACCGCTCAACGGTACCTACCGTTGAGCGGTGGCATCGCAGATTGCATAATTGGGTTTTTAAGTTGGGCTCAGCGTTAGTTGGCCCATTGCACATTTTAATACCCCTTAGGTCTCGCCCAAGCCTTTCATTCAGCCCCCACCATTTTTGCACCTCTCCATCATCAAGGATTGGGGTTTTTGTGAAAGCATAATTTGGGGTTCATTCATCAACATCCACAAAGCACTTTGCACTCATTTGAAGTCTCTCCACCCAAGTAAGTCATACATTTTACATTCTAGGGTTTTCAAAGCATGAATTTGTATGAGAATGTTTGTCTTAAGCATGAAATTTTAGGGCTTTTGATGTTTGTGCATGATTAGTTGAAATAGACACTGTTTAGACCGATTAAATTTGTATGATTGAAGTTTGGGACAAAGGAAATTGCATGTGGGTGGAGATTAGAGTCACTTAGGGCTGTTTTTGAAAAACTGCATCTGATACTGCTGAGCCCAAGATGGGGCTGAGCGCCACTACTGCAGGTGCTGGTTTTGCTTGTTTTAACTGTACAGGTGACGACGAGGGCCTCTGTTTTGCCCTCAACGTTAATCAATGAGGTGTTTAGACGAGTTTTGTGGTTTGCTAACGCTTAATTAGTATTTCTCTGGTTTTGTGAATTGTAATTGATGCAGGGATGGCCTCCTCATCTAGTAAGAGGATTAAAAGCATATAGATTGACAAAACAATTCCATACATGAGAGTTTCAAATTATTACATCGTTTCCCCAACAACAATGGAGGTTTAGTTCACCATAGACATGGTGAAACTAGATGAAAATAATGAAAAGAATGAAAGATAGAACCCTAAAAATTGTAGAATAGAGCTTCTGCGTCCAAAATCCGCCTCCAAGGGGTGAAGAGAGTGTTTTTGCGCCTCCTTCTGCCAAAAGATAGACCCTTTAGGTCGACTAAATCCTTAAATAGCTCATAAAAATAACAGGAAACTGGCTCAGGCCCACACTGACAATGCTCAGCGCCAGATTTGCGCTCAACGGTGAGTGCGGTACTCAGAAATAAAAGTACTGTTTGAAACTAAAGCAAATAATTAAAATATATAATCCCTACACAAAACTAAAAACTAAAAAACAAACAACAAAGGAACATAAGTCTGTGAAATAAAACTTAACCAACAAAGCTTAACAACATAGAATTTGCTCTTTAAGCACGAGCAGGAGCTCCTACCCCAGCAGGTCGCGGGACTTGACCAGGATAACCGGGCCTAGGTGCATCATCCTAAGAAAACACAAATCATTATAAAATAACTCCATTTTATAAATTTGAGCAACTGCAATTTCATATTTTTTTTCTTTGTTTAAATCCATCTCTCACACATAGTTGATTCTATTCCTAACTAGAAATCTGGTTTTGAAATAAATATCTCTAACAAAAATAATTATTATTGTAATTATTTTGGTTCTTTGTATTACTTGTTTGTATTAAGAAGTATTTAACGTTCTTTATTGAAAACTTAAACTATGACTTTTTTTTATAAAGAGCTACAAAATATATTTTATATAATTATGTTTTTATTAATGTTAATTATCATAATGTAATGATATAATTAGGAATATAGTTATGTTAAATATAGTAGTTTTACACATAAATCTCAAAATAATCACATCATACTTTTTAATGAAAATCAAAATGAGATAAAATTAGATGGAAAAAAACATAAATTTGAGAATATAACAAATTATTTCAAAGTTTCTACAAAAGATAATACTTCCTAATTTTTTTATTCAAATATTAACCTTCTCTTATACTAATATTTGTTTAAAGTTTATTTTTTCTTTGTTTGTTATTTAAAATAAACTATAGCTTTTGTTTGATGTCTTGCTCGCTATATAAATCTTGAAAATATAATTAATTACTATATAAAAAAAATTAACGTTATAATTATTTATTAAAAAAAAATTGGTTTTACCATATAATCAAAGTAAATACACATATGTCATGTGACAACATTAAAATTTGATAATTTTTGATTAAAAACAACATTAAATACTTCTTAATATAAACAAGTAATATAAAAAATCAAAATAATTACAATAGTAATTTATTTTTGTTAGAAATACTTATTTCAAAACCAAATTTTTAATTAGGAATAGAATCAACTTGTGTGAGAGAAATGGATTTAAACAAAATAAAATATGAAATTGCAGTTGTTCAAATTTATAAAATAAAGTTATTTCATAATGATTTGTGTTTTCTTTTCATTTTTTTAGTATGGCAAAATTTTTTAAAATTTATTTTGAATAATTTTTGATAGAGATATGTAAAATATATTAATTATAAATATATATAATATATAAATATAACATGGTCTTTCAATCTTTATTTATATTTTTATATCTTTTTTGTAATTTAAAAAAAAACATTAATTTATCTTTTTTAATTTTTAATTTAACTGAACAATGCACTCCTCAAAACCTGTCAGGAACAACATCATATAAAATTGATTATTCTGTTCTCTAACCTATGTCAGCCGCTGCACCGAAACCCTAAAGAAGGAGAGCCTGCGTCTTCCCGCTAACCACCATGGTTGGATCTCCATTTCTGCAATTCCAGAACCTTCTTCTTCCTTTTTGTTTTTCTCATATTTGGATATTTGGATGTCATTTTCTTGCAGACATTCAAGCGCAGGAATGGAGGCCGCAACAAGCACGGCCGCGGCCACGTCAAATTCATTCGATGCTCCAACTGCGGCAAATGCTGCCCTAAGGTTTTGATTTCACTTCCTCCCTCCTTCAAATTCCTGTGTTGGATTGCAATTAAGATTTTGTGCTGTATGCAAAATCAAAACAGGACAAGGCAATCAAGAGATTTCTGGTGAGGAACATTGTTGAGCAGGCTGCAGTTAGAGATGTGCAGGAGGCTTGCGTCTATGAACGTAATAATAATATTCTTCACTTTCTCGTTTTTAATGAAAAATCCACTTACGATTATGTTATTTATTTTGCCTTTTTAATTGTTATGTGTAGAATACACGCTTCCCAAATTGTATGTAAAGATGCAGTATTGTGTTTCCTGTGCCATCCACTCTCACGTTGTTAGGGTTCGATCCCGCACTGACAGGAGGAAGCGTGACCCTCCTCAGCGATTCGTCAGGCGCAGGGTAACTATATATAATCCTTTTCCTGTTTGCCTCGTTGGCATTGTGTTTGATCCAATGTAATCCTGTGTTGTTTTAATGTTATGATTTCACAATGTGTTATTTACTCAAGGGCAGTTCAGATAGAATCGTGTTTTGATGAGTAGGTACCATTGTTTGAATGTTTTTAAAATTGACACTGAACCTAGCCTGTGCTACATTTCAAAATTTTCAAACCGAGAGGATACGTCATATATTTTGTGTACAGCTTTAATCTTAAGTTAGTTCCGTTGTACAATCGCCATTATTTACGTAAAATATTGTATATCAAAACGCCTGCTTGCCTTTCTTCTGTTTCTTGATGGAGCTCGAGTGTTACCCTTCCCATATCCCAATTACCCAGTGATACAGTAGAAGATCGTGAATTTTATTTTGGAACTAAAAAGTATTAGAAATCATTTTGAGCTGCTCCCAAATTTGAAACCCTTCAAATTGAGTAACTAAAAATCATCAGCTTAAAGTTTAGAAGGGTATATGTTCAGTACTCCTGGATTGCTTAAGTAATTTCATTGCTTTAGTGCTTAATTACTATCAAAGTTGGTATATATAGAGGCAACACTGGTTGTTTAATCTTGATATCGTGGATTAGTTTGACAATACAGTGAACAGTATTTAAGATTTAAAATAAGAATATCAAACTTGTGTCTTTTTCTACGGTTACATTTGATCTGTATGAACCAGAACTCAGTATAGATACCCGTATCTGGCCCTTTGGGTGATTGATGTATCAATGAGTTAGTTGATGGTTAAAGAAAAGTCAGTCTCTTTTGGATGTACAAAGAGAATTCATTTGACATTTAGTTTGCAATAGGAAAATGTGCTATATTTGTATGAATAAACTCTGATGACTTTTGTATTTGCATTTTTTAGTCATTGTCGATAGATTGTTATGTATCTTTGTTCTTATTCAAGAATTAATGTAACTCATTCTCTTGTCTGTTTTGGTGATTTATTATGTTTACCAGGATGATGCTCCAAGGCCTGGTCAGCCTGGTCAAGCACCTCGTCCTGCTGGTGCAGGAGCTCCTGTCCGAACTTAAGGGCAAGTCATTGGAAAAAAAGGCTTAATGTATGCTGAATCAATTTTATGATACTTCTATTTGCTACTTGATTTTTAAAATATCAGTTTTTTGGAAGTTATTTTGTCCTAATTTCGTTGCATTAGTTGTTGGATGGTATCTTTCTGGCTATAATATGACGGTGTTTTGGAATGAGAACTTATATTATTGTTTAACGTCGTTCAGTTTTCAAAGTATATTTTAACTCTATAATTTGGAAATGATATGTCAATAAGTTTTCATCTATGATGTATGGATACTGTATAGATACAATACGAGGATCGGATATGAGTATCGGATATGATATGTATTGGATATGTTGATTTGTCCTATCTTAGAAAATATAGGATAGAATAGGTTTCTGATATGAAAATTCATTTTATATTAAAAAATATATGATGTTATAATAATTTGTTTTAAATATACTATAATTGAAAAATTATTAATAAATATTATTTAAATTGAATATGTTAAATATATTAAACTCAATATATGAATTAGTAATAAACTGTTTTTACACATTCAACAAATAAAAATTGTAAATCATTATCTATTGTCTAGAATTTTGATTATCATATGTAATTAAGATAGTTTTAATATTTGGTTCACTAAGAAATAATGTTATCACTCTAGGATGTCCAATGTCGTCAAAGTCAGTCATCCCATGCATCTCCAGAATGTCTCGCATTTTATTGCTATCTTGGTTGTATTCTTCATTTTATCTAGTCAAAAATTGTAAATTGTATGCATATAAACTAAGCTTTCCGCTATTTTAGGATCAACTTATTTCTTAATGAGTGATTCTTAACAAGACAAGGTTGCCCGAGAAGTACAGAAGAAGATTCATGCATCGGTTATCAAAATTTAGGATACAATATCTACATATCTTCAAGATTTAGATTTCAAGCGCGGTCTTTTGTCTATCGTCACTAATTATGAAAAACAAAAGAAGAAATATCTTTTGATTTTGATTTCAAGTGTAGCCTTTTGTCTATTATCACAAATTGTGGAAAACATTTTCAGACGCTTATTCCTCTCTTTATAAATCGAGATCCTCTTGAAGCATTCTTTACTATAACACTTATGAATACAAATTGAGAAAGAATTATATATTATAAAAGATAGTAACTTACTAATTAAAAGAATGAGCTATGCAACATAGAAGAATACTGTTTTTACTTTACTTTGCTATGTTATAAATAGTTTCATAATGTAGTATCTTATTTTAATAGTATAAAACTATTAAAATAAAATATTACAAAAATGATAATAAAACAATTAGGTAAAATAAATTTATCATTGTAAAATATTGTAAAAAAAACAAACTTAGCATATTAAGATTTCATTATATATTATATTCTAACAAATTCACACTAATCATCTTAATCATGTCATTGACTTAGATAAAACCATTTGAATAAATGTATTGATGTCAGATTATGACAAGTTTTTCACTTGTAGTGGTGAAACAACTGGCTCTCCAAGCTACCACACAAGGTTAATTTGTCGACCACCTATGGACAAAGAATACTAGACCATAGACTAGGATCTCTTGCTACTTCTCACCACATAATCTCCTTCTCTATTTGAGATGACGCGATTATTGGAGCCTCAAGATAACTTCCAAGACTGAGTCCCTACATCAATACATCACTCACATGAAACCATCACTAAGAATTTCACCTTATAAATCCTTTCCAAACAATTATTGAGTTCAATAACCATTTCCATACCATCAGTCATTCAAAATCACATCACCAAACCTTAAATATAACATTTCACTTTTTAAATGCAAGCATAGATAAAGGAAAGAGCATAAAACAACCTAAACAACTCGAACACACTCGTCCAGGTAGTTCAAATCACTAGCTCAAGGAGAGCCCAAACGAAAGAGCTTCCCAAGCTCAACAAGGGAGCTCACCCAACCCTTGAAACTCATTGTCCAAGACCTCCAAACTAGCCCAACGAGCTAAACCACTCGCCCAACGAGAGAAAAAATAGTGAGCTCCACAAGCCCAGGCAGTTGGCTCGCTTAGCCTATGAAACCCACTACCAAAACCCTCTAAAACTTGTCCAACGACTCTCTAGAATACCAATTCTGCAAAATTTGTGTAACACCCATAATAGGATAGTACATATAAAAGAATAATGTACAAATTGTATAAAACGTTCTCGTCCACTTTTTTTTAATAACATCATGGAAGCAAAATCATAATCATATCTTATGTTTGTACGTCACAACTAAACAATTCTTCTTGTCCTTTAAAAGTACCAAAATCAAACAAGCATAATTAAAAACATTATAAAAACCCCGACAACTATTATTCTTCGTCTCTCTCGTCGAAATACTCAAATCCAGTCTCATCTACAACATCATCTACTCCCGTACAAGTACAATCATTGTAGGTGGAAACCATATCCACAACATGCAAGGGTAAGCAACCAGAAATATCATATTATATAGCACATTATAAACACATTACACTTAGACCAACAAGCCATAATATCATATCTCAACGCAAAAGACAACATCACAGATAGGCCTTTCATAAACCGATGTTGTTTCCTTGTATTTTCGTCGTCAACCTGTTCTCAATAATAGTTGATTTTTCTTTGATGAACCGATCGTTGGCTTTCATTTCGTCATCACAACTTGTTCTCAATAAGAGGCGATTTGAGTCATCTTCCATCGCAACTTCATACCTATCTCCTCTTACTCCTCAAGTACTAATGAGTAAAAACACTGATACTACGCGCACCAATGCACTATACTCAACACGAGCCAAAGTCATTGGGCGAGACATCCAACAATTTATTTCCTTGCGCAGAAGGAAAAGTGACACTCGAATCTTTGTCTCATGCGAGACTGTTAAGACTCCAGCAAGTGTACCAAATCATATCAAGTAATATAAATGGTAAGACCAAATATCGTTTTCCCTAGAGACTCATTGGCCTGGACAATCATGTGATTTGTTTATAATTTAAGACTTGAGAATGAAATTTTGGTTTAGAATGCAAAACAGAAAATAAACATGCATGCAATTGTTGATCAATTGAGGAAAAGAATACGCAGGTGAATGATATATGGATGAATTGTGTTGTTGGGGTTTCCGACTTTATCCTATCCACTCTCATGTATTTACGAATTCAACTCCTTCATTAATGTCAATGCCACTTTCTAATTTACCCTAAACCCGATGTCTCGGTGAAGAGAGCCTACTTCTAATTACTAGTTTACAATGTCTTGTCTCCCTAGCAATTAATCATGCATTACATTCGCACAGAAGCTTAAAGGCAATCGGTCCTCATATCCCTATGTCTAGGTAATATTGCTCCCGAGAGAATTTCCCCAAGTTTAGATTTCCCTGTATGTGTCCATATCAACAAAATCAATGATCATGCAATTGAATGAGTTAAACAAAACATGCATAGAGTGTAGAGGAAAAACCCTAACAATTAACAAAGTAAAGCATATATTATAAAGAATCAATTCAATACATGAGAGTTTCAAAGGATTACATCGTTTCCCCATCAACAATAGAGGTTTAGTTCACCATAGACATGGTGAAAATAGATGAAAATAATGAAAAGAATGAAATATAGAACCCTATAAATCGTAGACTGGAGCTTGCACATCCAAAATCTGCCTCCGAGGGGTGAAAGAGTGTTTCTACGTCTCCTTCTACCAAAAGATAGACCCTTTAGGTCGACTAAATCATTAAATAGCTCATATAAATAACAGGAAATTGGCCCAGGCCCATGCTGACAGCGCTCAGCGCCAGACTTGCGCTCAACGGTGAGTGCAATACTCAGAACTATCGCTCAGTGTTGACGCCCAGGCGCATGGCAGTGAACTCACTGAAGAGGCTGGCGCTCAACGGTAAAAGTGCCGCTCAACTGTGGCTACGACACTTGTTTTTCCCCTCAGTGTTGGAGCTTAATCGTTAGGCAATGAACTCTTCAGCAAGACTGGCGCTCAGCGGTAGAATTTCCGCTCAGTGGTAGGCGCGACACTTGGATTTTCCCCTCAGCGATGACACTCAGGCGTCAGCCAGCGGATTCCTCAATGAACTTGGCGCTCAGCGGTATAATGACGCTGAGCGGTGGCTGCGGTTCTTCTTTTGTGCACTTTTCCTACTTCTTCTGAGTCCAACTCCTTGCTACTTCAACTTCTTTCATCCAATTCCTATTAATTCCTGCTAAAACAAGGAAAACCAAGCATAAAACCAATAACACCACCTTCAACTCTCTTATTCTCTAACTTAAGCAAAAAGCATGATTTCAAGCTAGTTTCAAAGTCATAAAGGGTATTACAACACAATGCTTAGTGTCAAATTTAAGTATAAAAATAACGGTATTTCAACCGTTATCACAACCCCAAACTTAGAACCTTGCTTGTCCTCAAGCAAACAAGATGTAACTCAGTCTTCCACCAATCAACACAATGGTTCAACACATTTCAAAACTCTTTCTTTCAAGACAAGTAATTACTCAAATCAGCTCATCAACAAAATTCAGTCAAGATGCACACATGCTTTGATTCAAAATAACTCATCATGGTGTTCACACAATCACATAATATCCAACAGACGCTATTCTCATGAATGATCAATTAACTAAGCACAGATGTAATCTTGAATTCATATGGAATCATTCCTCATCAGTAAAGTGTTTCACTCAATTACACCAGTGTTTTTAGAGGTCACTCCTTCCCTCTACTATCCACATGTCACATAGAACAAAATTTCCTTTCATTTACCACAATCAAACATACTCACACACACAAGTCATCACAAGGACTTTTCAAGGCTTCTAATGAGGTTGGGCTAACAAGAAAAATTGGTTTTTCTAGATCACAAAATCCTTGAGTTAAGAGAGTCATTCAAACATTCATAATTCAAGCACAAACTCTCTTTTTACCAATCTCACTCATTCCCAACTTTCCCTTTTCTTTGCATTGAGCTTATCTTTTTCATTCTATCTTTTCTTCTTTTCTATCTTTTTCATCTTTTCATGCTTTTGCTCAACACCTTAGCTCAATGCTCATCTTTTTCTTTTTCTATTTTCCCAACAATCCCAAACTTGAACCTTTTTCAATACCACACAACAATTCTCAACTTAACTCAAGGTAAAGATTTTCAAAAAGGGATTTCACATACTATTTAAAGCTTAGGTTCAAAAAGGGTAGAACACATGGTGTTCCTTTTCTTAGGACGAAAATTTTGCATTGGCTAAAAGAAAGGGCTAATCCAAAACGGCCTTGATCATATGACACATAAATGCAATTTAGTCAATCATAGAAACCTAGGCAATATCATTCATGCTTTCAAGTAGATAGCAAGCATCCAATCAAAAACTCTGGAGCTCAAAACCTCCCAAATATGTTCACTCGATATTCCAAACATCCCAGATAACCATCCTGCTTAGCATCATAATCACAATCACAATATCATCATGCATCTGTTCACATTGCTTATGAACCACCACCTGTATATCAGCATATTGCACATACTCAACATTATCAATAACAAGAATCATTATGCAACACCCATCATGCAAAATCAATCAGTCAAACCATCATATCAGATAAGGTGTCAAACCAAGTACATCAAAACCTACACTACTTAACAGAAGCAAATAAGGTTCAAATTACAAAACCAAAAAGATAAGAAAAAGTCATGCTCTAGTCACTATAGCATCCATTAGTAGATGCTGTGTCAACCCACGCTATCATCAGAATCATCCTCCTCTCCATTCTCAACGTCCTCAAAGTCATCATCATCCTCATCATCCTCGTCCATGGCTGAAGCTTCAGCTGCTCCAACTCCACTACCCTGTGCCTGTTCCTCCGGCCATGCCACCACGTTGTTGAATTCATCCATCGTCCACCGGTGTGTAGGAGGTGTATCATATATGCCTATAATCATCTTTGCTATGGCTACCTACCCCCTGTGGATGGACTCTAGTCTGGCCTCCATCATGGACATATACATGTCTCTCATCTGGGAGGGATCTGCATGATCTGCTGGGCCATCTCCCTGTGGTGGAGCTCTCCTCCTAGGACATCTCTAAGGCACTGGTTGGGCTGCCTCCTTTCCTCCACAGTACTATCTATAATAGGCAATGGCCTTCCTAGGTCTCTCAAATGGTGGAGTAGAAGTGTCCACCCCAGCTAGCTGACATAGGTGTGTGATCAAGGAGGGATGCCCTAGAGGTGCTTTGTTGCTCACAATGTTGGTACAACTCTGGATCTCATTTGCAATGAGTTGGCCTATGTTAACATTCAATCCTCGCAGCATACAATAGATGAACATGGCCTTGTGAACCGTAACATTTGAGACATGAGAGCATGGTTGGATGTTGGCATGAGAAAATGCCATCCAATACTTTGCCAATGGTGTCAGATCAACTCTCTTGATGTGAATAGCCATACCATTCTGGTTCCTGTGAAAGTGCCCTCTAGGCACACAAAGTACGCTCTCTATGTCCTCAAAATCAGTGCCCTCCTCTACATTCAGTGAATATTGGCACTGCACATCTGTCCACTCTATGTTCAAAAACCTCTTAATTGTCTCAGGATCATATCTAATGATCTTACCACGAACATAACTCATGTAGTCCTGAGTATGCGCCCCTAGTGACTTAGCATTGGTGTAAAACTCTTTTACCACTGCTATGTTGGCAGGCATAGGGTATGTGGCCAGTTTCTCCCAATTCCTACTCTCCATCTCTTCTCCAAACTGTGGAGCCAGATCCGGAATCCATATTGCCTTTCTCTCCATCAAAAGGCGTCTTTCTTGGACAAGAAGGTGGTGCTGCTCATGTCTCCTGGATAGGAACCTGTTAGAATAGAACCTCTCTGGTTCTCTCCTCTTGCTTCCAATGGTTTTAACCCTCTTACCAGATGAGGAGGCCATCCCTGCATAAAATACAATTCACAAAACCAAAGAAAGACTCATTAAGTGTTAGCAAAAACAAGCAAAACCAGAACCTACAGTAGTAGCGCTCAGCGCTATCAGAGCAGAATTTTTCAACATCAGCCCTAAGTGACTCTAATCTCCACCCACATGCAATTTCATCGTTCCATACCTCAATCATACAATTTAATCGGTCTAAATAATGTCTATTTCAACTAATCATGCACAAACATCAAAAGCCCTAAAACTTCATGCTTAGACAAACATTCTCATGCAAATTCATGCCTTGAAAACCCTAAAATATAAAATGTATGACTTACTTGGGTGGAGAGACTTCAAATGAGTGCAAAGTGCTCTATGAAGGTTGATGAATGAACCCCAAGTGTTGTGCTCTCACAAAAACCCCAAACTTTGATGATGATGTGGTGCAAAATGGTGGAGAATAGGTTTTTTAGAAGATGGGTGTACGGAAAAGTGAAGAAAGTGGTTTGGAGAAAGCTTGAGAGTGCCAAAAGAGAGTGGGGGTCATAATGAGAGGCTTGGGCGAGACCTAAGGGTTAATAAAATGTGCAATGGGCCAACTCACGTTGAGCCCAACTCACGCTTGAGAGCCCAATTTGTATCACTCAAATTCAACTCTCAATTTTCAATTTTCATGCAATTTCCACTCACTTCAGTCAAATATGCAACAATTAAACCCTAAAATGCAACTAGAACAGAATTAAAACATGCAACAGAAGTAACTCAATCAACTAGGTTGCCTCCCAAGTAGCGCTTGTTTAAAGTCACGAGCCTGACCCAAACCTTTCTAGCACCCATCAGTAAGTGCAAACCTTACCAACACCCATCAGTAGGTGTACCTTCCTGTATCCTACAGTGAATACTAAATCATCTAGCTGATAACGGTCTAAAAACCGTTATTTTCATGCTTAAATTGATATCAAAATACACCCTTTATGGCTTAGAATGAGCTTCGAATTAAGTAAAACACTTAAGTTGAGTCATTTGAGAGTCAAAAGCTATTTTTAGAGATATTATGCTTGTTTTGCATTGTTTTGTAGGGTTTTGATGAGAATTAATGATGGAATTGAAGAAGGAAGGTCTTAGACTCAAGGACGAAGAAGAAAAATGAAGAAAATAAGAGTCTATGCACCGCTCAACGTCAAAATGCACCGGTGAGCACCATTATTCGAGGGAAAGCCACTGTCTGGCGCCCAGGCGGTGACGCTGAGCGTCCAGAACGATTAAAGGCAAATCGTTCAGCGGTGAAACTGACTGCTGAGCGGTGGTGCGGCTTGAGAGAAACCGCTGAGCGGTAAAATTGGACGCTAAGCGGTTGTCTGTTGGGCTTGGGCTTAAATTTTGTTACTTTTATGCCCTATATATAGCCTCAGTGCGATTCAAATATTATTCTTTTGGCAGAAGAAGACGTACAGAGCTATTCTACACTATTTGGAGAGAATTTCTTGGATGCTTAGGCTCCATTTTATCAAATCTAGGGTTTGCTTTTCCATTCTTTAATTGTATTTCATCTAGTTTCACCATGTCAATGGTGAACTAAACCCTTTGTTGTTGGGGAACAATGTAATCTTTTGAAACTCTCTTATATTGAAATTCTTGTTTTATTCATATGCTTGCATATGCTGTTATTATCAATTGTTGGGTTGTTTATCTATGCTTAAAGCTATTATCATTTAACTCATTTGATAAATAGATGTTTGCCTTTGTCGATACGGGGACGTACGGGGAAGTCATGAATTGATAGGGAATTCCTTGATTAAGCAAAACCACCTAGGGATAGAGGGGTAGGACGATCAATTGTATTTTGCTTCTGTGGTACTTGCACTGCTAGTTACTAGGGAAAACTAGGGATAGTAAGCCAGTAACTAGTAGTAGGCTCTTCTCGCCGAGGGATCGGGTTTAGGGTAGACTAAGAAAGTTTGCATAACAATTAGATAATAAAGCGAATTTAATAAGAAGAATAGATATAAGAGAGTGGATAAGATGAAATTGTAAACCCCAACAACTTCATTCATCCATACCTTTTTCTTGTCAATTGAATCAATTGCATTTGCATGTTTACTTTTTGTTTTTGCATTGAAACCACAAGTAAATTTTCTCTACAAGTCTTACGATATTGATTTACACGAAAGATAAGGTCTTTGAGTCCTTTGGGAGAACAATATTGGGTTTACCAATTATATTACTTGATAACGATCTGGTACACTTGCCAAGGGTTTAACACTAGCATCCCTCAATAGATGCTACCCAATAAACAATGTTCAACAGTGTTCAAAATTACATAACCAAAATAATCAAATAACAAAAGAAATAATGTTTTTAGGTTACTGGGGTGACTCCCAACAAGCGCTTCTTTAACGTCATTAGCTTGCTGGGGTGCTTCCCAGCAAGCTCATGTTCCATCTTCAATGTTGGTGTCTCTCTTACTTTCATCACACCAACTCATCAACTGCTTCCGATCCACCTTCTTGACTTGCCTAGAATATGGAGCCTCAACCTCTATCACTCCATTCTCTTTGAAGTATTTCACAACCCACAACTTCTTCTTGAATCTCACAAGAGTACCAAGTTTTAATTGTGTGTCCTCCAAGTCATGATAAACCTTCCCTCCTTTGTCAACTTTCTCTTCTTCCTTAACCTGCATTAAAACACAATTTTTACCTTCCTTGCCGCTTTGTGACTTATCTTCTTCACCTGAATTTGCTTATCTTTAAAGACATAATAGATCACCTCCTCTTCTTGGTCTTTAATCATGATTAACCCATCATCAACATTGATGACTACTTTAGCTACCTTCATGAACGACCTTCCAAGAAAGATTGGGATCTTGTCATCCTCCTTTATCTCCATGATCACAAAGTCAACCAAGAATTTAAGCCTTCCTATGCGCATATCAACATCCTCCACCACACCGTAGGGTTTCTTTGGTGATCCATCCGCCATTATCAATGAAATCTTTGTTGGCTTCAATCTGAGACCACCAATCTTTTTCAACATAGATAGGGGCATCATATTAATGCTTAACCCTAAATAAAGTAGGGTTTTCCCTATCTTCACACTCCCAATGGAGCAAGGAACTGTAAAACCTCCTGGATCTTTCACTTTAGGAGGATGTAATTTCTCCAACAAGTCATTGTAACCTTCCTATTCATTAGTAGCTTTCTCATCTAAATCTATTTTTTCACCAAGATAATGCTTTATACGCCTAGCATAGACAGGAATTTGTTGAAGTCCTTCAGTCAATGGTATAGTAATCTCCAATTGATTGAAGATTTCTCTAAAGCGCTCACATCTTCTCTCTACTCTCTCACGCCTCTTTGGATAAGGAAGAATTCTCTCATCCTTTTCAATTTTTTCCTCTTTTTCAATTTTTTTCTCTCCCCTCTTCTTTTTTTCTTTTTTCAACTCCCCCTCACATATTTTCTCTTGTTTTTCTTCTTCCCTCACTAACTCAACACTTTCTTTTTTCTCTTCCACCTTCTCCTCAACAACACTCACTATGACCTGACAATCTTCCTTAGGGTTAACCTCAGTATTAGCCCCAAATTGATTCTCTGCCTTGTCCTCCAACCTTTTGGCTAATTGACTAATCTGCATCTCCAAATTTCTGAAGTTAGCTTCATTGCTCTTCATGGTGGAGTCATGCGCCTTCATAAATTGTTGAAATGCCTCTTCTAACCTGTTAGTTCTGTCACTCAAAGCATATACCTGTTGCCATAGTGGTGATGGTTGCTGTTGTGGTCTATTGAATTGGCCTCCTCCTTGTCCAAATTGTCTAGTCTGACCTTGACCCATGCTTGGGTGAGGTTTCCACCCTTGGTTGTAATTACCTTGGCGGAATTGAAATTGATTGCCCATGTAGTTCTATTCTTTTTGGGCCTCCTCGTGATAAGCACATTGACCATTGATATGGTCACACCACACCAATCAAAGAGTTGTTGTTGCACCTGTGAAACGTTCTTCAACTCCTTGGGCAGTTGAGCAAGAGTCTTTGTCAGATTCTCCAATTGTTGAGTTATCAACTTGTTCTGTTCAAGCAAGGCATCTTGAGTAGGAAATTGAAGAACTCCCTTTTGTTGAAGTAAAACGCCCATTTCATTGAGTCTCATTATCATTAGCCACCATATTTTCTATCAACTGATAGGCTTCCTCTGCAGTCTTGCACTTGATGTTATCTCTAGCTGAGGCATCTAACATAAGCTTTGTTTGAGTGCCAAGACCTCCAAGGAATGAAAGGACTATTGACGTATCATCAAAACCGTGCATGAGCGTCTTCCTTAGCAAGATTTTGTATCTATCCCACGCCTGGCCTACGTTTTCTTCCATGCCTTGCCTGAAAGAAGAAATTTCCTGTTTACCTTTATTGATTTTAGACTGTGGGAAGTACTTATTCAGGAATTTAGACACCACAGCCTCCCAAGTTGAAAAGCTATCGTCCGGGAAAGAGTTCAACCATAGTTTAACATTTCCTCCCAATGAGAAAGGAAACAAGCTAAGTTTAATCGCCTCATCCGGCACACCATTGATCTTTACCGTGTTGCAAATCTCATTGAATGTGGTGAGATGATCATATGGACTTTCATTTGACAGTCCATTGAATTGGATGCTCTTCTCCAATTGAATCAAGGCCGGTTTCACCTTTATGTTCAAAGCATTGAGCCTCAGCCTTGCAATGTTGTTAAAGTGATAAGGGCCAACAATAGTAGTAGCATCCGCCAAAGTGCGTCTCCTAGGATTCTCCTCCTCAACCATCTCCTTTGTGCCCTGGTTAGATGCTTGTGGTGATGGTTCTAACAGTCTCTTAGGAGAGGAAACAATTCTCTAAATGTTTGAATCCTCCTTCTCCTTCGAGTTTCACTCAAACCTTTAAGAAGAGGTTCCGATGTTTTCTTGCTCCTAGTCCAAATTGTATCCTGCATACACAAGAAAAAAAACCCTAGAAAGCTTTTGTTAGAACAAAATAAAAAAAAATCAAGTCAAAGTTAATCAATAATCACACTAATAGAATAGTTAAACCACGAGTACCCGGCAACGGCGCCAAAAACTTGTTAAGACTTCGGCAAGTGTACCAAATCGTATCAAGTAATATTAAGTAGTAAGACTAAGTATCGTTTCCCTAGAGACTCATTGGCCTAGACATTCATATGATTTGTTGATTATTTAAGACTTGAATAACGAAAATTGGTGTTTAGAATGCAAAAACGCAAATTAAATATGCATGCAAGGTTGATCAATTGACAGTTGCATGATATGGATGAATTGTGTTGTTGGGGTTTCCTACTTATCCTAATTCATTCTCATATATTTACGAATTCTACTTTTTCATTATTGCCAATGCCACTTTCTAATTTACCCTAATCCTAATGTCTTAGTGAAAAGAGCTTACTCCTAATTACTAGTTTACAATGTCTTGTCTCCCTAGCAATTGTTCATGCATTACATTCGCACAAAAGCTTAAAGGAAATCAGCCCTCCTATCCCTATGTCTAGGTAATATAGCTCCCGAGAGAATTTCCCCATGTCTAGATCTACCCATATGTGTCCATATAGATAAAATCAAAGATCACGCTATTGAATGAGTTAAACAAAGCATGCATAGAGAATAGAGGAAAAACTCTAACAATTAATGAAATCAAGCTTATGAATAAAGCATCAATTCAATATATGAGAGTGATGAGTCAATTTTTTCTTGACTTTACTTAGTTTATTGTGCTAGAATTAATCTGGGAATTGTGCTTAAATGTCCGGTATTTTCCCGTTTTTGCTAATTGTGCTTAATTTGACCGGAAATTCTTATTTTAATTAATTTGAATTATCTGAGCCAATTATTTGCATTATAAATTGTAGGGAAAAATTTGGAATTCCATTTTGGGACATTTGGAAGAAGAAAAACGGTTGAAATAAAAAAAGAAAATGTTGATTCGTCTTACACTTGGAAGAACACACTGTCACGCCACTTCAATTTGCTAGCACAATAAAAATAAATTTTGTTGAAGGTGCATACAACAGCATGTTATGACCCACAAATGAAAATGATTTTTGGTTTCTTTATTGGAGATAATTGGCACTTCCAGCAAGAAAAAAAAAAGAAAAAGAAAAAATGTTGCAGCCCACTTGGAGAAGTGATATCACGGTCACAACATATCTTTTATTACATTCAATTTTCCTTGGAGAAAGGAGAGAAGGTTACGTCCACAATGTAGAGCTTCAAAGAGGTGCTGATTCATCACGGTGATAAAGATTGGAAGGCATGGACTGATTTAAGTTGAAGAGGTCACAGCTTGATGATAAATGGGCTGGACGGTCACAACACTTGGGTGATTAAAAAAAAAAAGAAGACGTCAAGCTTTCATTGGGCTATGCATCACAGCCTGCTTGGTTTTTAGGTGCAGCACGTGACATCAACATCCACATCTTTACACGATCCAGCAGCTTGTAGCATCGGGCAGCTTGCAGTCCATGTGCACACGGAAAGATCCAGCAGCTTGAAGGTGCAGTAGCTCGGTCCAACAACCTTTCCACGTCCAGCTTCGCACGAGTAGCATTGAAACGGGAGTGCACAGTCCATGAGGGGGCATTTTTTAATTAGGTTGGAGGATAATGTTTCGGAAGAGACAGCCGCCACACACTCATTTTTTGTTTCTTTAATTTTAAGATGGAGGGATACGGTTGAGCTCCAAAGGGTTGTCATATTTTTTTTTTACTTTTTGCTTGAACTGAGAGAATTTCAATTCCAAAAGCTTGTTTCATTTAAATATATTGCAGCACTTGGCAGTGATTTGTATTCTTCTCTTTTCTTTTGCTGTTTGACTGTGATTTTAAATTGGGTTATGCACTTTAGATTGAAGCTTTATTCAGCTGTTGTTACGTGTTCAATTTGAACATGACTCACGTCCAATGCACACACGGAGGTGCATATGGCTGCCACATCTAGAAATTTTAGAATAGCTCCAGAGCACTTTTGCATTGAATTTATTTTACTGTCAAGCATTTTTAATAGATATTTCATTTACAATTGCAATTGCTAATTTCTTCACTGTTCACGCGTCCTTTCTTTTCTTTCAACAGCGTTAATGTAGTTACTTAGCCACCACCACACATGGCATTTAGTTTTTCTTGTAGAAGTAGTTCACGTTTTGGAAGTAGCCTGGTCAATTTATTTCAGCTTACTGTTCACGCATTTTATTTTATTTTAAGTATTCAATTTCTGCTAATTTCTTTTAAGTCATTTCACTGATTCACAATTACATTTCTCAATGTTAATTGCCACTTCTGCAAATCTGGTTCATTGTTTTACGCATATTTCTTTTTAGAGCTTTTTCGTGAAGAATTGCCTTTTTATTTCTTTAGTTTACTTATTGTATTTTCATTTTATTTTACTGTTGATGTACCTTAGCATTGAATGTTTTATTCTGGTGTTTTCATTCACTTTACTGTTTTTAATTTTGTTTGGTTATGTTTAATTTCATGCTTTAATTTAGTTTAATTCTCCTTGCAAAAACACTTTCAAAACCCCCTACTTGGTGTTAGACCTAAGTCTGGAACCACGTTTGGTCCTTGTGAGACGACCTAGGAGTCACTTCCTAGCACTATACTACATTCTTTATGCACATTAAATTTGTATGGGGTGCAACACCCATCATCAAGGACCAATTGTGATTCGAGAATTAGGTCAGACACGAAGTGGGAGGAGGGTTGTGAAAAGTTTTCTGAATGCAAATGAATTAAATTAAAAACACGAATGCAAAATCACCCAACTAAGCGAAGGCTAATTCGGTCTTCAGAATTACAAACTAAGTGAATGCAATGCTCAAATCCAATCAGTAATGCACTATACAGTCTAATCAACTAAGCGAAACTAAGTGAAGATTAAACACCGATCAGGCAATTAAGCGTATACCTAATCGCAAGCACATAACAAATTAAATATTGAGCTAAATCAGAGCAGCAGTATGACAATTAAAGTGCAAGAGTCTCATGAATAAACTACTCTAGCCTCTAATCCAGCACAGCTAACCGACTAAGCGAAGACTAATTATGCTATCATAATTACGAACTAAGCGAACGCAATACATCTATTCTATCCTATGTATTCTATACAGATCGATCAACTAAGCGAAGATGCAATCACCATTAGACAACTAAGTGTATATCCAATGCAAGAACACAGTCAGATTTCACAAAGTGTCAGGCAGAGCAGAATAAACACAAGAACAGTCTAAAGAATCTCAAGCAAACAAAGTAATTTTATTAATGACCAACCCGACTAACCTAAACAAACATGACAGTTAAATTATCACTACTGAATAAAATGGATAACATAGTTAACAGAAACAATAAACTGAACGATTCTAACAACTAAGTTATAATCCGACCGGTAACTAAATATTCGTACATCCTAGCTAATGAAAAAGAGAATGTGAAATTAAACTGGTGAATAAGGAAATAGTTGAACATTAATCAAAGAAATAAAACCATAGACTATATTTAGAAATTAGCTTCCGTGCAGCGAAACAAATTTGCAACTCAAGAAGAAATGCGCATAAATTCATGACAACAAAGTTGAATGTATTCAACATGTAGAATAAAAACATCTCAGTTCAAGCTCCAACAAAGAAAACAAATGGTTATCGACCGTGACACCTCACCTATTTCTCCAATTGAAACTAAAATAAAACCTTTTTGTGGGTGGCGGTGTGCAACTTCCAATCAAGTTACGTCTTCTTCCATCATAAGGCAAAATATAAATTGCAGCTCCTTTCTCTCAGTGGCGGCTCTCTTCGTGACAGTGCACCCTTGAAGGTTGGATGCAGGATGATATATATCCTCCCAAGCTGCTGGGCTTAACCTTGAGCAGTGTGCTCATGGCCCGTCTCCAATTCTACAAGCACCAAGTGAATAAGCTGGACTGTGCTGGATGCGTGCTTCCTTTTTCCTACTGGATGCAGTAAATAAAGATGATCTGATGCATAGTGATGTCAGAAACATGTGAGCACGGCTGAATATTGGCATAAGTGAATGCCATCCAGTATTTTGCTAAAGGCGTCAAATATGCCCTTTTTATGTTGACGGGCAATCCATTAGGGTTATTCTGAAAATGCCTTCAAGGAAGGCACATAACCCCTCTCAATATCTGCTATATCTCTGAACCCTCCAACAAGTGCTGCATATTGGCACTGTTCACCTGGCCATTCAGTGCCCAAAAAGCTATTAATAGTGTCAGGGTCATACCTGATGATTTGTCCCCTTACATAGCTCATATATCTCCCAGCTTCAACTCCTCCTCTAGGCAAAGCATTTGTATAAAATTCCTTTACTAATTCAATGCTGGCAGCTGTAGGATATGTGGCCAACCTCTCCTAATCTATCCTCATGATTTCTGCTCCAAATTTAGGAGCCAAATTTGGGATAAAAGTGGCCTTCCTTTCCATCAATAATCTCCTCTCCTGCACAGTCACAAAATGTTCCTCATGTTTCCTGGAGAGGAACCTAGGCGAATAGAATCTTTTTTGCCTATCAGGTTCCTTCCTTTTGTTACCAAGATTTTTCACCCTTCTTGATGATGACATTCCTGCATATAAAGTTCAAAAGATCATAGGAATTCATCATTAGAGGTTAGTACATCATCAATCAATTTCAAACCAATCACATTCCAACACTGAGGGAAAAGCAGGGCCCCTCAGCGTCCCTAAATCAAAATCAAGCATCCAACAAAATCTGCAGCAAACCGCCCAGGCGCCAAAGTTGGCCGCTCAGCGGTTTGCCTCAAGCTACACCACCGCTCAACGTCAAAGAAGACCGCTCAGCGGTGGCAACTACGGTTTCTTCAAAACCTTTTTTAAATCGCCCTATTCTTCCATTCTAACACTAATTTCATCAATCCAAACCAAAGTCATGCAGTTCAATTGGTTCAAATAGTTCCTATTTCATCAACTCATGCATAGAAATCAAAAGCCCTAATTTATCATGTTCCTACGCATGTTCTTCATCAAATTTCAAATTTAGAAACCCTAAGAATGAAATTGCACAACTTACTTGAATGGAGAAACTAGATGCTTGCTAACTTCCTTTTAATTGATGATGAATGCCTCTTAAGTGTACGATCCCTCAACAAAAAAACCCAAACTTTGCCAAGATAATGATAGAAAAGTGAGATTTTTGTAAGTGGGTGATGAGAAAAAGTGGGGAAATCCCTTTGGAAAACCTTTGAAAGTGAAATTGGGTGCTAGGGTTCACAGAGAACGCTTGGACGAGCTTCAAAGAAAGTTTTCGAAAAGTGTAGAACCCCAAAAACGCTGAGCTTTTAAAAGCCCAAGCGGAGTCTGCGCCGCCACTGCTCAGCGGTAAAATGCACCGCTCAATGGTGGCTAGTGGTTTTATCCCTCTCTTCTTTGCTTACTTATGCGTGATTCCACCCTTTTGCACCTGATTTTAACCCTCAATTTTTCAATTTCATACCTTTCCCCTCTCAGATCCGTTGGCATGAGAAAACGCCAACCAATACTGTGCCAAGGGCGTCAAAACAGATCTCTTGATGTGCACAGTTGCACCATTCCTATTTCTATGAAAATGCCCTCCAGGCACACAAAGCACACTCTCTATGTCATCAAAGTTTGTCCCCTCCTCCATGTTTAGTGAAAATTCACACTGCACACCAGTCCACTCAGTATGTAGGAACCTATTAATGGAGTCAGGATCATACCTAATGATTTTCACTCTTACATAGCTCATATAATCCTGAGTGTTGCGCTCCATCAAAAGCCTTTTATCTTGGACAATGAGAAAGTGTTCTTCATGTCTACGTGAGAGGAACTTGTTGGAATAGAAATGCTCTGGTTCCCTCCTTTTTTCCCTATGGTTTTGATCATCTTACCTGATGAGGAGGTCATCCCTGCATCAAATACAATTCATAAAATCAAAAGAAATCTCATTAAGCATTAGTAATTAACGCAACACCCTCTAAACACATTGCCTATCATCGCTGAGGGCAAAACATGGCCCTCAGAGTCACCTGCACAAAGAAAAACACAAAAATCCATAATCTGCACAAGTCGCGCTTAGGGGTAATTGGCACTGAGCGGTGACAATTGTTTTCTGCATTAAACATCCTAACTGTTTCTAATCTCCACCCACATGCAATTTTTCCAATTTCAGACCTCAATCATACATTTTAATCGGTTTAAACAGTGACTTTTCAACCAATTATGCACAAACATCAAAAACCCTAAAGAATCATGCTTAGACAACCATTCTCATACATAATCATGCTCTCAAAACCCTAGAATGCAAAATGTATGTATTTACTTGGGTGGAGATGCTCAAATGTGTGCAAGATGCTTTATGAATGCGGAGGAATCAACCCCAAACAATAATGCTCTCACCAAACCCTAACCTTGGATGAAGGATTGTTGCCAAAAATGGTGGAGGAAGGGTTTTTATGAAGATGGGTGAAGGAAAAAGTGGAGAGAATGCTTTGGAGAGTGTTTGAGAGTGGTCAAAATGAGCGAGGGTTGAATGGAGAGGTTAGGGCGAGGCCTAGGGTAAGTAAAGTGTGCAATGGGCCAACTCACGCTGGGCCCAAAATTTAAAACCCAAAAATCCATCTGCAGTACCAGTGCTCAGTGCCAGTTACCGCTGAGCGGTATGCCTGTGATCATTTTTCCTTTTTCCTAGCTTGCCTTAAGCGTCATTGAACAATGCCTCTCTAATTCAACTCTCAAATTTCGAATTTCATGCAATTTCCACTCACTTCACTCAAACATTTAACAATTGAACCCCTAAAATGCATCTAGAACAGAATCTAAACAAACAAACACAGATAAACACAATCAATTAGGTTGCCTTCCAGGTATCGCTTGTTTAACGTCACGAGTCTGACTCAAACTCTTTCTAGCACCCATCAGTAGATGCAAACCTTCTTACCATCACACATCAGTAGGTGTACCTTCCTGGTATCCTTAAGTAGATACTTAATCATCTAGGATCCATTAGAATATGCTATGCCCAATAAACAATGTTCAAAAATATTCAAAATTACATCACCAAAATAAAAAAAATCAAAGAAATAATGTTTTTAAATCACTAGGGTGCCTCCCAGCATGCGCTCTTTTAACGTCATTAACTTGACCCAATAAAGCTCACGTTCCATCTCCAATGTTGGTGTTTCTCTTGCTTTCATCACACCAATTCATCAACTGCTTCCGATCCACCTTTTTGACTCGCCTAGAATATATAGCTTCAATCTCTATTACTCCATTCTCTTTAAAGCCTTTCACAACCCATAACTTGTTCTTGAATCTCACAGGGGTGCCAAGTTTAAGTTGTTCATCTTTAGAGTAATGATGAATTGTCCCTCCTTTGTCAACTTTATCTTCTTCCCTAACCTACATTAAGACATAATTTTTACCTTTGTTGACTGGCTTTGCAGCTTTATGTCTAGTCACTAGTGCATCCTTACATGCAGCTTTGTGACTAATCTTCTTTACTTGAATCTGCTTATCTTTGAAGACATCAAAGATCACCTCCTCTTCTTGGTCTTTAAGCATTATCAATCCATTATCCACATTGATCATTACTTTAGCCGTTTTCATAAATGGCCTTCCAAGAATAATTGGGATCTTTTCATCCTCCTTCATCTCCATCACCAAATAGTCAACCAGGAATTCAAGTCTTTCCATTCGAACCACAATATCCTCCACCACACCATAGGGTTTCTTAGATGATCCATCCGCCATTAGCAAAGAAATCTTTGTCGGCTTCAATCTAAGACCATCAATCTTCTTGAGCACAGATAGGGGCATCAAATTAATGCTTGACCCTAAATCAAGTAGAGCTTTCCCTATTTTCACATTCCCAATGGTGCAAGGAATTGTAAAACTTCCTGGATCCTTCACTTTTGGAGGACATGATTTCTTTAACAAGACACTACAACTACCCTGTTCATCAATAGCTTCCTCATCTAGATATATCTTTTCCTTGAAGAACTGCTTCATACTCTTTGCATACATAGGAATTTGCCGCAATGCTTCGGTCAATGGTATAATAATCTCCAATTGATTGAAGATCTCTCGAAAACGCTCACATTGTCTCTCTTTATCTACTCTCTCACGCCCCTTTGGATAAGGAAGAATTTTTTCATTTTTCTCACTTTTTTTCTCTCCCCTCTTCTTCTCTTCTTTCTCCATCTCACCCTCACATATTTTCTCTTCGTTTTCCTCTCTCTTCTCTAACTCAATGCTATCTTTTTTCTCTTCCACTCTCTCCTCAACTATAATCACCATGGGCTTACACTCTCCACAGTGTTTCAAATCTCGTTGAATGTGGTCAGATGTTCATATAGACTTTCATGAGACAGTCCATTCAATTGATTGCTCTTTAATAACGGTTGAAAAACCGTTATTTTTATACTTAATTTTGATATCAAATGCACCCTTGTTGACTTAGAAACTTGCTTTGACTCATGATTTTTCTTTAGTTTTGTGAATAAAAGAGTTGAGGACATGTTTTATGATTTTATCATTAAATTCCCTTGATTTTGTAGGTTTTTGGAATGAATTGAAAGAAAGGTTGAAGTATCAAATGGTTGGAGTGCAGAAAAGTCAAACAGAGTGCAAAAAAGTCAACTAATCAACCAGAAAAGTCAATCAGTCAACCATAATGCTGAAAAGTTGACCAGATTTGACCAGAGTGTTGAAAATTCAACCAGAATCTAGAAAAAGTCAACCAGAACGTGATTTGATGTATTTTGTGCGATTTTTATGATCTGTTTGGGCTTGGACTTGTTTTCTGTTATTTTTATGCCCTATTTAAAGGCCAGAACATTTTAGGGTTTGTATCTTTTGATGGTTTAGACACAGAAACACACTTTTCACCCCTTTGGGGGTAGATTTGGAGATGGGGACAGCTCTCCTTTTCTCCTTTTTAGGGTTTCTATCTTCATTCTTTCATTCCATTCACCTAGTTTTTCCATGACGATGGGGAACTAAACCTTATTTGTTGTTGGGGAAAGATGTAACCTCTAAACTCTCTTGTATTTGAATCAATTCTTTTGATTGATATATGCTTACTTCATTAATTGTTAGAGTTTTCCTCTTTGCTTAATGCATACATCGTTTAACTCATTCGGTGGTATGATCCTTGATTTTGTCGATATGGGGACGTACGGGGAAATCTAGAACTGTGGAAATTCTCCCAAAGGTAGTATTGCCTATACATAGGAATATGTGGTAATATGAGGATTGGTTGCATACACACTCCTGTGCTTCAGAATTAATTATTAGGGATGCTAGGAATCGTATGAACTCGTAGTTAAGGATAGGCTTTCTTACCGGTGACAGCAGTATTAAGTGTTGTAGAGAGTGGAATTAACATTAATGAAGAAGAGGAATTCTTATATGCATGAGAGTGATTAGGTGAAATCTAACCTCAACAACATATTCATTTCATATTCTAATCTTCATCCATCCATCCAATTTTGTGTTTAGCCTCAATTGATCAAATTGCATTCATGTTTATTTTTCTGCACTTTATATCTAAAAATCCCAAAATATTTTTTTTATAGTCTTGATTGGTTAAGCAAAAGCACAACAGTTTAATGTCGTGAGTCTCTTGGGAAAACGATACTTGGACTTACCAATTTATTATTACTTGATAACGATCTGGTACACTTGCCAGGGGATTAACACTCTTCACCAATTATATCAACGCCGGTTTCACCTCCATGTTCGCAGCATTGACCCTCAACCTTGCAATGCTATTAAAGTGATGAGGGCCAACAACAGTGGTGTGATCTGCCGAAGTACGTCTACCATTGTTCTCTCCAGCCATCTCCTCCGTGCTCTGGTTAGATTCTTGTGGTGAGGGTTGTATAAGTCTCTTCAGACAAGGAAACAATTCTCGAGATGTTTGAATCCTCCTTCTCCTTCGAGTTTCACTCAAGCATTCAAAAAAAGGTTCTGAATTTTTCTTGCTCCTCGTTCGAATTGTATCCTGCATACACAAGAAAACAAAACCCTAGTAAGAAATTGTTAGAACAAACAAAAAAAAATAAAAAAAAAATCAAGTCAAAGTTAATCAATAACCACACGAATAAAATAGTTAAACCACGAGTCCCCGGCAACGGTGCCAAAAACTTGTTAAGACTATGGCAAGTGTACTGAATCGTATCAAGTAATATAAATGATAAGACTAAGTATCGTTTTTCCTAGAGACTTATTGGCCTAGACAATCATGTGAGTTGTTGATTATTTAAGACTTGAGAAATGAAAATCAGTGTTTATAATGCAAAACTGAAAATAAACATGAATGCAGTTATTGATCAATTGACCAAAAGAATACGCAGGTGAATGATATATGGATGAATTGTGTTGTTGGAGTTTCCGACTTTATCCTATCCACTCTCATGTATTTACGAATTCAACTCTTTCATTAATGTCAATGCCACTTTCTAACTTACCCTAAACCTAATGTCTCGGTAACGAGAGCCTACTCCTAATTACTAGTTTATAATGTCTTGTTTCCCTAGCAATTAATCATGCATTACATTCGCACATAAGCTTAAAGGCAATCGGTCCTCCTATCCTTATGTCTAGGTAATATTGCTCCCGAGAGAATTTCTCCAAGTCTAGATTTCCCCATATGTGTCCATATCGACAAAATTAATGATCATGCAATTGAATGAGTTAAATAAAGCATGCATAGAGTTTAGAGGAAAAACCCGAACAATTAATAAAGTAAAGCATATATTATAAAGAATCAATTTAATACATGAGAGTTTCAAAGGATTACATTGTTTCCCCAACAACAATGGAGGTTTAGTTCACCATAGACATGGTGAAGCTAGATGAAAATAATGAAAAGAATGAAAGATAGAACCCTAGAAATTGTAGATTGGAGCTTCTGCATCCAAAATCTGCCTCCAAGTGGTGAAAAAAGTGTTTCAGTGCCTCCTTCTGCCAAAAGATAGACCCTCTAGGTCGACTAAATCCTTAAATAGCTCATAAAAATAACAGGAAACTAGCCCAGGTTCACGCTAACAGCGCTCAACGCCAGATTTGCGCTCAACGGTGAGTACGGTACTAAAAAATAAAAGTACTCTTTGGAACTAAAGCAAATAATTATAATATATAATCCCTACACAAAACTGAAAAGTAAAAAATAAACAGCAAAGAAACATAAGTCTGTGACATAAAACTTAACCAACAAAGCCTAACAACTTAGAATTTGCTCTTTAAGCACGGGCAGGAGCTCCTACCCCAACAAGTTGCGGGGCTTGACCAGGCTGACTGAGCCTAGGTACATCATCCTTCAAAATTACAAATGAATTCATAAAAAAAGGTGAACAAGAGTAAGGGTTACATTAATTCATGACTCAACATAAAATTAATTCATGACTCAACATAAAATAATTAAATATAGCACATTTTACTAATGTTAAACAATTTCCCAATTGTACATTGCAAGAATGAAAATGAAACTAATAAGATTTCTATAACCATTAACTAAATCATTAATATATAAATTTCCCAACAAAATCATATACAGTTCATAATTATACAGCCCACATGTAATTGTGGAAAAAGAATTTAGATATGATCATCTCAAATATTTCCAGTATTGTCAAACTCAGATTCACAATAAGAAGAATAAACCACCAACTTAGCCTCTAAAATAACACCTTATCTCTAAAACAATCCTATAAAATATTGAATATCAAATATTGAGTCTTCTAAGGTACATCTTATACTAAAGTGTTTATAAAATTTGGGGCCTAAATTAATGAAATTATTCAAGTAATCCTAATATATTGAATATATCCCATATTATAGTTTTAGTTTGAAGAGTTCTAAAATTTTGAGAAATATTTGGTGTGGTCCATAATACTTGGCACGGTTCCTAATACCATTGCTACTGAACAAGTTTTAAAAATTTTTGAAAACTAAATGACAGAAAGGGTAGTAGTTCAAAAATTAAATTTACTCCAACATCGAATAAATTTACACCATGGTATGGAATACAATAAGTACGAACCAACACCAACAAGGAACAAAAAACAAGATAGCATTTGTTTTAATACAAAAGAAGTTTCAAGAATACAATCGTGATTACACAATGGGAACTCACATAAGAATCAATGTACACAAAAAACCTACTTTTAAAAATTTTCATTTGTGGAGCATATTAGGTTCAGCTTCCTCCTATTAGTGTGGGATCGAACCCTAATAACGTGAGAGTGGATGGCACATGAAACACAGTATTGCATCTTCACATACAATTTGGGAAGCGTGTATTCTACACATAACAATTAAAAAGGCAAAATAAATAAAATAATAGAAAGTGGATTTTTAATTAAAAACAAGAAGGTGAAGAATATTATTATTACATTCATAGACGCAAGCCTCCTACACATCTCTAACAGCAGCCTGCTCATGATCCTCACATGAAATCTCTTGATTGCGTTGTCCTGTTTTGACTTTGCATACAACACAAAATCTTAATTGCAATCCTACACAGGAATTTGAAGGAGAGAGGAAGTGAAATCAAAACCTTAGGGCAACATTTACTGTAGTTAGAGCATTGAATGAATTTGACATGGCCGCGGCCGTCCTTGTTGCGGCCTCCATTCCTACGCTTGAATGTCTGCAAGAAAACGACATCCCAATATGAGTAAAACAAAAGGGAAAAAGAAGTTTCTGGAATTGCAGAAATGGAGATCCAACAATGGTGGTTAGCGGAAGACGCAGGCTCTCCTTCTTTAGGTTTCGGTGCAACGGCTGATATAAGTTTGAGAACAGCGTAATAAGTTTTATATGAAGTTGTTGTTAACTGGTTTTGTGTAGTCCATTGTTGAGTTAAATTAAAAATTAAAAATAAATTAAATTATTGTTTTTCTAAAATTACAAAAAAAAAATATAAAATATAAATAAAAATAAAATTAAAAGAACATGTTTATATATATATATATATATATATATATAATTTTTTTTCTTTTTCAAAAATAAAATATTATCACTAATATGTTTTGCATATCTCAATCAAAATCTCAAATTTAAGTTTTGTAAATCTAAAAATTATTTGACATAAATATATATATATATTTTACACAACGATGATCCAAAATAAGTTTTAGGAAATAACGAGATACTAAAAAAAATAAAAGGAAACACAAATCATTATAAAATAACTCCACTTTATAAATTTGAACAACTGCAATTTCATATTTTTTTTGTTTAAATCCATCTCTCACACATGGTTGATTCTATTCCTAACTAGAAATTTGGTTTTGAAATAAGTATCTCTAACAAAAATGAATTATTATTGTAATTATTTTGGTTCTTATATTACTTGTTTATATTAAGAAATATTTAACGTTCTTTATTGAAAACTTAAACTATGACTCTTTTTTATAAAGGGCTACAAAATATATTTTATATAATCATGTTTTTATTAATGTTTATTATCATAATGTAATGATATAATTAGTAATATAGTTATGTTAAATATAATAGTTTTACACATAAATCTCAAAATAATCACATCATACTTTTTAATGAAAATCAAAATGAGATAAAATTCGATGGAAAAAAACATAAATTTGAGAATATAACAAATTATTTCAAAGTTTATAAATACTTCCTAATTTTTTTATTCAAATATTAACCTTCTCTTATACTAATATTTGTTCAAAGTTTATTTTTTCTTTGTCATTTAAAATAAACTATAGCTTTTGTTTGATGTCTTGCATGCTATGTAAATGTTGAAAATATAATTAATTACTATATAAGGAAAAATTAACATTATAATTATTTATTAAAAAATAAAAAAAAATTGGTCTTACCATATAATCAAAGTAAATACACATATCATGTGACAACAATAAAATTTGATAATTCTGATTAAAAAGAACGTTAAATACTTCTTAATATAAACAAGTAATATAAAGAACCAAAATAATTACAATAGTAATTTATTTTTGTTAGAGATACTTATTTCAAAACCAAATTTTTAGTTAGGAATAGAATCAACTTGTGTGAGAGAAATAGATTTAAACAAAATAAAATATGAAATTGTAATTGTTCAAATTTATAAAATGGAGTTATTTTATAATGATTTGTGTTCTCTTTTCATGTTTTTAGTATCTCCTTATTTTATATATATATATATATATATATATATATATATATATATATATATATATCAAATATTGTTTTGATTTACAAAACATAAATTTGAGATTTTGATTGAGATATGCAAAATATTAGTGATAAATATATATAATATATAAATATAAAGATAAAATTACTCTCTCACCAAGGTGGGCCACATGCGGGTCCACCAATTTCTAATTCTCCAGAATTATTAACTCTTCCCACTCTCTCATTTTTCCATATTTTCTTTTTTATTTCAACTATCAAATATTCAAAACACTCATTTTCCTTTCTTTTCAACTCTACGTAACCCAAATTCATAATCTTTTCCTTTTCTTCGATTATTATTTATCAAACCTACTTCACATTATTCTTCTTTCTTCTCCCTACAACTTACATATACTCATTCTCACTTTTCATATACACACCTTCAACCAATCCTCTACTTAACTCCTTTCTCTTTTTTCTCTCTTTTCTTTTGTTTTCAAGACCAACATCCAACACCACAGTTTACTTAAAAAAAAAAAATCCATGCAACTAAACTACCTCTCCTTACTTTCTTTGTTTTTGGTCTCCACTCATTCCTCCTTCTCTTCCACAAAAAGGAATAAAAACTCTCATTTTCTTCTACTTTCATCAATAAACCTATTGGGTTATACTTAATACATATAATTACTAGTCCCTTCTGTTTTGTAGGCTAAAACTATGTTTCTGGAAGAATCACAACTAAGTTCAGGCACTGGTATCCATGATAAACTCAAAGAATAGCAAAATCATCAAGACATGTGGTGCAGGACGCGATTGAGCGCCCTTTTCCTGGGTGCTAAGCACCATCACGCCTAGGCACCCTTTCTAGGGCATGAGCATTATTCATTTTACAATTTTTCTGCACCTGAGCGCCCTTTTGGGGCGTTGAGCGCCATTCTATTTGCAAATTCAGCGCTTGGGCACCCCTAACAAGGCTTTGAGCGCCACCTTTGCTATTTTGACATATATGGAATTTTAAGGTTCAAAAATGCAAAGGGGAAGGGTCCTTGATGGTTTAGAGATGTTATACCACTCATAGAAGGGCTAAAACAGCTACTAGAATACATGAGAAAACTTACTTCTTCTTCTTGGGTTCTTCTACTACTTTTTTCATGGCTATTTGCTCTAAAATTCATAAAGTTCCCACCACTTGAGATTGAAACTGTAAAATAATTCTCGAGGGCTTGAAAGATCCCTCTCACCCTCATTCTAAATATAAGAAAGTTTTGATACAAAGTACATGATAAATAGAGTATCCCTAGACACAATATAATGATGATAAATAGGGTAACTGATAACGGTTGACTTCACCGTTATTTATGGCTCAATTTTGATACTAAATGAACCCTTTTTGACTTAGAAACTAGCTTAATCCGTTAGTTTTAGGTTATTTTGTGAATAAAGAGAGTTGAGGTTATACTTTATGATTATATCCCTAATAACCCATGATTTTGTAGGAAATTAGGATGATTTGGAAGAGAAGTTGAAGTACCAAGAAGTTGGAACTAAAAGAACTAAAAAATCATAAAAAAAGAGGATCGAAGGATGCTTGAGCGCCCTTTTCTGGGGCCCTCAGCACCAGAAGCCATTGGTTCACGCTTGACTACCTTTTTTGGGGCCCTCAACGCTGAAGGCTACTGGCTCATGCCTAGGCACCTTTTTAGGGGCGTTGAGTGTCAGTTTCACTCTTGGGCACCCTTTCAGGGACGCTGAGCACCAATATTCGTTGTTTCAGGCCTGGGCACCTTAAGTAGGGGCGCTAATAATCGACGACATGGGCTTGGACTTTTTATCTGCTCTATTTAAGGACTTGGACATCCTAGGGCTTGTATCTTTTGACAGAAGAAGTGCAAATTCACACTTTTTGACCCTTTGGAAGCAGAATTGGATGCAGGAGCACTCCTCTTCGGTTTTTAGGGTTTATCTTTCATTCTTTTTCCATTGTAAACTTAGTTTCACCATGACAATGGGGAACTAAATTCTCTTTGTTGTTGGGGAAATAATGTAACCTTGTAAACTCTCATGTATTGAATTGCTTCTTATTGATATATGCTTCTTTCATTAATTGTTAGGGATTTTGTCCTTTGCTCAATGTTTATTATATTTGGCTTTATTTGTTATCGGGAGATACCTAGAAACTAGGATCTGGAGAATTTCTCCCAAAAGCAGTATTGCTCAGGGATGTGGATATGAGTTTTTGTTGTCTTAAGCTACTAATCATAATGCAGAATTAATTATTAGGGATGCAAGGGATTGTGGCCTAGTAATTAAGGATAAACTTTCTTCACCGAGGGATCAGGTTTTAAGTAATTTAGATAGTGACATTAACATTAATGAAGAAGTAGAATTATGATTTATATGAGAGTAAACTAGGTGAAGTCTAACCCCAACAACATATTCATCTCATATTTTCAACATCAACCATTCACCTTTGTGTTTCTGTTCAATTTATCAAATTGCATCCACATTTACTTTTTCCGTAATTGCATTCAAAACCCAAAATTCGCTCATCAATGTCTTAATTAGTTAAGAAATATCTAATAACGGTTGAAAAACCGTTATTTTTATACTTGAATTTGACACTAAACACACCCTCTATGACTTAGAAACTAGCTTAAAATCATTCATTTTGCTTACGTTAGAAACTAGCTTAAAATCCTCCTGTGATTGATCCTCCTGTGGTTGATCCTCCTGTGGTTGTTGTGGTTGTTGAACATTAGTTTGTGAAAGAATTTGGGATTGAAGAAATTCTTGTGCAGCTGCTGCTGTAGGAGGTGGAAGGTAATGCAATATGGCGCCAATAAAACCTTCAAATTTAGAATTCATTTGCCGAAGTTGCTGAAGTTGCTCATCATGGGTTGATACTATATTTTGAAGGTTAGAAATGTCCTGCACAATCGGTTGCTGAGAAGAAGACTCCTGTGTCTGTTCTATGTAACTATCGACACAGTCATCTCTACCACTGACATTTCCAATGCCATATACCCGTCCTTGTATGTTCCACCATCAACCTCCAACCAACATTGGTTCCTCAATCTTTCCTCATCTGCAGGGTCTAGGGGAGCAGTAGCTGAAGCACCAACAGATCCAGTCTCAGATCTTAATTGAGAAAATCTTGCTTGAAACTCTTCCTGTTAAATGAATATATATGATTATCGTTAAATAGATAGACCAAATAAGATTTAAAGCCTAATAAAGAATATAATAGAGTTAGTAGAATCTAACATGTGTCTGCCTAGACCTTTCATCGACAAATTGTCCTGTTGATGCTCGAATATGTGTTTGCTGAAATATTTCATCGACATGCATTGTCCGACCAAGCTCCTGTGATTGTAACCAAAGAAGATGTAAGTTGTTAACAACAAATATTTGTAAAATTAATGATTAGAAATGTAAAATAAAATTGATATGTCATCATACCAGACGAATAGCATGCTCATGCACGCTAATGGATCCTCTAGTGTGCAAACAACCACCCTTGTCAGATGTCCTGTTCTTCTTGGCGGTTTCACACTTTTGTCTATAAAGTGGCATGTTCCACTTCTCCAAAAGACTATTCCAAACCTCCTCTCCTATCCAATTAGGTTTTTTCCCTAGTGTTCGAGCTTTTTTAAACATCTCAGATAATCTATGAGATGCTTTGGTATGGAAATTCTTTTTTATCTTTTCTTCATCCTCAATCCTCCATGATACCTTTCTCTGTTGACGAAAAACATGAATGTTAAATGGTTAGATTTCCAGCATCATGTGGTTTTCTTATGGTATATGTCAGATATAATTCAACAATAACAAAAATCAAATTCTTAAGGAATTTGACTTGAATTAGTCGGACTGCACATTCGTTTACAGCTTAAGCTAGATGGTCTTCAATTTGATAGGCTACATGGTTATGTGATTCAGGCTCAATAATTAAACAAGGATATATTTGAGACAATATACTATCATGCACTTCTTATCAATTGGCTGCAAATGAGGGTCCTTATGAAACATATAGTGGGAGTCCGATGAGCAAGGTACATTGTTGTGAGAGTCTTTTGTACTCATGCTTTTTTGTCTACGTTATATTCATAATGGAGTGAATGTATATTGAACTTCATATTTAGGCTTTCAGTTAGAAATCTAAACATCATAGATGCTTTTATGTGGTTACTTAGATGATTTTGTATGTGCAGGGAATTCTTCATCCAGACATGTGGGGCGTGATACCCTCAAGTCGTTGGAATTAGGATGCACTTCGGGAAATGATATCTAAGACGGGTGTAAGAAATTCACTTCTTGTTGCCCCTATGCCAACTGCATGTACTAGCCATATTGTTGATATGGTTGTTGATAAAGGATGTTACATAGATCAAAGCCTGAGCTTAAATATTCATAAACATCTAATTAATTTAATTCAGTCAAAGCAAAGCATACAATTAATATACAGTTGATTTAGTAGAATTAGATTCAGAGAGAGTTTAATAGTAGTATGATACCTGACCTGACTTAGCTTAGTGACTTCTAATTTCTATCTCATAGTAGTGTAGTTTATCTAGTTTTTCTTAATCTGTTTTTGACTTTATTCTTTACTAATCTAATCATTTTGCTGATGCATTCAGTTTTACTAATTTTTTTTTACTAAATTTGTTTGCTGATTCAATCAGTTTATTAACTTACTAACCTTACTATTTTTTTTTCTATACTTGTTCAGTTGCTAACTCTACTAATCTGTAATAACTGTTTTTGCTAATCTAGTCAGTTTTACTAACTGTTTTTGCTAAGATAAACACACTAACAATTTTATTCTACTAACTTTTTCACTAATTTGCTAAGTAGTTCCAATTTCTGATTTTTAGAATAGTTCTGACTTAGTCTCTTATTTTGCAGGTTTAACTAGTAGTTCCTTTTCTCTATTCTAATTGGATTGATTCTATCACAATTCTTGTTATAATTTGATGTTGTTATAGATTTGACTTACTGAATTTAGTTTTAGTCTTTCTTCTTTAGTTTTAGTTTTCGTCACCCGGAGCAGACTATGCAATTTAAGGGGTCATTTAGGTAGAGAAGTATGAAAATATTGTAGAGTTATGGTAAACATTTAGCATTGAAGGAGATATAGAAATAAGAGTTTCTAGAGAGGTTTAGAGGACTCTTTACGAATAAGTGAAGCCCACGATATTCATCTTTCAATTGTGGAGAACAAAACACAAGGATAAATCCAATTCAATGAAGCAGAAAACATTGTTATAGATTTGAGGGAGCCTTTCAATCTCTAGAAGGGATACTGTTTTCTGCAGAACAGTTCTTACTACACTAAATCCAAATCATACAATTAACCACATTTACCAACATAAAACACCCAAACAACACTATGTATAACAATTCATAGAAGGTTGAGGACATTTCCACCAATTAAAATAAATCATTCCAATCGAACTTCAAATCAAAAATTGAATTAAACACAAGTGTACCTTAAAACGCTCAAAGAAAACATCTCTGCGACTCTGAGGGATCTGTCCCCAAGTCACCCACGGCTCATCAAACTGTCCTTTAATGGTGGCTGTGATTGCTTTGGATGTCGTTTTTGTTGGATAAAACCTATACCAAAATAAAAGTCAAATATTAGAATAATACATTATACAATTACCAACATTAAATTCATTTTTTGTTACCCTCCTCCAACAGGTGTAATGATTGGACGATTGCTGGAAACATCTTCAAAATTTTTCGCTGAACTTGAATGTCGAACTCCATCCCCTGTAGGAGGTGTTGGTGCAATACTTGTGGGAGTTGTTGGGTTAGAACCAACATGGGGGGAGGGTGATGATCTCCATTGATCATTACCAACTTGTTGTGGACTAGGTGTGAAGGCAGGAACTTCCAATGAAGGTGGAATAGATGGTGGAGTAGTTGTCAAACCAGGAACTTGCAATGGTGGTGGAACAAATCTACCAGTGGAGTTAGAGGTAGGTGTAGATGGTTGACTACTTGAACCATTTACATTATTGAAACGGGACATCAACTTGATCTGATAAGATTTCGTCTTCCCCTTCTCCTTATTTGAGTTTCCTGAAGGTGGAATAGGAGGGTCATAACCACCTATTGCCATATTCTTGAACATAAAAACAAAACTATTGGGTCAATATATTTTTAGAATTGAATGGAAAGGAAAAGTAAGAGAACAAGATGATGATGATGTTTTTATTTGCCATTACTACACAATGAATCAGAAAATAAGAATGCAAAATTAATCCACACATAACCATTGCATAATAAATTCTAATAAGCAAAATAAGTACTCAAACACAAAGGGTGTCGAAATAACATGCAAAGTGCAATTACATAAATGATTTCATAACTTCTTCTTGGTAAAACTCTAAAAGTATGGGTTTACGAGCACCCATGGGTACAACAAGACATCCTAACTCTATTCACTGCTAGATGTGTGAAATGAATATTCGTCCTCATCTTCACTTTATCCCTCTTCACTGCATTCTTCTTCCGATTCACTTGTTTGAACATCCATATACCCTTCAACTGATGGTACATTGTCGGGGTCCACTTCTTGAAGACCGACTTCTATATCTTGCAATCGGATAACTTCTTCAACTTCAATGATGTCATTAACATGTGACATTTCCTCAACTTGGTATGACACCTCGACTTCTACCTCATTAGAATCTATACGACCTCTAGGTTTTGTCTTTATTGCAACACACCAACCCCGTTTGTCTGTGCGTGATGCAGGATATGGTACATAATACACTTGTTCTACATTATGTGCAATTATAAAAGGATCAAACAAGACATATTTTTTATCCATTCGAATATCCACAATGACATACATTGAATCCACTCTTGTCCCTGTTCTTGATGGATCAAACCAATCACAATAAAATAATACAATCTTCTTTCCAATGGTTGAGGTATTGTACTCGGGCTCATATATGTGCTTAATGACACCATAAAATCATCTTCACCCCCTTCTGTAAGGCCTTTAACTTGAACCCCACTATTTATAGTCCTCTTACCCTGGCTCCATGCATGGGTATGAAATTTATATCCATTCAAAAAGTAGGTATGCCATTCCTTTACACATCTTAAAGGAGCAAGTGATAAATCTCTAAGATGTTGGTTCCTCACACTTAAAGGCTCGTCATGAACCTACAACCATAAAGTATTTGAAACTATTGAATAATGTAATGATTACATAATTAAGGAAGAAATGAATGAGGAAGAATGATTCGAAGTCGTACTTTTTCCCTGAACCACAATGGGAAATTGGCATGTATGTATGGTGAACTGTTTGACTCAGAAAGTTGATAGGTATGTAAGAATGAGTTGTTCATAAGTATGACAATATTCGGTCAATGTCAATTTAATAGATAACAACAACAACTTGAGAAAAGCAATGTATTTAGAGCCTTACTCAAGATAAGGTTGAACTTCATTACAATTGATCAAGACATGAACATTAGCTGATCTCAATTCTTCGTCACTTAGCCAATGAGTTGATTCCCTCCCAGAATGATGACCACCTTGGTCAAACACTGATAATGTTGTCCTTTCAATTTCAATGTCTACTTCATTTCTATTTCTTTGTGGTGTTAACATAAAGTTCTTGAAGTAGTGGGAACAAAAATGAGTTGTTTCTTTGTGCAAATATGATGCGCAAATAGATCCTTTAACCCTAGCTTTATTCTTAACTGAACGTTTAGCATATCCCATGAACCTACAATTTCAAAATAGGTATGTTAGGATCATGAAATATGGCATCTAAATTGAACAATACAGCAAGATGTTGTCACCTTTCGAATGGGTACATCCACCTATATTGGACCGGTCCACCAAGTCTTGCCTCATATGGAAGATGTATAGGGAGATGTTCCATAGAATCAAAGAATGAGGGGGGGAATATTCTCTCCATCTTGCAAAGAATGAATGGAATGTTTTCTTCCATCTTCCGAAGGTCGACCTCATTCAATGTTGTACAACATAAATCTCTGAAGAAATGACTTACTTTTATAATGGGATTGAGAACATGAGTCGGTAAAGAACTAAACGCTATAGGAACTAAGCATTCCATAAAGATATGGAAATCATGGTTTTTCATCCCAATGATTTTTCCCCTATTCACATCAACACACCTTGACAAGTTAGAAGAATATCCGTCAGGCATCCTAAGATCTTTCAACCAATTACAGACCTATTTTGATTGGTCAACTGAAAGTGTATAATTAGTTTTTGGCTTGTACATCTTTCCATTACTATGAGTTTTGAGCTCCAAGTCTTTTCGTCTACAATACAAACCTAAATCCATTCGGGCCTTTTCATTGTCTTTTGACTTCCCACTGACATTCATCATGGTATTAAAAATGTTGTCAAAGAAATTCTTCTCAATATGCATGAAATCAAGATTATGCCTTAACAAATTATCCTTCCAATATGGTAGATCCCAAAATATGCTCTTTTTCGTCCAATTATGCCACTCACCATATCCATCTATTCTTGGTGCACCATGGTTATCCGTTACTTTAGGATAACCATTAACTATATTCCAAACTTTTGTTCCCGTCAGATAAGGTGGCGCGTCTTCCATGTCCACTTCCCCCTTTTTGAAAGCATTCCTATTTCTCCTAAAGGCATGTTCATTTGGTAAAAACCTCTGATGGGAGTCAAACCACGAATTTTTTCGCCCATGATATAATATAAAATCCTTTGAATGCTCCATGCAATGTGGACAAGCCAATTTACCATGGGTGCTCCATCCAGACAGCATACCATAAGCAGGAAAATCATTAATTGTCCATATTAGCATCGCCCTCATGATAAAGTTTTGTCGTGATGAAATATCGTATGTTAGGACACCACTCCACAACTTTTTCAAGTCATCTATCAAAGGCTCTAGGTATACATCAATGCCTACCTTTGGATTGCATGGCCCCGGAATGAGACAAGTCAAAAACATGTATGGTTTAGACATGCACATATCTGGAGGAAGATTGTACGGTGTCACAATTATTGGCCAACATGAATATGGTATATTTGACGACTGCACATATGGATTAAAACCATCGGAGCATAAACCAAGTCGAACATTGCGTGGTCAATGGCAAAATCAGGATGTACTCTATCAAAGTGCTTCCACGCCTCTCCATCGTATGGATGACGCAAAACCCCATTTGACGACCTGTTGTGATGGTGCCATGTCATTTCTGCTGTACTTTCTTTTGAGGCATACATTCTTTAGAGTCTTGGAATTATTGGCAAATAGAACATGGATTTAACAGGTACTTGTTTTTTAGAACTTCCTTCTGTCTTGTGTTGTTGATACCTTGGCTTCCCACAAAATTTGCATTCAACCAACGTTCCATCATTCTTTCCATAATCATTATCATAGAATAGCATGCAACCATCCACGCAACAATCAATCCTCTGCGACTGTAATCCCAACTTCGACACTATCTTTTTTGCATCGTAGTAAGTTTTTGGCAAACCAGATTTGATGGGTGTGCATCCATAACCATATTTGCAATGAAATCTAAGCATTGGTTAGGAATATTACAATTCAACTTGTAAGCTAAAAGCCTCACACACATTGATAATGTGGAATCCGATGCTCCTTCATACAAAGGCGTATTTGCCTCCAACAAAAGGTTATAAAACCTTTGAGTTTCTTCATTTGGAGCCTCTTCCATGTTAGAAGAATTTGATGCTTGGAAGGGTTGTCTTTGCATAAGAGCATCATGCACCATGTCTTCCATCGTCATAACTTGTTCATTTGGTTCACCTTCTGTCTCCACACCCCTCGAAGTGACATCATTAACTAAATCAGTTTCTGGCATGGTTTCCCATGATCCTCCCAAATGAAATAATTAGGCTTGAAACCGTTTTTGTAGAGGTGAACCTCGACAACTCTTTCGTTTAGAATCTTTGTACAATCGCACTTTAAACATGGACATCGAAGCCCCCCATCTCTTCGATAACGTTCTTGTTCACAAGCTTTAATTATAAACTCTTCAACACCCAATACGAATGACTCTTTCAAAGCACCTCTTCCTCTATAGCATCTATCGTACATCCATGAACGATTTGGTGGAGGATGATCCATGTTCTGTATACAGACCAATTAACGAAAAATTAGCCACTACTCATTGCAAGATAATTTAGGTAAGTACTTAGTCGTGTTAGTCTAAGAGTTAAGAAGGAGGAGAATTCCATCTTCTCAATTTTAGATGATTGGGGTGTTTGGGCATTGAGAGATGTAGAGCCTCAAAGTTCTGTAAATATATAGTAATAAGCCCATGATCCAGTATAGCCTTCAAAGGTATTCTTTCATTAAAGGCCCTCTATGTCTTTAGAAGTGTCATCTACATATGTAGAATGCACATTCATTGCTACTTGTACAAACCCAGCATCTAGTATATAAATATGAAGAAACTATGTTTGTTAAAACTTGCCTTAAACTAATGAGTAAGGATTCCAAACCAAGCAATGGGACCTGGTTGCAGCACTCATTCTAATGTGCAAGAATTTTTGCAGCATGCATACATTGAGCATAAAACAAAATTGAATAAATAAAACGTAAATAATTTAAAGAAAACATAAATAAATTAAAGAAAACAAAATCATTGACTAAAATCCAAGAAAACATCACAAGTCCAACATTATTTTCGAAACTTGACATTGTAGCTTTGATATAAAAAAAACACACAGAACATGATTCTGAAATTCTAAAAACAGAAAAATAAATTTAAAGAAAGAAAAACAAGACCACAAAAGCATTAAACAGATCAAGAATCACAATAGCCACCATGGGAATGACACAAAATGAAATGAGGAGTATCTGAACAAATGAAGTACAAATGAAGAATTAGTAGAGAATAATGCAAGATAGAAAAGAAAAAAAATAAAAAAACATTGGTAGGTTCATCTGGGAACTTTGATAGTCTAATCCACTTTCATATCATGGCTATAACATTGCACTATTTTTGTATAAGTCTTTGACAGCAGATGCACTTCACTAGATTAGGCCCAATAGTAAATGTTAACTTTTGCATAAATCCACTTAATCATCTTGCATTTTCCATTTATTCCATCTTGTTGCATTTGTTGAATCATCCCTTGCATGTTCTTTTGCCTACTTGCATCATAGAGTCCATAACTTTAGACATTGAGGCATCATTCCTCAAGATATCTTTTACAGGGAGAGTATGCTTACTTAAGTCATTATTGTCTAAGTGGAAATGAAGATTGGGTATAGAAGAAAAAGGGTTGTGGAAAGATATATTTGAGTCTAAATATGAATCTTAGAGGAGCCTGAATTATAGAAAGATTCACACAAAGAATCTAGATGGTGCAAAGATTTAAGAAATAATTGTGGTCTCACTAGGGACAAGACATGGTTCAACAAGAATGTCAATTATTGACATGGTTAAACAATAATATTTTGATTATAATTATATTATTTTTTAATTTAAAATCACAATATATATTATTATATTATTAAAAGTGCTAAATTAACCCACCATGTACGGTCATTAATTTTCTTATGCCTTTAAATTATGATACTTATCTAAAATCTATGATTGCATACGAGTTATGACTTATGATTGGATACATTTTGAAAAAAAATATATATATATTTTGACAGCGATTGGAAAGAAAATAAAATTGAAGTACTTAGTCATGGTAGTCTAAGAAAGAGAATGTGTTATCTTAATGTTTAGGTAACTCATGAAACCCGTTGAGGGTGGGTTTATGCTACAACACCTATAGTTGTATGCAAAAAGAAGAGGGAATTATACCAATTCCATCTTCTGATTTTTGGATAAAGTAATAACCCCATATTCTAGGATAGCCTTCAAAGGTATTCTTTCATTAAAGAATCTCTGCATTTTCATAATTGTGCTCCCTAATTTGTGCTACCTAATTTTTCCTCCCTAATTTGTGTTGTTTGCATGCTTAAAAGAAGATCTAGTGAAGAAAATGACTGAGAGATATGAGGATTTCTTGAAACAGTACACAAGATTTATGATGACACACGGTTCAACCATCTCAAAAGCATATCAAATATACAAAACCAAAAATGCTTTGTCATAAAGTATATTCATGTTATATGCTCATGTTATATGCTTGAATGTAAATAAACTTTATGAATCACATAGGTATGCATTATGTATAAGATAAAATGTCAATACTTCTCACCTTTTCTCTTGAAAACTTACTAGGACCTTTGGCTGATTGTGATAACAACCTTGTTGTATACTGGATTGCAGATGCAGATGCAGAACTATCTAGCAAGAACCAATTGCAAGGAATCTAAAAACCACAATTAACTAGGCTGAGAATAGATACTAAGTATAAAACCAAATAATTGCAAATTGAAGGAAAAACAAGGTAATGAAAGCAACTCAAGGCTTGGAAAATCTGGGTAAAAAAAAGTGCACATTTGGAAACCTTAAAATATATGTACCGCATAAGAATAGTACACTTAATATACTTTACCTCAAAATTCAATATAGGTCATCAAAGCTTCCTATGTTATCCCATGCAAATTTGGAAAATTCACCTTGCTTTTCTACGTCCTTTTATAACTTCGTAGTCTTTTCTGTTACACCTATAAATAAATATAATTAGAAATGATAAACTATAACAACATACTTTACTGTTTTTTATGCTCTAATTCTGAAATTCGTGTGCTAACAATAACCACTTGTGTCTGCTTTTCTTGTCTTATCTCCAATTTCCACCACTCCACGTGAGTTCTCTCATCACTCCTTTCCTCTTTAATGGCAATGCTTTTGATTCAAACTGCATCACTGTCAGCATGCAATTACCCACTCTTTGTTTTATACATCAACTTTTCAAACTCAATCCTTTTTTTTTCATGGGCATTGCTGCCGAAACAGTACCGAAAATAATTTAGATTTCATAATATTTGAGTATCTTAGTACAGTTGTACCGTACAGAGATTCAATTGTTTTGAGGATTGAGTATAGTTGAAAGGACTGATTTCTTGAATCCCAATTGAATGAGATGTAAAAATATGGGAGATTCATATTAATCTAGAAACACATCTTCGATGCATGATTCTTCTTCAAGGATACATACATATAAAAGAACAATGAATAAGAAATATAACTGACCTCTTATATTGTTATCCTATTATTGTGTAGGATAATTGTGTTGGTTTATATAATGATTAACTTTGAAAGTTATATTGAATATAATTTATAGTTTCTGATTAATTGATAAAATAAATACATTTTTAAAAAATACTTTTACCTTTTAAACTTTAGAGCATCTGTATTTCAAATTACAAAAGTTTGTTAGACAGTTCAAAGGGTTTAGTGTTTTCGTCAATACCATGTAAAAGACACCTCTTTGAATGGAATAGGGAGGGTGTAAGTGTAAGGATGTACATTTGAAAATAATACAAAAAATTATCGTCTGTGATTTCCTTGGTCTTCCTATGTGTGTGTGTGTGATTTCTTCCCAAACAAATTGGTATCAAGGGCTAGGCTGATTTGTTTGTTGTGGGGTGCGTTCATGGACTGAAGAACCTAAATTTTGAAAAGGAAGAAATGGAGAGTTCGGACAATGTTGTTTCTAGTAATTTATCATTGTTTGAAGGAAAAAACTTTGATGATTAGAGGGTGAGGATAATTGTTATATTTTGTTTCCAAGATGTAGAAGTATTGAAGGTGAGATTTCATGAATTAGGAATAGATGTTATTGCCAATTATAAGGAAAATTATAAATAATTCAAGAAATTGGATTGCAACGCCCAATTATTGATTCATCAATGTGTTGATGTTACTGTTTCTGGAAGAATATCCAAGGCCACTGCAACAAAACAAGTGTGAGATATTTTGGTTAAGACCTATGGTGGTGCTCACAAGACAAAGAAAATCAAGTTTATGACTTTTAGAATCTGGTGCAGATTTTTTCAATAGAATTCAAATATTGGTGAATAGAATGAGTCTTGCAAGGAGGAGCTCTCAGATCAGCAGCAGGTTGTTGATAAGATCTTGAGAACTTTAACTTTGCACTTGATCATGTTGTGGAAAATGAAGAATCAAAGAATTTGATTCAATGAGTTTTGAAGAATTACATAATTCATCCCTATGCATAAAGGATTAATGAGAGGAGGAATGCTGAGAAGAGATGGCTCACGAGCAAACATTACAAGTCTAAAACAGTTTAAAAAATAAAGGGAGTTGGAACTAGAAAGGGAAAGGGAAAGGAAAATGGAAAGGAGGAAGATTGAATGAATGAACTAGTGGCCAAGGCCAAACTGTTCAAGATCAGAGTGATTTGACCACCAAAAGATGATTTTTTTAAAAAACTCATTTAAATGAAAATTTTAATTAGGGATTTATCAACCAACACACTCATATTTCAGGGACCAATTTGAATATGTACTCAGAAAATGTATTGAACTAGTTTGAGATAAACAAATTTTGGTTGACTTGACACACTACTTAATTGGTTAACAGGTTTCCTTCTCGCATATAAGCCACTCTGTGCAAGAAAACACCAAATTCCAAATTTCAAAATTCAAATTCAAATATTCTTATTTTACTTTCACATGAACTCTAAAACGTCCCATTTTAAGCTAGCTTCTCCTTCTCCATGATGTTTGCCACCATTTGGAGAAAAGAATATCTGGTGGGAGATATCTTACAAAACAACTTCACCTGACCCTAAGCTAAGATCACTCAAATAAACTCTGTCAGCAATTTAGAATGATAAATGTTCAGAATTCAGATGCCAAATATGTTGTTTACACAGACATCTCATCACAGGTTCTGTAAAAAATATTTATTTTCATATGTTGATTCATACTGGCTTTGACTAGTTGGTAACATGTTTGGTGAAATCATAGAAAGAAGTGAGGTAAGATGGGTGGCTGTTTGTTATCACCAGATTATTTGACAAGGGTTCAATGATTAACTTTTCTATTCTGTGTAAAGATGTTTCAACCAAAACTTGACTTCCAACAGTAGCTGTTTCTGATTAATTTATAGTTTACTAGACACAACATGGTTTTTAGTTGGGCAAGCATGAAAACTAAGGAACACCCTTGTCTTTTCAATAGGTGTTATTCACTCCACTCGCTAATTTGACTTCAACAAACATATCAAACAAACACCTCAGATACTTTCTACTTGAAGTCCCTCTTAAAGAAACAAATTGATTTAACATCACCAAATAAATAAGGAACATGTTTATTTTCATTTAGAAACAAATACCAATAACACAACTACACAAATCACCATCAAAGACAATCAAATTAAATCGAACCATTTTTGATTCACCTTGAAACCTCTACTAGCTACAAAGATGTGTTGAAAAGCTGGAATCAAAAAGTAGAAAAAATAACTTGGAACTTAATTTCCTTTCAGTCCAAAAACATATTTAAAAGGAAGAAAAGGGGAAAAACATACAAACTTCTTAAATGCCCAGAGGAGAATTTAAGAAGATATTGAAAGAATTTTAAACAACAATGAGGGAAACACATATCTTTTCATGCAACTCTACAATGTTCCTTGAAGTCAGAAGTGGAAAACTATAACTGTTACTTTGTATTTGCTTGGAAGCTGAAACAGAGCCCACTAAAACACGCATGCGGCCAACTCTTCTGCACTACTTGCTCTTTACCAAGGGGGAAAAGAAAAGGTCCTCTGAATCTAAATTATCAGAACAAAGGTGGAAAAGGAATTTAACAGAACAATGCAACAGGATCCATCCTCGTTAGAGGAAATAGCAGACTTCACTCCTCACGAAATTGGGAATCTACAGAAGGAATTAACCAAACTCCTGAGACGAAAACCAAAGGTGGAAAAGGAAATTTCTGAGCTTCCTCTGGACAGATTTCTTAACATCCCTTCAAGCTTAGAGGTTGATAGGAGAATCAGTAACGCACTATGTTGTAAATCAGATGATAAAGAAGAACATATCGAGAAGACATTGAGTGTGATAATTGACAAATGCAAAGACATATCTGCACATAACAGAAAGCAAAACAATTGGAAAAAAATCTATTTCTTTCCTTCTAAAGAACATATTTGTTTTCAAAAGTGGATTTGCTCCCACGCCTAGCCTTAGAGATACCCTTCAAGAGTCAAGAATGGAGAAGGTGACCCTTTGGAACTATAAAGAAACGGTGGTCTGCGATCTTAGATTAATTTCTAACCTGTCATCAAATATACAGCTTTTGAGGATAAAGCTTCAGAACAAAATTTACACCCAAAATTGTTCTCGGACATCATTCATGGCAAAGTGCATTGAGGAGAAGAAGATGACAACGAAAAGGAGTAATGATGAATCAGATGAGACAAGTGGTGATGACAGTAAATGGGTGAAGACTGATTGTGAATGTAAGGTATACATTTTGTGATATAAATCTGCTGAATAATGTGTCTGACTTAAGTTTGTATGATTAATATATAATGCCATTCAACTCAGGACTTATTCACAACATAATGCACCTCACTCTCACACAAATTAATCAAACAAACTCAAACAAATAATGATTCAAAACTCAGAACACAAGACATTAAAGGATAACCATGAATAACATGTGAATTGAAGAAAAATAAAAACAACCATACAGATCAACACAACACATGATCAAAGAAAAACAGAATTGTACTAGTCCAAAGGAACTCACTCACCTTTTTTTCCTTCACTATGGGCCTTCGAAACTCCAAACAGTATATGTCTCTATCCTTAATACAAGTAAGAAACTTCTTAAACCACCACACACTAGCCTCGACGGATGCTTCCTAACCCTCGAACCATGGCTTGCGACCCGAACCACAAATGTGTCAAATACAAAAATAAACAACGAGATTAGGGTTCGCCATTTTCACTTTTTAAGGATTTCATCAATTGCTCAGCTTTAGGGTTTACTTACCAGTTGAAGGTACTCTTTCAGCACCGAACCCAACTCAACACTTGCGCCCACCAACAGTGTTTGATGAAGGTCACAACTCCAGACAGTGAGAGGACGAAGAACCAAAGCGCGATGGACAGCGAAAGTGGAGAGGGCTCGACACAGGGACAGCTAGACGGAAGAGACCTCCACAGAACGACAACCACAACTCCAGGCTCTGATAGACAAAGTAATCAAGAAAACAAGCTCCAACTGTCCAATGTCGTGATGGAGAACAAAACGGACAAGAACAATGTTGTGATTGGGAGAATCGAAGAAGGAGCAAGAGAGAGCATTCTAGGTTTTCTGGAGAAAGAGTATGGTCAAAAAAGAAATGGGGAAAAATTTGGAGAGAAAGGGGGAAATATTTTGGCACGCATAGTGTCAATTTTTTTTAATTATTTTTTTATTGTACCCGTATGTATTATCAGCAGGTAAGATTTTATCCCCTTTCACATGGATAATACATACGGTATTTCCTTGGGTAGCTTCGCGCTCAAACCCGCCAATCTTATATAGGGATCTTATATACGGAAATTTCGTATCTAATTATTTTCTCCCATTACATACGGATATTTCCGTCTGTAACACGTCCGTAGATAAAATCCGTATATAATAGATATGTTATATACGGATCTGAATCCGTATATAATGATCCGCAGATAACTGGCTTTTTTCTTGTAGTGTCACACAAAACAGAACATCACACTCACAACACAAGACAAAACACAACACACACTAACACAACAAAAGACCTAAAATCGAACCGTTGGTCCTCGGCAACGACGCCAAAATTTGATGGGTGTTGCTTCCCATGCAAATTTAATGTGCATTAAAGAATGCAGAGTAGACTAGGAAGTGACTCTTAGGTCGTCTCTCAAGGACCAAACTGTGGTTCGAGAATCAGGTCAAACACGAAGTGGGGGGGTTTTTGAAAGGTTTTGTGAATGCAGATGAATTAAATTAAAACACGAATGCAAACGGAAATGTAAAACAAAAATGTAAAACAGCATAAAAACGGTTTCAAAGACAGAATGAAACTGTTGGTCATTAACTTGATTAATATGCTTCCAATCACAGATTAACATAACAAGGGGCTACTCGAACCTCTAATCCAACATAGTTAACCAACTAAGCGAAGGCTAAACATGCTTTCATAAAAGCGAACTAAGCGAATGCAATGTTAACATTCAATCCAATTTACACCATGCATTTTTATCAACTAAGCGAAGACTAAACACCAACTGGGCAACTAAGCATGTACCCAATTGCAAGTGCAAAAACAGATTTCACATTAACCAAAATACCATTACAATCCAGAAATCTCAAGGAAGCAATATAATATCGCTAATGACCAACCTGATTAACTTAAACTAACATGGCAATTAAATTATCACTCCCAAACATACTAGACAACATTAAAATGAATGTAAACAACAACTAAACAAAAGGAAATGAGTGAACCAAAGAACCTAGGGGAATTTAAATGTTCATAGATTCTAAGTTACGGAAATGGAACAACAACCAATCTTTGACTAAAAAGCACCACGCTATTTCTCCAAGGCAAGTGAATTAAATTCATTCTCTCTAAACTAACTACCGTGGGTGTGTGCATTCATCAAGCAAGGTGAAATCAGCATTTTATCCTAAGCAATTGAAAGTAAACCGTTCTTTTCTAAAAGAAATAAATGAAATGCAAGCTCTTCTCCCAAAATGAAATCAACGTGAAATGCTTCTAAAATAAAGATGAAAAGCTTCCATAGATCACCATAAATTCAATGCAATGTGTGGTGTGGTTGCTTCTACAAGAAAGAAGATAAAAATTAACTCTACTGGACATCACCCTCCATTCTCGTCACTGCACTTCTCTCCTTTCAATTTCAATCTCCAAAAACTCCTATCTTCACATGCGGTGCTCTCTTCTCTCGGTGGCGGCTCTTCTTAATTCAAGGAAGTGTTGTTTTTTTCTTTTATATTCCTTCAACCTACACCGTGGCTGCTGAACCTTCCAGGCCGTAACCCATTATCTCTTGAACTTGTGCTCTCTTTTTTTCTAATTTTTTTTTCTTCCAGCTGTCACACCTTTTTCCGTAATAGCACCTCCTAGCAATTGAAAACAGCGTGTGTACCTTGCTGGACGTGAGCTGCAGCTGCTTATGGCCCACGGCCGTGTTGGACGCTGTAACATTCCAATTGTTGGACTAGCTGCTTCACTTCAGTGTGTTCAATTCCTTTGGGCTGTGAGCTTCCCACGTGGGCCCTGCACCCTTTCCTTTGCTGCCAGCAGTGCTGCTAGAAGCATGTAAATGTTGGGCTTCCTTTATTTTTAATTGTTGATGCTCCATATTTAATTTCCCAAGTGTCATGACAAACTTTCCATCATGAGCCTTCTTGTTTAATCATGGGTCGTGGCACCTCTTCAAAGGTTTTAATGTGCTGCAGCCTTAAGCTTTGCTGGACTGCAGAAGCTTAAATCATAAATGTTGGACGGCTTTCATCATCATATTCAGCGCATGCTTTTGTGCTGCTGGACATCCAACATTCTCCAAAATTAATTTCCACATAGGCCGTGAATGTGGAGTAATCTTTTCTCCATTCCAACCAGGCCGAGACAATCATTTTTCTCTCCTCCAAGCCATCACACAAACATTTGCTTTCAAAAGGTAAATGCACATGCTTGCTTCTCTTCCCAAGATGTCGCACATTAACTCACATTTCATTCTTAAGATAAATTGCTAACAGTGAGTGCCTCTTAGCCCCTTTGCTGGATGTCACCATGTGCCCACCAAAATGCAATTAAAATTTTATACGACTCTTCTATGTTGGACTTGTCTATTTGGATACCTCCAGTTTGTGCACTCATATTTTATAGAGTCTTAAATTAATTGACAGTCCCAAATGTTCCAAATAGTATTTCCAAAATTTTTCCTACAATTAATAATGCAAATAATTCGCTCAAAATATTCAAATTAATTAAAATTAGAATTTTTGTTCAAATTAAGCACAATTAACAGAAACGGGAAAATACCGGACAATTAAGCACAATTCCCTGATTAATTCTAGCATAATAAACTAAGTGAAATCAATAAAATATCGACTCATCAGTGTGTTTTGATATCAAATTTAAGTATAAAAATAACGGTTTTCATACCGTTATATATCACCAGCCTCGTTATAAGCCATGAAAAGTCCTTGTTATGACATGTGTGTGTGTGAGTATGTTGATTTTGGTAAATGAAAGGCAATTTTGTTCTATGTGACTTGTGGATAGTAGAGGGAAGGAGTGACCTCTTGAAACACCTGTGTGATTGAGTGAAACACTTTATCTGGTGAGGAATGATTCCATGAATTTATGATTACATTTGTGCTTAGTTAATTTATCATTCATGAGAATAACATCTGTTGGAAATTATGTGATTATGTGAACACCATGATGAGTTGTTGTGAATCAAAGCATGTGTGCATCTTGACTGAATTCTCTATTGATGAGTTGATTTGGGTGATTACATGTCTTGAAAGAAAGGTTTTGGAATGTGTTGAACCATTGTGTTGATTTGTGGAAGACTAAGTTTCATCTTGTTTGCTTGAGGACAACCAAAGTTATAAGTTTGGGGTTATGATAACGGTTGAAAAACCGTTATTTTTACACTTGAATTTGACACTAAACACACCCTTTATGACATAGAAACTAGCTTGAAATCATCCATTTTGCTTAAGTTCAAGAATAAGAGAGTCAAAGGTGGTATTCTTGGTTTTATGCTTGGTTTTCCTTGTTTTGGCAGGAATTAACATTAATTCGATGAAAGAAGCTGAAGTATTAAGGAGTTGGACTCAAGAGAAGAAGGAAAAGTGCTTTAAAGAGGAATCGCAGCCACCGCTGAGCGCAAAACCACTATTGAGCGCCAACCTCGTGGAGGAGTTCTCTAGACAACGCTTAAGCGCCAACGCTGAGGGGAAAATCAAGTGTCGCAGCCACCGTTGGGTGGCACTTTTACCGCTAAGCACCAGCCTCTTCAGAGAGTTCACTGCCAAGCGCTTGGGCGTCAACGCTGAGCGACATTTATGAGTACCGCGCCTACCATTTAGCGGTAATCCAGAGCTGAGCGCCAGTCACTTGGGCCTGGGTCAGTTTCTGCTAATTTTTATAAACTATATATTGATTTGCACGACCCAGAGGAGGTATCTTCTGGCAAAAGGAAACGCAGAAACACTCTCTTCACCCCTCGGAGGCGGATTTTGGATGTGGAAGCTCCAATCTAAAAATTCTAGGGTTTTATCTTTCATTCTTTTCATTGTTTTCATCTAGTTTCACCATGTCTATGGTGAACTAAACCTCCATTATTTTTGGGGAAACGATGTAATCCTTTGAAACTCTCATGTATTGAATTGATTCTTAATCTATATGCTTTACTTCATTAATTGTTAGGGTTTTTCCTCTATAATCTATGCATTCTTTGTTTAACTCATTCAATTGCATGATCATTGATTTTGTCAATATGGACACATATGGGGAAATCTAGACATGGGGAAATTCTCTCGGGAGAAATATTACCTAAACATAGGGATGGGAGGACTGATTGTCTTTAAGCTTCTGTGCGAATGTAATGCATGATCAATTGCTAAGGAGACAAGACATTGTAAACTAGTAACTAGGAGTAGGCTCTCTTCACCGAGACATCGGGTTTAGGGTAAATTAGAAAGTGGCATTGACATTAATGAAGGAGTTGAATTCGTAAATACATGAGAGTGGATAGGATAAATTTGGAAACCCCAACAACACAATTCATCCATATATCATTCACCTACGTATTCTTTTGGTCAATTGATCAACAATTGCATGCATATTTACTTTCTGCATTATAAACATTGACTTTCGTTCTTTTCAAGTCTTAAATAATCAATAAATCACATGACTGTCTAGGCCAATGAGTCTTTAGGGAAAACAATACTTGGTCTTACGATTTATATTACTTGATATAATTCGGTACACTTGCCGGAGTCTTAACAATATCACAATTGTTTAGTGTCGTGAGTCTCTTGGGAAACGATATCGGTCTTACCATTATTATTACTTGATACGATTCGGTACATTTGCCGACATCTTAACAAGTTTTTGGCGTTGTTGTCAGGGATTCGTGGTATAACTATTCTATTTGTTTGATCTTAACCGATTAGACTTGATTTTTATTGTTTTTTGTTTTATTTTTATTTTTTTAGGCTAAATTGCTTGTTCTCTAGGGTTTTGTTTTCTTATGTATGTAGGATACAGTTTGAACAAGAAGCAAGAATATTTTTGAACCTCTTCTTGCAGGATTGGATGAGAGTAAAAGGAGAAGGAGAACTAGAACATCTAGAGAATTAGTCCCTCCTCCTGAGACATTTTTACAACCTTCACCTCAAAGATCTGACCAGGAGACTGAATATATGGCTGAAGAGAATAATGGTAGACGTTCTCTGGCAGATTATTCAAAAGTAGTTGGCCCTCATCATTTTAACAGTATAGCAAGGCCGATGGTTAATGCTGCGAATATGGAGATGAAGCCGACGTTGATACAATTGGTGAAGAGCAACCAATTCAATGGACTGTCTCATGAAAGTCCATATGAATATCTAACTACATTCAATGAAATTTATAACATTGTGAAGATAAATGTCGTGCCATATGAAGCAATATGGCTTAGCTTGTTTCCTTTCTCATTGGGAGGCAATGCTAAATTGTGGTTGAACTCTTTTCCGGAGAACAACTTTATTGATTGGGAGACTATGGTTGCAAAGTTTTTAAACAAGTACTTTCCACAATCAAAGGTAAACAAAGGTAAACAGGAAATTTCTTCTTTCAGGTAGGGCATGGAGGAGACATTAGGTCAAGCGTGGGATAGATACAAAAGCTTGCTGAGAAAGACGCCCACACATGGCTTTGATTAAGCAACAATAGTCATTCTTTTCCTTGGAGGACTTGGCTTGCGGACCAAATTGATGTTGGATGTCTCAACTAGAGGTAATATGAGATGCAAGACTCTAGAGTAAGCTTATGAGTTGATTGAAAACGTGGCTACTAATGACAATGATATGCATAGTGAAAGAGGAGCTCCACCTCAACAGAAAGGAGTTCTACAATTGCAACATCAAGATTCTCTACTGACACAAAATAAGATCATGACTCAACAATTGGAGAATCTGATTAAGAAGCTTTCTCAATTGCCACAAGAAATACAGAATGTTTCACAAGTTCAACAAAAACTTTGTGAATTATGTGGTGGTGATCATATCAATGGTCAATGTGATATGCTAGTTGAAGCCCAAGAAGAAGTCAACTATATGGGTAATCAATTTCGTCCAGGTAATTATAACCAAGGATGGAAACCTCACGCAAGCATGGGTCAAGGTCAATCTGGACAAGCTGGACAAGCAGGACAATTCAATATACCACCGCAACAATCACAATGGCAACAAATATCCTCTTTATCCAACAGAACTACAAAGCTTGAAGAGACCCTTCAACAATTTATGCAGGTGACTATCTCCAACCATAAAAGCATTGAAGCTGTCATAAGGAATTTGGAGATACAGGTTGGCCAACTGGCTAAGAAATTCGAGGACAAATGTGAAAAGCAGTTTGGGGCTAATACTGAGGTTAACCCTAAAGAAGAATGTAATGCTATTGTGAGCATAAGTGATGAGATGATAGAAGAGAGAAAAATTGAGAATGAAAAAAGAGTTGAATTGAGAGAAGAGAAAGAAGAGAGAAAAATTAAAGCTGAGAGAAAGAGAGAAAAAAGGAAGGAAGAAAGGAAAAGAAAAGAAGAAGAGGGAGACAGAAAAATAGAGAGAAAAGTGGAAAAAATTCTTCCTTACCCAAAGGTGTGTTCTAAAGAAGAGAGAGAGAAACAATTAGGGTGTTTCAAAGAAATCCTCAAGAAATTGGAGATAAAAATTCCTTTGACTCAAGCATTGCAACACATTCCTGTGTATGGTAAATTTCTGAAGAAATTCCTCAAAAAGAAGAGATATCTAGATGAGAAAATTATTGAAGTACAAGGTAATTGCAATGTGACTTAGCAAAAGATGCTTCCTACCAAAGTCAAAGATCCGGGAAGTTTCACTATTCGTTGCACTATTGGGAATGTTGTCTAGGGAAAGCCTTAATTGATTTAGGGTCTAGCATTAATCTGATGCCCTTATCTATGCTGAAAAAGATTGGTGGTCTTGAAGTTAAACCTACAAAGATGACTTTACAAATGGCAGACAAGTCCACTAAGAAGCCCTATGGTGTGGTGGAAGATGTGGTGGTTCGAATAGATAAATTAAAATTTCCAGTGGATTTCGTGGTTATGGAGATGGGAGAAGATTTGAAGATTCCTATCATTCTTGGAAGGTCAACCATTAAGACGACTAAAGTTGTCATCTAACCGACGTCTATATGCCTGACAAGTAGGTGAAAAGTCATTTTTTTTCGCCATATAGACATCTGATCTCGCCACCCCGACGTCTATATAGTCATTTAGACGTCGGCCCCTTTACATCCGACATGTAAATGGCCTGAGAGGGTAGGTGAAAATTTGTTTTGGATGTTGGCTACCCCTACATTCGACGTCTATATACATCGCGAATATTAATTTTTAAATCGAATGGACATCATATTAGTTAGGTTCCCGACGTCTAGTCTAGAATAAACATCGGCCACTAGGGGCACCGACGTCCTGACGTCTTGATTCCTGTTAAATCAGAAATCGCGAACCCACGGTTACGTGCACTTCATCGTCTTCCTCCTCGTATTTTCTCTCCGCAGCATTGCATTTCTAGGTGCGTTTTAGCTCTTTTGAACCGTTTAAACTTACTTTTACTCCGATTAAATTAGTCTTTGATGGATTATCTTCCATTTGATCTGATTAAAATGAGTTTTCGTTGTGTTTTGGTGCAGTTTTTCTTGTGTCTTTGGGTGGTTCTCATGTCACCGTATTTTTTTCATTGGCAGTTAGAATAGAACAATGCAAGGACCCAGGTTCGGTTTTGGGTTGAAATTCCATAAGAGATCCAAAAGACGCAAGCTTTTCTTATGAGGAAACTAGCATAGGAAGAAGGTGTTACTACGTTACCCAAAGACATGAGCAAAACTGCACTAAAACACAACGAAAACTCAGTAGACGTCGGTTAATGCCATATCCAACATCTATAGTGCCCTTAGACGTCGGTTTTGGTGTAATCTGACATCTATATAGACGTCGGACTCTATAGGTTCGACATCCCATTAAAGTCACCCATAAAGACGTCGGATCGGGATGTGACGTTAAAAGCCCAAAATAACAGACGTTTAAAGCCCTTTCTGCACTAGTGGCTGTAGTGGAAGATGCACCGATGAGTAGGCCTGAAGTTGTTAAATCAGTCAAGGAAGGTAAAAATTGTTTCTTGTCACAGGTAAAGGAGGAAGAAAAAGATAGCAAAGGAGAGTTTGTTCATCAAGACTCAATGGGCGAACATGAAGGACTCAAACCTGGCATACCAGTCAGATACAAGAACATGTTATGGGTTGTGAAAGAGCTTAAAGCAAAAGGAGTGATAGAGATTGAAGCTCCTTATTCCAGAAGAGTCAAGATGGTGGACAAGAAGTTGTTGGAGATCAGTTTGTGTGAAAGCAAGAAGAACACCAACATTAAAGATTTGATCTGAGCTTTAACGTGTCAAGCTAGTGACATTAAAGAAGCGCTTGCTGGGAGGCAGCCCAGTGTTTTAAAAACTTATTTTAATTCATTTTTAATTTGGTTTTGATGTAGCTTAATTTGATTCGAATTTAGTTTCTAGGGATGTGTAATTGTTTGAAAACCATTTGATTATTTGTGTTGTTTGGTTATGTTTAGTGTGCATCATATGTGCTAATTGAAGAATGTTTGTGGGGTGTAGAGAGATTAATTGTTTTGATCGAGAGTTGTTGATGTGTGAGTTGGGCAAAAAGTACATGAAAATTTGAAAATTTTGAGTGGAAGCTGAGGGCTTCATGCTTATGGACGTCCAGGGCAAGCTGGAAAAGAAAAGGGAAAATTAGTCACGCATGACGCTAGCGCCCTACTGAGGGGGTGTTGAGCACGACTTTTGCAGAATTTTTTCTAAGTCATTTGGGCTCAGCGTGGGTGAGGCCCAATCCATTCTTTTAATCCTCTAGGGTTCGCCTAAAGCTTATCACTTTAGTTTTTTACTTTCCAGGCGCACAGAGTAGTTAAGTTAGGGTTCTCTCTCACTCTCCCTCTCATTCCACCACCAAAAATCATATTCATCACCCACTTTGCTTCACTCCATTCACCAAGTTTGGGGTTTTTGTGTGCTATTGCTGCTAGGGTATAAAAGATTGTGATTTCCCCAATTTCTTTGAGCATTCTTTGCAGATTTGCATCTTTAAGTAAGTAAGTATCATGTAGTGTATAATTTGTGTTCTTGAAGGCTTGATGCTAGATGAATATTGATTTTTATGCATGATACACTGTGAATGTGGCTGTTTGGACCGATTGAAATGTGTTATTAGAGATTGCAATAGTGGGGAAAGTGTGTGTGTGTGTGGTGTTTAAGGCCAGCTTAGGCCATGTTGATCAATTTCTGGTTAGCGTTGAGGGCCCCTGTGATGGGCGCTCAGCGCGATTCTACATAAGGTTGCAGATCTGTGTTTTCTGGTGTCTAGTTGGTCTGGTATGGTGCAGGTGACGCTGAGGGCCCCATGATTTGCCTTCAGCGCTAGCGATAAGAGAGTGTGTTTGATTTTTTGTTCAAGATACTAATGCTTGATGAACTTTGTGTTTGTGGTGTGATTTTTTGTGGTTGTTATTGAATCGGCAAGTGTAACAAATCGTATAAGGTAATAAACATGGTAAGACCAAGTATCGTTTCCCAAGAGACTCACGGCCTAAACAATTATGTGATTTCTTGATTAATTAAGACTTGAGAACAAACTTATTTGGTTTAAAATGCACATAAAAGTAAACATGAATGCAATTTTGATCAATGGACAAGAAACACAAAGATGAATGAGTTGTAGATTATGGAATGAATATGTTGTTAGGGTTTGGATTTCACCTATCCATTCTCATGCGTATAAGAATTCTACTTTTTCATTAATGTTAATGTCACTTTCTGATTTACTTAAAACTCGATGTCTCGGCGAAGAAAGCTTATCCTCAATTATTAGTTTACAATGTCTTGTATCCCTAACAATTGAATCTGCATTACAAATGCACAGAATCTTAAGGCAACCAAGCCTTCTATCCATATGTTTAGGCAATAGTTCCCTTGAGAGAGATTCCCCAAATCTAGATTCCTCCGTATGTGTCCATATCAACGAAATCAACGATCATGCCATGAATGAGTTAAACACGACAATGCATAGAGTATAAAGGAAAAACCCTAAAAATTAATGAAAGAAGCATTTATATAAGAATCAATTCAAATACATGAGAATTTCAAAGGTTTACATCTTCCCCCAACAACAAATAGAATTTAGTTCCCCCATTAACATGGAGAAAGTAAATGAACAATGGAAAAGAATGAGATAGAAAAACCCTAAAAGTTGAAGATGGAAGCTCCCGCATCCAAATCCGCCTTTAGAGAGTTAAAAACTGTGTTCCTGCGCTTCTTCTGTCAAAAGATAAAATGCTCATGATGTCCAAGTCCTTAAATAGATCGAAATAAAAACAGAAACACATCCCAAGCCCGTGTCGCTGGCGCTCAACGCCCTACTTAGGGCGCTCAGGCGTCATCCAGTAGGTATTAGCGCTCAACGTTATTTAGAAGGGCAAGCAGGCATGGTGCAACTCGAGGAAATGGCGCTCAATGCTCCAAAAAGGGCGCTGAGGCACAAACCAAAGGCTTTTTGCTCTGAGGGCCTCACAAAATGGCAGTCAGGCGTGAGACAATGAGTTCTGGCACTGAGGGCCCCTGAAAAGGGAACTCAAGCGTCTTGCGATTCTCCTCTCTACTGCTTTTCTAGTTCTTCCTGAGTTCCAACTCCTTGATACTTCCACTCTTATTCCAAATCATCTCAATTCCTGCTAAAACAAAGGAATCTAGCCAAAAAAATCATTAAATTCACCCTCAACAATCTTATTCACATAACTTAAGCAAAATCATGATTTCAAGCAAGTTTTTAAGTCAAAAAGGTTGCATTTAGTATCAAAATTAAGTCACAGATAACGGTAATTTCAATATTTATCACAACCCCAAACTTAGAACTTTGCTTGTCCTCAAGCAAAACAAAATGTAACTTGACTTTCAAACAATCAACACAATGGTTCAACACATCTCAAAAACTATTTCTTCCAAGACAAGTAATCACTCATATAAGCTCATCATAAAGATGTCAGTCAATATGTACAAATGCCTTATTTCAATCAAGCTCACTGTGGTGCTCACATAATCATAGAATATTCAACAAATGTTATCCTCATGAATGATCAATCAACCAAGCAAAGATGTAATCATACATACATGGAACTACTCCTTACCAAGGAAAGTGTTTCACTTAAACACACAGGCGTATATTGAGGTGACTCATTCATTCTACTATCACAATGTCACATAAACCAACTTTGTCTTTCATTTAACCACAATCAAACATACTCACAAGCAAGTTATTATCACAAGGTCTTTTCAAGGCTTGTATCGTGGCTGGGCTAAGAAGAAAATTGGTTTTTTTGGACAACAAAATCCTTGAGTAAAGAGAGTCATTCATAATTTCATCATTCAAACACAATCTTTCTTCTCACAAAACCATTTTCATTTATTCCCAACTTTCCCTTGCATTGAGCTTTTCTTTCTTTTAATTCTTTTATTTTCTATTTCTTTTGCTTTTCAATTGCCCAATACTTAGTACAATGTTTATTCTTTTTATTTCCTTTTCAAATTTCCCAACAACCTCAAACTTGAACCTTTATCAATACCACACAAATATTCTCAACTTAACTCAAGGTAAAGATTTACAAAATTTTTTTTTTTAAGGCTCAAGGTTCAAAGGCTAGAACAAATTTTTCTATTTTTATTAGGCTAGCATCATGCATTGGCTAAAAAGGTATAATAACATATGGCCTTGATCATATGAAACAAGCAAGCAAGTGATTCAATCATAGACACCTGGGCAAAGTCATTCATGCTTTCAAAGTAATAGCAATCATTCACAAAAACTCTAGAGTGCAATCCTCACATAGGCTAATTCATGTTCCAGAATTCAGATAAACATCATGCTTAGTATCTCAATCACAATTTTACCTCATGCATCAGTTTAATACAAATTGTGAGCAACCACTTGTATATCAGCACATTATGCATCGTCTTAACATCAATCAATATAACGAAGCATCATAAAGCAATACTCATCACATCATATATCATGATCAAACCATCGCAATACAGTTAAGTTTATGCTAAGTACATCATAACCTACACTAAAAACAAAAACAAAATAAAGTTCAACAATAGAAACAATAAAAATCCTACTCTAGTGACAATATAGCATCCATCAGTAGATGTTATCTCCACTCCTCATCCTTTGTTGTCGTCAGAGTCTTCATCATCTTCCTCTTCATCCTCATCATCATCCTCATAATCATCATCCTCCTCCATAGCTGAAGCTCCAAATTCTCCAACTTCACCACCAGCCTGTGCTGGATCAGCAAGCCACCCAATACGTGCTAAGAAATCCTCCTGAGATATAAATTGGTGCTCAGGAAAGGAAGTTGTTACTCAGTAACTCCTAGTCTCCTTTATATATGGCCTTCATCCTAGCCTTCATCAAGCACATGTACATGTCCCTCATTTGAAATGGAGCAACATCATGAGGCTGTTCCTAGGCTGGCGGTGGTGCTCTCCTATGTGCCCTAGGAGGCTGTGGTGGGGGTACAGGTTGTCCCGCCTCATTCAGCATGTTGTACTGGGTATAATAGGAGGCATCAATCTCCTTTCTCGGATGCTTGAACGGCGGTGTGGAGGTACTGACTCCTGCAATCTCACATAGGTGAGTAATCAAGGAAGGATAACCTAACGATGATTTGTTGCTTATAGTATGGGCACACTGTTTAATTTCATTAGCTATCAAATGCCCCATATTAACATTCAATCCCTTGATGACACAATAAAGGAATATAACTCTATTAGTAGTAATGTCAGAGACATGAGAACAAGACTAGATGTTTGCATGAGTGAAAGCCATCCAATACTTGGCCAGAGCCATCAAATATGATCGTCTGATATGTATAGGTGCCTCCTTCCCGTTTCTCTGAAAATGGCCTCCAGGCACACATATAATCCTCTCTAAATCGGTAAAATCAACTCCTTCTTCTAAAGCCAAGGCGAATTGGCACTTCTCCCCAATCCATTTCGTGCCTAGGAACCTATTCACCGTGGCAGCATCATAGAGGACTCTTTTTCCTCTTACGTAGCTCGTGTACGTCTGTCTCTCAGCACCGAATGCCCTTGCATTCGTGTAGAATTCCTTAACCACAACAATATTTGCAGGTTCTGGGTAAGATGCCAGATTCTCCCAATTTCTTCTCTCAAGTTCTCTCCCAAATTGTTGAGCCACAGCTAGTATAGTCCCCACCTTCCTTTCCATCAATAATATCCTATTTTGCATTATCTCTAATTATTGTTCATGTGCGTTCTGTAGAGGAAAGTGTGGATTTTGCTAATGTAGAGAGGATCATATGTGTTCCTGGTGGCCATTTCCATAGAAATAGGCAGGAGGCTCCTATTCATATCAAAAGAGCATATTGGACACCCCTGGCCAAGTATTGGATGGCATTCACACATGCCAACATCCAACTCTGCTCCCATGTTTCTGACATCACCACAAACAGGGCCATATTTCTCTATTGTGTTCTCAGAGGGTTGAACATTAATGTTGTACAGGTTATAGCTGATGAAATCAAACAATGTGCCCATTCTGTGAGTAACACGTCACCTATAGGGCACCCTTCTTTTATCACTCATCTATGTGAGATTGCAGGAGTTGATACCTCCACACCGCTATTTGAACGTCCAAGGAAGGACATTGATGCCTCCTACTATACCCAGTATTGTATGCTAGATGAGGCGGGACAACTAGTGCCAGCATCACAGCCTCCTAGGGCACATAGTAGAGCAGTACCACCACCAGCCCAGGACCAACCTCATGATGCTGCTCCTTTCCAGATGAGGGATATGTACATGTCTTTGATGGAGGCTAGGATGAAGGCACTTTATAGAGGTCAGATGGCTACTACTGAGATGATCATTGCATTATATGCTGCATCTCCAGGTTTGCATTGTATGTCCATGGAGGAGTTTAACACTCGTATGGCGTGGCCAACTGATCCATCCCAAGGCACTAAAGGAGCTAGAGCATCTAGAGCATCAGCTATGGAGGAGGACAAGGATGAAGATGATGATGATGAAGATGAGGAAGAAGAAGATGAGGAAGAAGAAGATGAGGAAGAAGAAGATGAGGAAGAAGAAGATGAGGAGGAGGATGAGGACTTTCAGGATAGTAGAGGATGATGACTCTAAGGATAGTAGAGGATGAGGAGTTGGAGATAACATCTATTGATGGATGCTATGATCACTAGACAAGAGTTTTCTTATCTTTTTAGTTTGTGAACTTTGTTTTATTTTGCTTTATTATAGTATAGGTTATGATGTATTGGCTGAATAACCTTGAATGCAATGGTTTGACTATGATATTTTGTGATGAGTAATATTGCTTTATGATGCTTAATTGTATTGATTGATGTTGAGATGATGCATTAAGTGTCTATATACAGGTGGTTGCTCACAAATATGGTGAAACATATGCATGAGGTTAAATTGTGATTGATTTATTGAGCATGATGTTTATCTGATTTTTTTTTTGAACTTGATTAGCATGTGAGAGGATTGGACTCCAGAGATTTTGGATTGATTGAATGTTATTGCTTTGAAATCATGATTGACTTTGCCTAAGTTTTTATGATTGAACCACTCTTGTGCTTGTTACAAATGATCAAAGCCATTTATTCTTTTCCCATATAAGCCAATGCAAATTTTTGAATCCAACAAAAAGAACAATTTGTGTTCTATCCTTTGAACCTTAAGCCTAAAATATGTGAAATGCCATTTTGAAATCTTTACCTTAAGTTAATATTGAGTATATTTGTATGGTATGGAGAACTGTTCAAGTTTGGGGTTGTTAGGAAATTTGAAAAATTGTGAAAAAGAAAAGAAAACGCATTGAGATAAGTATTGAGTAAAGAAAAAAAAAGTAAATGAAGAAAAAAAAAAGGCTTAAATGCTTATTTCGTCCCCAAGTTAGGGTCTGAATTTTCGTTTTGTCTCTGGTTTTAAAAATGAAGCTATTTTTCCCCATGTTACGAATTTTGAATGAAATCAGTCTCTTCCGTTAAGTGGCTAGCAACGACCTTAAATGTTAACCGATGTGGCAAATGAGTTATCCAGCGTGAGAAAAACAATTTTTTTAGCAATGACAGATGTGAAAATATCATTTTAAGATGGAAAAGAAAAAAAAAAGATTTGCCCTAATATATTAATCTCGAAGGACTTAGGTGACCTTAGCTGAAGAACCTGAAGTGAAACCCTAAAATGCTTGCAGAAACTGAAATGCTTGACAGCACTCTACCTGTTGATGGGTGTCGCACCCCATGCAAATTTAATGTGCATAAAGAATGTAGTATAGACTAAGGAATGACTCATAGGTCGTCTCTCAAAGACCAAACTATGGTTCGAGAATCAGGTCAAACACGAAGGGAGGGTGGTGAAGAGTCTGTGAATGCGGATAAACTAAATTAAAACACGAATGCAAACAGAAATGTAAAAATGGAATCAACTACAAAATAAAAACGGCTGGTCATTAACTCAATCACTATGCTTCCAATCACAGATTAACGACTAATACACACTACTCTAATCCAAATCCAACACGAATCACCCAACTAAGTGAAGGCTAATTCGGTCTTCAAAATTGCAAACTAAGCGAATGCAATGCTCAAATCCAATCAGTCATCTACCATGCAGTCTAATCAACTAAGCGAAGATTAAACACCGATTAGGCAACTAAGCGTATACCTAATCGCAGGCACACAACAGATTAAATATTGAGCTAAATCAGAGCAGCAGTATGACAATTAAAGTGCAAGAGTCTCACGAATAAACTACTCTAACCTCTAATCCATCATAGCTAACCGACTAAGTGAAGGTCAATCATGCTATCATAATCACGAACTAAGCGAACGCAATACACCTATTCCATCTGATGTGTTCTATATAGATCGATCAATTAAGCGAAGATACAATCACCAATTGGGCAACTAAGCATATATCCATTGCAAGAACACAGTTAGATTTCATAGAATGTCAAGCAAAGCAGAATAAACACAAGTACAGTCCAAGAAATCTCAATGAAACAAAGTAATTTTATTAATGACCAACCCACTAACTTAACCTAACATCAAAATTAAATTATCACGACCGAACAGACTAGACAACATTAAAGTAAACGGAAAATATAAACCGAACATAACAGACAACAGAATAAACGCAGACGTTAAACTGAACAATGCAATAGATAAATATCCAAATACAATTAAAGCTATTAAAATGGAAAAGCTAGAAAGTGAAATGCTTATTGCGGAAAGGTAATTCTGCAAACGATGAATGAGTAAAATGACTTAAAATATTAACTAGCATTCAATGCATGCACTATTCTAAAAGATCGTATATTGATCAGCGAGAAAATAAAATGAGCTGCAATAAAAGATAAATATAACAACGTGTGTGCCTAAAATTGAATCAACATTTCCTACTAATAAAGCCATGACCGTATAAATGTAATGTGTCTTCCCATCAATCAAGCACCAGCAAATGGGAAGGAAATAATATGCTTGAATCAGCACATCAAAAGAAAGGAAAGTGTGCCTCCGTAACGCCACACACTCTTAAATGAAAAAGAAAATTGTTCCAGCTTTTGCACAAAAATAAAAATACCAAAGTGCTTCTTTCATTCATAAAAAATGCTAACAACATAAACGTTCAAGGAGGCTCAAAATCTGTGTGACTCGGTGCCCTCATTTCTTATGACCGCTTCTTCCTATATTCTGGATGGAAAAATCTTCTTCATGTGGCGGCTCTTATTATGCGTCCTCTCCCCCTGGAAGCTTTCTCCTCCAACCTAATTAATGTGCAGCAGCGTGGACCTTTCCCTGTTGGATAACACACACTTCCAGCCCAAATGCATTTTGTTGCAGCTTACTCCAAATCCAGCCATCTTCGTGTGGTGCTTGTTGGACTTTTGCTGTTGGACCGTGTGGCATTTAAATGAAATCAACATTTCCTCCCACACCAGGCTGTGTCACGCTTTTTAATTGTTGCAGCACCTTGCTAGACTTTTTCCTGGTGCACCGCTTACTTTCATGTGCTGCTATCCAAGGACCGTGAGTGTGTGTGGTGCTGCTTCTTTTTATTTTGGACATCCCTTTCTTACAACCAATAAAGAAGCCACAACCCCTTTCAATTTGTGGGCCGTGACATGTTGTTCCACCCTTAAAAAAAATGTGGCAGCTCACTTGTTCAAATTGTGCACACCAACGCTGGATGCTAGTCTTCCTTTGGGCCTAACCCATGTCACTTCAAATAGGATGCATTGTCTCCATTCAAGCTTTCAAAATTAGCGCATGTGCTTTTTCTCTAGCTAAATTCACCGTTGTGTCCTAATCTTCATTCTTCTCCCATGCCTTGTTGGACTTTTTAGAATTAATTGTCGATGGTCCCGCTGACCTCTTCAAGTGCATTCAGTCAATTGCTTTTTGAAACTCCTCTCACGTGGACGTCCCATCTTAATGTAGCCCGTGTCTCCAAATGAAGGGTTGTTTTCTCCGAATTTAATCACAGCATGTGTGCTTCTAAATATTAATTGCCCAAGGGGCTTGCTAATGCTTTCCAAGCCCAAATAAAAATGACATGTAAGTGAGTGGTGGATACACTTCATTTAACCTCCAAATGTCCCAAATTACATTTCCAAAATTTTTCCTGCAATGAGTAATGTAAATAATTAGCTCAGATAATTCAAATTAATTAAAATAAGAATTTCCGATCAAATTAAGCACAAGTAGCAGAAACGGGAAAATATCGAACATTTAAGCATAATTCCCTGATTAATTCTAGCACAATAAACTAAATGCAGTCAAGAAAATATTGACTCATCACGTGTATATCTCTGCGAAAAGAGAGGTAGCTTTGAAGACCAATTTAAAAAACGAGACAACAGAAAGTATCTTCACATGATTATTCTACTTATGTAATTAGACTAACATCATCAAAGACTATAAAAGCTTAGAAGGCCACACAAATGTAGACATACATATAACCCTGCCAATAGAGCAATTGCAATCACAACACCATGTCGACTGCGGAATGGGTGCTTCTCTGCTAGAAACAATTTTCCAACTATTCCACTTGATACTGGAATCACATATATATCCCTAATTTTAGTATTTGAAAATGAAATTCCACAAGGTAATCTATACTCTGCAACAGTTACACATGGTTAGATTTTACAGAAGAAGAAAAAATGCCATAGGTAGAACCAAGTATATATATAGGTGCCTACCCAATGAAACATTGGACTCAAAGCTAGCAGATGAAATATTTGAAGAACGAATTACTCCATAATCATTGGTAGAATTGGAAATCATGTTCAACAATGGCTTCTCTAGCAATGCTCCTTTAAAAATAAATGCCCCTTTCACCTCAACGTCGATCCTTTTCGTTGAACAATCTCCTTCACCAACCCTTTTCGCTCAACAATCTCCTTCGAGAATGTCAATTCTTCGTCAACGTCAATGCTTCCAGAACCTCGTAGCTTCCAAACTATCAACCACTTCAACAATTGCAAAATCCCCAATTTAAGACCTAACTTAATGTCTTCAAAACATGACAATGCTTCCAGAACCCTAATTATTTATTTTCCCCAAATTAAAAAAACGTAATGCATTTATTGGCTGCCACGTCAATTCCACATTTATTGCCACATGACATACACAGTCAGTTAACATTTAATGTCGTTGCTAGCTACTTAACGGAAGGGACCGATTTCATTCAAAATTCGTAACATGGGGTCAAAATAGCTTCATTTTTAAAATCGGGGACAAAACAAAAATTCAAACCCTAACTTGGGAATGAAATAAACATTTAAGCCAAAAAAAAAAGAAAAAAAAGTAGAAAAAGAAAAAAAAAGCTCAATGAATGGGAAGTTGAGGTTAAGTGAAAGTGGTTTCTCAATTGTAAAAGAGAAAGAGAGTTGTGCTTTTGAATGATGATATTATGAATTGTTGCTCTCTTAAACTCAAGGATTTTGTTATCTAGAAAAAAGCAATTTTTCTTCTTAGCCCAGCCACATTACAAACCTAGAAAAGACCTTGTGATGATAACTTGCTTGTGAGTGTGTTTGATGGTGATTAAATGAATGGCAAAGTTGATTTATGTGACATGGTGATAGTAGAGTGAATGAGTCACCTCACTATAAACCTATAAGTTTGAGTGAACCACTTTTCTTTGGTGAGGAATAATTCTATACTTTATGATTACATCTTTGCTTGGTTAATTGATCATTCATGAGGTTAGCATTTGTTGTATATTATGTGATTATGTGAGCACCATAATAAGCTTGATTGATTAAGGCATTGGTACATCTTGACTGACATTTTTATGATAGCTGATATAAGTGATTACTTGTATTGGAAAAAAAAGTTTTTGTGATATGTTGAACCATTGTAATGTTTTGAAAGCTAGGTTACATTTTGTTTTGCTTGAGCACAAGCAAAGTTCTAAGTTTGGGGTTCTGATAACGGTTGATTTCACTGTTATTTGTGGCTCAATTTTGATACTAAATGAACCCTTTTTGACTTATAAACTCGCTTAATCCTTTAGTTTTAGGTTATTTTGTGAATAAAGAGAGTTGAGGTTATAGTTTATGATTATATGACTAATTTCCAATGATTTTGTAGGAAATTTGGATGATTTGAAAGAGGAGTTGAAGTACCAAGAAGTTGGAACTCAAAAAGAACTGAAAAAACATCAGAAAAGAGGATCGAAGGACGCTTCAGCGCCCTTTTCTAGGGCCCTTAGTCCCAAAAGCCACTGGTTCACGCCTGGTTACCTTTTCTGGGGCCCTTAATGCTGAAGGCTACTGGCTCATGGTTGGGTGCCCTTTTAGGGGCGTTGAGCACCAATATCAGTTGTTTCATGCCTGGACGCCCTAAGTAGGGGCGCTGAGCGCCGGAGACATGGGCTTGGAATTTTTATCTGCTCTGTTTAAGGACTTGGATGTCCTAGGGCTTGTATCTTTTGACAGAAGAAGCGCAAAGTCACACTTTTTGACCCAGAATTGGATTCGGGAGCACTCCTCTTCGGTTTTTAGGGTTTATCTTTCATTATTTTTCCATTGTACACTTAGTTTCACCATGACAATGGGGAACTAAATTCTCTTTGTTGTTGGGGGAATGATGTAACCTTGTAAAATCTCATGAATTGAATTGGTTCTTATTGATATATGCTTCTTTCATTAATTGTTAAGGTTTTTCTCCTTTGCTCAATGTTTATTATATTTGGCTTTCTTTGTTATCGGGAGATACCTAGAAACCAGGATCTGGAGAATTTCTCCCAAAAGCAGTATTGCTTAGGGATGGGGATATGAGTTTTTGTTGTCTTAAGCTACTAACGTAATGTAGAATTAATTATTAGGCATGCAAGGGATTGTGACCTAGTAATTAAGGATAGACTTTCTTCGCCGAGGGATCGGGTTTTAAGTAATTTAGATAGTGACATTAACATTAATGAAGAAGTAGAATTCTTATTTATATGAGAGTAAACTAGGTGAAATCTAACCCCAAAAACATATTCATCTCATATTTTCAACATCAACCATTCACCTTTGTGTTTCTATTCAATTGATCAAATTGCATGCATATTTACTTTTTTCGTAATTGCATTAAAAACTCAAAATTCGTTCATCAATGTCTTAATTAGTTAAGAAATATCACAACTGTTTCGTGCCGTGAGTCTCTTGGGAAACAATATTGGTCTTACTATTATTATTACTTGATACGATTTGATACACTTGCCGACATCTTAACAGTAACCCTAGACATAATATAAAGATGATAAATAGGGTAATCCTAGACGCAATGCTTACTTTTATCAAAATTGAGCTTGTATGATGTGTCAGAGTAAAAGACTTCAAGGGAAACATTCCCAGAATGTTCTTCATATCTCTTAACGTCTTTATCTTGTGTGTAGTGATTCTGATCAAGCCTTTATACTTTTGTGATTTGCACAAATATAAAGACAAGGTATACAAGCATCGAAGCACTTTATCGTGCATGCATTAAATATTTTGAATGTTGGTAAATGTTAAGTTATATTATGTGTTCAAAACATTTTGTCATTTTTCAACTCATTAATAAATGCATCATTTAATAAAGCATTCAACACATGATTATCCGACGATGTAAGACGTTAGATGTTTTATGTTCAAAAGCTGTTTGAGATTTGTAGCATTTAACGGGCTTTTGTTAGACGTTACATTTTGTAATATACTTGCTTGAATTAACACTATTTGAATAAGACATATTTTAAGTATTAATATTGAGATAAACACTTGTTTTAGTAAGATGCTTAGTTGTAAAATGTTGTCTGTTTGGATGTTTAGAAGTTGTTTGTAAAATGTTGTTTATAAGATATATTGTTTATTAGATGATTCTTTAAGAAAAACATTTCCTTTCATTAGACATTATTGATAAAACTCTGTTTGTTAGACAATATAGTCTAGAAAATGTTATTATAAGCTTGTTTTGGTCTAGAAAAGATGCTCCAAAATATTTTTCTCTTAGACGTTATTTCTTTAAAACAATCTTTCATGTAGAGTGATATTTCGTTTAATACTTTTTGTTAAACTTCAAAACCTAAATTACTATATGGTATAGTCTAGAAATGATCTTGTCTTAACAAATGCATAATTTTGTGCGAGGGTTATTGTGGTAGTGGTCACCGTTGCTGACGATTCTTGCGGCGGCTAGTCCTGACTGGTGCTGAAGTGGCTCAGAGAAGAATATTAAAGAGGAAACCCTTTGGTCTTGGTTTTGGAGAAGAAGAGAAGCCCCTGTGTGAATGAAGAAAGAATGGTGGTTTCATTTATGTACTATGGCAACGCTTATGGTAGTGACTCTAACTATGCTTGAGCAATTGGCATTACAACAATGATGAAAAAATGATGATAATGGCTTGACAAAATCGAAGTTTCATTGATGTTGGTCAGATGAAGGAGACATAAATGTGTAGCGGGGTTTTATGCGCACGAGGGAGGCAAAATGAAAACAACACTTGCACCAGTGCTTACAAGGTTGTTGATGGTTATTGGAGCCACCACCACTAGCCTTGTGATGAAAAACATAGGTAGTCGTGATGCTGTCACTTATTCATGATCTACTCGGCGCGATCTACTCGGTGCGATGGTCTCTCTACTAATACTAATGGCTCCTGTTGGCTTTAAGGTGTCATAGTGAAGATTGGCTCAAAAGGCCCTTAACATTGTGTGTTGACATTAGCATGGTCATATCATTAGAGGATTTCCAACTTATTTTGTGTTTGTCATGTTATTTCTCCCATGATATTTTTTCTTCACTGAATACTTCTCGGCTTCACAATGGACGCAAATTATATTTATGGAGCCAAATGAACCTTGTGAAGATGATCTTGATGAATTTCCTTAATTTTCCCTTCGTCAATTGGTTTTCCCTCCGCTCTTCTCTTGATGCTCGTCCTCCATTGGTGGATGTTGGTGTGTCTGCAAAAGACACTTTGATGCCCAAGTTAGTAAGGTGTGTCAGATAACAATTAATGTTGAATGTCCATTATTTACCTTGATAGATATACTATTTATAGGATTATTATTAGTTTCTGAATCCTCACTTATATGAGTTTGGAATACCATAACCCACTCATAAGTCAGTTGTTTGATTTAGAATGTGCTAAATTAAAGAACAATACGACATTAGAATATGTAAAAATGAGTTATAGTTAGATAAAAACATACTATCCTGGATAACATTAAGCCGTTTACAGTACAATAAAAAAGTTAAAAATATAAAATTATAAATTATAAATTTTTTAAATAATAAAACATATAACTAAGATAAGAAGTTACTCCATCACTCAATTAATAATAAAATTTAATATTGAAAACTCAATTGTAAAATATAAATTTATTTAGTGGTCAATAAAATTTAATTTTTTTTAGAACCTAATTAAAAGTTTCCAAATTTATCAAAGTCATAAAACATAATCAAGCCTTAAAATTATATTTTAACATTTCAAAATATTTTCTTAATCATATTATTACATTATAATATATTATTTCTTTTTATAATTTTAGTCCGAAGAATATTATTCTCGACGCTAATTTATAGTTGTTTAATTAAATGCGGCTTCAAGAATTTTGTAGATACTATATATGTTTAGAGTAAGTTTGTAAGTTTTCCTATCCAAAACCATAAACCCTGAAACGGAACAAGTAAGAACATAGCTTGGCCGTTGAGGAGCACAAGGCATGTGTACCCTCGAACCTGACGTCGTTGCTGTCCGCGGCTACGAGCTACGCCTCATTCGTTGCACCCTCAGCCCTTCACAGCCGTTGGATCTCCGCCAGGATGGTGAATCCTTGGATGGCCTCATCAACGACCTCTTGAACTCCGTTGAGCGCGGCAGCTACGTAGAAGCACTCACCTCCGAACCCTCATCCAGCGTCTTCCGATTCGGCGATCATGACTCGCTACCACTGGACGCCGCTGACCGGTTCTACTCCGAGTTGGTCCACCGCGCTGAGTCCTTCATCACAGACGCCGCCTCCAACGCCGCCGAACAGCGTCGCAGGGCAATGATCGTTATGTGCCTTGCGGTTGCTGCTTTTCTAGGGTTCACTCAAGCAAACTTCACCGGGTAAAATTTAAATCGCCACTTTGCTTGTACTTTTTTTTTTTTTTGAATTAGAGAGTGAAACTGTTTCCACTCTAGGCCTTTGAAAGGAACAGAGCTACCGAAATGTCCTCTGTGTTTGGATGGTAGTGATGAATGGGAAAATTGGGCGCGGAATCAGCTTATGTCTGCTGGTTCTGACTTGCTTGGGAAGTTCTCGAATCTTCAGGTACTTGTGTTATTCATTTCACGCCTAACAACATGACTCAGCTCAAGTTGATAATTCGTAAGGTATTGTTGTTTTTTGTTTCTAGTATATAGTTTTTGCCAAGATGTTGCTTATGAGGATGAAGGATTTACGCGTTGAGATGGGAAGCCTGTCGTGGTGGATTGCGAGGGTTTTGCTTCTTCAACAGAGAGTTTTGGATGAGCGGTCTTCGTCCTTGTCTGATCTCTTGCATGTCTACATGAGTGAAGCTTTGCAACAATTCGGCACTTCGGAGCTAGTTCGGAGTTACTGGGAGGATAGTTTACGTAGTAGCGAGAGCTTGGATATTGTCTCCATGCTTCAATTAGAGGCCGGCATTATGGAATATAGATATGGACGAGTTGACTCTTGCAGGTTAGTTGCTATGAACATTGAACCGTGAATTCTGGGATGGTATGCTTCAAAATGTTTCCTACCAAAAGGTGATATATAGGTTCTTAATATTTATCAAAAATGTTAATGGTGATTGTGTAATGTTTAATGTGTTGGAAGTACTATGTTCATGCTGGGAAAATAGCAATATCCGAATAACATATTTTCAGTACTCTGATATTAATTTTTGTGGTTCCTTTACTTTTCCGGTTTATCATTGTGTCACATAATCTAAAAGGTGGATTTGAAACTAACCGAAACTTGTTCATGGGGAAAGGGAGAGTTGGTAGGGGCACAAGTTGTATTTACCTTTTCATGTGTTCGGTGTGCTTGCATTGCATAAAGTGGCACATCTTTGTGTTCTTACATTTATTTATCCTCAATAAAACGAAATCTATTGATATGAAGTTGGGGTGACATGTTCATCTAGCCTTCTTTGTTTGGTGGCTTGAGGAACGCGATCTTGATTTGCCAAAGTTCCATGTTGTTTTTACTTAATTTTATGTTTTTTGATAGTTTTTATAGGAAACAATGAAAAATTCATTTCATAATTTCCTACACAATATATTTAAACATAGTAAATTAAAAGAAATAAGGTGATCCTTATGTAATTTAAGATCAGAATAGGTAATAAAAGAAAGTAGAAACACTTTCTGAAGTCAAACAGCTCCTAATATGTTCTAAGTTATTTCTTGAGAATACTGTCTATTTGTTATAATATTACTTTTGATTTTCCTGTGGTATCTTCCTATTATAAAGTATATTGTCCTTTCAGGATGCATTTTGAGTTAGCTGAGATGGCTGCTGGGCTTCAGCTTTCAGTTACTGGAGTACTCGGTTTTCGTTCTGTACATCAGGTAAACATAGTAAATGCATGATATATAGCATTTGTCATGATACTTACCTTTTAATATGTAACTTTTGGACATAGGCAGAGCCTAAGGCACAGATGGTACTTGTTACGAACACACGGACAACGAATGTGGATGACTTAACAGGTACTGGTATCCAAACATGTGATTCCAACAATGGTGAAGGTAGCTGGAATTTGCATCAGTTTGAAACCTCTGAGGCATCTGACATACTCAGAATTCCAAAGTTGTTAGAAAATGATGACTCTAAAACTAAGTCACAAGGCGTGGAAAATGGTGCCCATTTTACTCCAAGTTTGACAGCAACACAACAAGCTGTAATTCTGGCATACTGTCTTCTAATAGAGAAGAGCTCCCGACATGATGAATTGCAACGTAGGTTACCTAAATTTTATGCATTCATGATATTATGCCTATCTTTTGCATACTTGGATCCATGAATCCCCTTTTTAATCTTCCAATTTTGAAACTACTTCTGCCATGGGATTACGTTGACTTCTTGCCTATCATGTCATTCTGCTAAGTTAAGAGAAGTGAAAAAAAATGTGGAAACTGGATCAATTCAATATAAATTTTGGTTAACCTTGTTTTAACTACTTTTCTTCTAGCTTACTGTTGTAACTGGGCAATTGTTTTTCAATTTATTTTTCTAAATTCCTTCCTACTTAGGGTCTTTTGTTCTATGGTATCATTTTTTATTATGAGGAATCATATTTGTTTGGTATTCAATAATTTTAAAAAGAATTTAAATTTACTTAATTTTGAAATTGAAAAAAAAGAACAAAAGAAAGAAGTCAGTGGAAATAGGTAGTTATTATAGACAATAACATCCATTGTCATGGAATCCAGTCCCTTCTCATTGGAAATGAAAAAAATTAAAATGTCAAGGGGTCATTTTCCTTGGAAAAACGATATTAGGTATATATTTTAATAATCATCAAACAAACATAGGAATATTTATTCCCATCTTCATATCCTGGAAGTGAAAAAAGATGATCTTAAACAAACGCTCCTTAATTTAAGGGCTGAACCACTTAGGATTCTGTTTCTGTTTCCCCCCTCCTTTTACTTAGAGCTAATCTAATTTCATTTGGTATTGTATTTTAAAATCAACGTATTCTCCTAAAAGGAGGAAAACACAAATTGTTTACAATCTAGCTAATACTTCCTTCAATACTTGGCTTGTCACTTGATTTCAGGATGGGATATGGCACCTTACATTGAGGCAATTGATTCCCAACATTCGTTTTACTTCTTTGTAAGTAGACTAAAACCTATGACGTATAATTGTTTAAAATATAGGCTTTTGTATAGACAATTTTGTTAATGCATAAGGTGTTTATTTTTCTTATAGTTAGTTTGAATACGGAGTTTTAAGAGGGAAATTCATTTTAAAAAGAATTTAAAATGCTTTATGACAAACTATGTTGTTTAGGTTTGAAATTTTGAAGGAAATTGAAATTCTAGAATTTCATGAGAGTAACTGGAATAAAATTAAAGAATTTCAAATTTCCCCTATGAAATAAGACTTTGAAATTCTTCATGCTCTCAAACTCATGTTTCTCCTGTACTTCAATAAATGGTGGCAACCATTGATACTCACTAAATAGATCTTGTATTATTGATTCTTTCATTTGTAAACCATGGCATGCATTTGATGTTTTTCACTTTCTTTGTTTAGATACGGTGTTTTTGTGATACTTTACGTATTCGGTGGGAGTCATCTCGTAGCCGAACTAAGGAGCGTGCCTTACTAATGATGGATAACTTGGTATGTGCCATATTTTGGTTAGCATGTTATGTTGGGAATTATAGAAGTATATTGTTTGACACTTTATTTTCTTAGATGTCTATTGCAATGAAAGGTTGTCATTTTTTGTGACAAAAGATGGTCATTAAACTTTCCACCTCACACAGAGAGGGAATAAGCTACGAAGTTCATGTAATTATTTTCTATACATTATGATTTATGTTGACCTAAACCGGAATTTGGTTAGTTGAATATAGTGAAAACTCCCTTGTGTTGAATATACACATAGGGTCCTCTATTTATAATAGAAGAAATATGGGTTAAGCCCAAAATACAAATAAGAAATATAAACAAACAAACTAAAGATAAGAGATAAATATAAACTAAATATAATATCTCTAACAGGGATTAATGTTTTTTAGGTACTTTGACGAGTTTAAGGACTTTCAGGGGTATGCAAGATTACATGTATAAATGGCGCTCAGCATACACTAGACATTAAATTCAACCTGCATATTAAAGTCTGACTTATCCAGAGGAAGGTAGCTTCAATAAATATATAAGAGTGATATGCCCAAGAACACTCAAGAAAGATAGTTTTGATTGTATGAGAAGTTAACTTATCTTTACTTGGAGAAAGGTTGGTCACACATAAAGCAAGTGGAATCAAAGACACATGAATCTTATAGACATTCCTTAGATACAAAAGGGAATGGGGGCTTGGTTACATAAAAGAGATTGTCACAATATGTCAGGTTTCTAGATAGAGGAAACTAGGAAAAACCACTACAACCACCTATACTCACTAAATAGATCTTGTATTAATGATTCTAGGCAATAAGTAGAACATGAATGCATCCAAGGAACAATGTTCCCTTCACACAGGATGCCAATGATCCTATAAACAATTCTCTAAACTTTCAAAAAAGTCCCTGCATACAAAGACCCCCAACTATATAGAGAAAGTCTCACTCAACCTAACAACCCAACTAACAACTACTACTTTATATGTTTCCTCTTGTTAGAATAATTACTAAGTCTACTTATGTTAGTATAGTCAGAAGGATTAAAGTAGGGAGTAGTGTGTTGGGTTATCTCTAATTATTGTACCCAGCGGTCTAGGACAGTTCCTTGACCTTCCATCTTCCTATTGTATTAACTCTTTATCAATATAAATAGTAGAACATGAGAAGGGTCCATTAAGCCCTCAAGAATATATTTTATCAGTTTTAATCTCAAGTCCTCCTAACATACACATTACATATCCTATCATTATGTGCCATTGCAGAAACAACCTTGTCCTGAAGGATGAAGTTTAGAAACTAGTCCTTAATTGTTGCAACTTCCCACGTGGTTGCCTCAAGGATTCCTTTCTGCCCTTGGATTAACACTTGTTGCAAGACTTGATCTCTCATCACCCAATTCATCAAACTTGGGGAAGATTCATCAGTTTTGGTGGCCTTCTTCCCATTACGTTTGCCAAACAACTTGGCAGGTAGAAGATGCACTTTACTTTTGCAGGATTGTCATGATAGACCTGAAGATCAGTAAGAATCCTTGCAATGATAGGATGAATATGTTCTCATTGTAATGCAAGGAATCAAAAGCACCCTCTTTAGAACCCATTAGATGGGCAAATCCATTCCCATAAAGTATGGCTTTGAATTTAGGATTAGATCCTATATAGAGACACAAATGTGTAAAATTGTTGAAACACCTTGTTGCTACTTCTCAGTCTCATGGCCAAACCCAGTGTTAGGCAAACTAAGGCAAACTTTGCCAAAACTATATAATTTTGGGTTGAGTTGAAGCCCACAAGAGTGGTAGTGGATTTCCGTGGGTACAATTGCTTGGGAAGAAAACATCAACAAAGAAAAGGCCATCATGATAAGGTGTTCCATTTGCTCCAATAATTTTTGCCCTCAAAATATCTATTCTTGATTCATAAACTTTGACAAATTGAATCTAGCAAATCCTTCTCTAATGACTTCCACTCTTCTTGGATTCTTTTAACACAATTCCGTGAAACCTGTTTCTTGGAACCATTAACATTAAGAAAGTAATGGTTTCAATTGTTTTCAATAGTGTCAAATTGTTTAAAGTTTTGAGATTCCCTCAAAATTTCATCACTGACTTCATCACCTGTTGTAGGAACAAAACTCAAAACTTTCTACAACTACTCCATTATTACCATCTCCTACATGATAATGAACCCAAGAGTTATCTAACAAGGGCTCCAGAGCAGCGCTAATAGGAACAAAGGGACCAACAAAACATGATCTAACAGTATAACTAAAGAGTGGTTGAAAACAAAAATCTTTCTTTGACCACATATTGTTACTAAATCTAGTTCCAGGAAAATGAAATGAAGATCCAACAAAATTTGAATTATTCACAGTTGATTGCAGAGGGAAAATCCTCTACTGGTCATGAACACGCATAAATGGATGAAGAACACAACGAAATTAAGAAATGAAGCATATGTTGAGTGGAAATGAAGGTTGTGGTGTATGGAAGCAGTTTCCCAAACAAGGACACACCTAACTAGGGGAACGGGGCTAGAGGAGGCTGTGGGAGATTCTCTAGCCAATGACTTTCGAAGAAGAGGTGGCTGGAGTGATTTCAACAGCATAACTATACTATCATTGAAAAAGTGTCTAATACAAACCAAGGAGCATTGAATTTATAGATCCAATTCAGCCTCCAACCATGCCTAGCTACAAAATGTCTATTGAAAAAGAAAATTAGTTTGATCAATTTAGTTTGGATCTTGATTTTGAGGACCCAGATCGATGTAATAAATTCACTTACACAGTATCTTTTATTTTATTTTATTTTTTATTTTTTTGAACCTTCAAGGTTTGATACAAGAAAAAAAATCGTTTTTTTGTAATGGCAAATTATTAAATTACTTTTATTATATCATACAATGTGGTAAACAATTTATGTTTTTGATAAAAATAGATAGTTTTTTTGATAACCAATTTAAATTTATGGTAGATTAAGAGTTTTAGTCTTTTATAGCTCTTGGCAATTTATTAGATATTGTTAGAAGTCCTATATCGACTAGGTTGGACTAATTTAGAATATATAAGTGGATGCAAATCTCACTTTATAAGTCAGTTTTGTACGATTGAGTTAGAGTTATCTTAGCAAAATTTGTTATAGATACAAACTTTACCTTACATATTGGTTTTGTAAAGTTAGTTAAACTTAATGTTCATTTCTTAACGAATTTCGTTCATCATAATCTCACACTTTGTTAACATTTCACATCACTTTTGCAAATGTTTTTTTTTTTAAATTATGATTTTAGTAATAAATGTGTGACTTGATCAAATTTGTTTGTGGTTAGATTGGTTTTTGATAAAGTTGTGATCGACGTGATCAAATGAATACTACTAAATTATAGCAACTTCAGTATTGTTAAGATAGTAGCCAATAAAACAGAAATGGTAAATTCAACCTTAAGTTGTTTCCCAACAACACAAAATTGATTCTTTCTTATAAAAACTATACAAAAGGGTTAGTAAAACAAAATCAATAAAGAAGATAAAGATCAAAAAAGATTAAAGAACAAAATAACAAAAGATAGAAAGAAATAAATTTGTAAAAAAATTTAAAAAGATATAAACAATTATAAAGAAAATAGGTTGATTTTACTCCTTTTTCAAAATAGGATTCATCATTGTTATCTAAAGATTATTGTTCAATTACCTATTGTTTTATATTTTCAAATTAATCAATGTAAATTCTCAATTAATTTGTTGGCATTTCTCTATTAACCTTTTTAATTAAAAGTAAAAACTTTGTAGACTAGTCATAGTAAATTTAATCAAAGTACATTCTCTATTAAATATTACTATACCTAATCATGTCGATTCTTTTTTCTCTTATACTAAGTAAAAAGCTAATTAACTAAAGTACATTCTTGATTTATTTTTGTTAAAGTTTTTACTACTAATCAAAGTACATTCTTAATTTATAGCAAAAACCCATCAATCACATGAAAGTTAACTTTAATCAAATTAAATTCTCAATTAAAATTAAAAACCCTTGAACTCATATATTGATATGTTATGTAGATTTAACACCATGCTTACTTGTTATAATGTAAAAATCATTACTTTTACTTGATTAAGAAGCAAAGGACATATATAAGAATAAATCACAACAAGAGTCACAAGGACAAAACAAATTTATTCATTTAATCCCAGAATCCAGTTAAGAAATTACAAAAAAAATCAACTCTAGAGGCTTAACACTTCATGAAATGTTGAAATAACATGGAAATAGAAGAAGATATGGTGGTGAACATGAGAGAAGAAAGAAAGGATGAAATTTTAACCCATAAAGGGTTCCTTAGCATCCCTAATGTGTTTCCTTCTATCTCTTTACATTGGAATTAGAGTGAACTTTGTTTTGAGCTTTTTTGTTATTATAATCTTCTTATGATAATGTAATTTCCTTCTATTATCTTCTAAATAATCTAATATTTTCAAGATATATTTGATTGTTGTGGAGATCTAAAAATATTTGAGAATATTTTTTCTAAATTCAAAAAGATTTGTTAAATATTATTTTTTGATATTTACATTTAACAATATTAAATAAAATATCTTAAGATATATTTTTCTCAAATTATTTTTTATAATAGACATTATCATTTATTAAAGCTCTTTTTGTTGAAAAAAAGAAAACATCCTAAGTTATAATTTTTGTTGCCTGATACCTCTTCTTAGCTTAGCCAAATTTCATTACTTTTTCATGTTGTGTTTGGATTGACTTATTATGATCTTGATTATTTGTTATTTTTGGATTTATTTTTAAGGTTTCATGAAACTTTAACTAATTTATTTGCACACCTCAATGAGCTCAGTTGCACTAACACACCTCAAAATATTCTAAGAACATTTATGCAACTAAAAAGTTATTTTTAACATGTTTTTATATTTTATGCTAAATAAATCCAATTATAAAAAGTTGACAGATTATATCATTTTGGGTCTCGTCCAAGGGTGTCTTGTGTTGCAGCTCTTATTCCTAAAGTGCTACTTGATCAACTTGGTCATCCTCATTTATCCAAATTAAAAAAGATGTGTCTTGAACTTAGTGGTCTCCAGACCTTAGAATGTGAGTTATGTTAATTAGAAAAACATGTTAGATCTTCCTTTCCTAAAAGATCTCAATCAATATGTAATTCTAGTTTTTCCATTATCCATTTTGATATATATGGGGACATAATCGTATCTCCTCCTTTGGTTTTAGGTATTTTGTTATCTTCATTGATGAATATTCAAGATGTACTTGGGTTTATCTTATGAAAAATTGTTCTAAATTGTTAACTATATTTACATCTTTTTGAATGAAATCAAAAATCAATTTGGTCAAGTAATCAATTTGATCCCAATCCTTGTGCACCCGTCTCTGTGATTCCAAGTCTTGATCCCAATCCTCCTGCACTTGTTTTTCCACATACTGAGATCATTCCACACATGACTCCAACGAATAGTCCACCTCCCTAAGACAATGGTGAATCTCCTACTTCAGATTCTTCTCCCTTGTCACCTTTTCCCACGCCTCATGGTGAAAATGATTCAACATGGCCTATTACCCTCAGAAGAGGTATTCGTTCCACTCGAAACACTCATCCTATTTATACTTTTCTTAGCCATCATCGATTGTCGCCCTCCTAATTTTCTCTTTTATCCTCAGTGTCTTCTGTCGTTATACCCAAGAATGTGAAAGAAATACTTGATCATCCTGGATGGCGAGAAACTATGATTGCAGAAATGCAGGCTCTTAACCACAATAATACTTGGGAGCTGGTGCCCCTTCCTCCAGGCAAAAAGGCGGTTGGTTGTCGATGGATGTATGCAGTTAAAGTCGGCCCTCATGGTGAAATTGATTGGCTCAAAGCCCAACTTGTTGCAAAAGGTTACACTCAGATTTATGGTCTTGATTATTGTGACACTTTCTCTCCTGTAGCCAAGATGACTACTATTCACCTCTTCTTTGCCATGGCAGCCATTCGTTATTGGCTACTTCATCAATTGGATATCAAGAATGCTTTCCTACATGGTGATCTTGAAGAAGTTTATATGGAACAACCTCTTGAATTTGTTGCTCAGGAAAAGTCTGATATGGTATGCAAATTGTATCGATCTCTATATGGCCTCAAGCAATTACCACGTGCTTGGTTTGGAAAGTTTAGTTCCATTGTTTAAAAATTTGGGCTAAAACACAGTGAAGTAGACCATTCGGTTTTTTACTGTCATTCTTCTCTTGGAAAATGTGTTTACTTAATAGTATATGTTGATGATATTATCATTACAGGAAATGATGTTGTTGGAATATCTCAACTACTTGTGTAGACATTTCCAAACCAAGGATCTCGAAAGTCTCAAATACTTCTTATGCATTGAAGTAGCACAATCAAAAGATGGGTTGTAATCACCTAAGGCATGATTGATTGTAGACCAGTAGACAATCCCATGGACCCAAACCAGAAATTAAGGACAGAAGAAGGTGAGTTATTCTTTGATCCAGAGCAGTATAGGAGGCTGGTTGGAAAAATGATTTATCTCACTATTACAAGGCCAGATCTATCCTTTGCAGTTGGAGTGGTTAGTGAGTTGATGCAGGCTCCTTGTGTTGACTATTGGAATGCTCTCATTCACATTCTAAGGTATATAAAAAAGGCTCCTAGGCAAGGATTGTTATATGAAGATAGAGGAAGCATTAAAGTCTTTGGGTATTGTGATGCAGATTGGACAGGTTCGTCTATTGATAGACGGTCTACCAAGTTTGTTAGGTCAAATGATCAACTTGCAGATGTGTTGACCAAGTCATTAAGGGGTCGTCGGATTGAGTTTATTTGTTCCAAGCTTGGTACATACAATTTGTATGCTCCAGCTTGAGGGAGAGTATTAAATATATTATCTCTATCAACTTTATCTTTTATCTTTATTAGTTAGTTTGTTATTATTTCTTATTTGTATTTTGGGCTTAGTTCATATTTGTTTTATTATAAATAAAGAACCCTATGTATATTGAACATAAAGGGGAGTTTGCACTATAATCAAGTCTATTAAAGTATAAAAACGCGCTGGATGAAAAATGTCACAAAGTTGATCAGACCCGTGTGGTATTCACCACTGGAATACTTAGGACTGTAATATCTGAGATTTACCTGAAAACCTTTTGTAGATTCTATTTTTCTTCTTAGAGCTACAACTATTATTTAGTGTTTCTTTTTTGTTCTACATGTAGGATTTAAGTGGTAAAGAGAGAAGCTAAAAGAGAGGAAGAACAGATGGAGGGTAGAGAGAGATGAGAAACAGAGTGATCAGAGAACTACACACTGCACTTCTATTGTTCCTCCAGTCTCGGTCTAAAATATACAATAGTTAGGCAGCTACCCAACAATTATAAAATCCTACAGACAGTAGCTGATTGACTAACTGCAAGTTTTTTGATATATATATATATATATATATATATATATATATATTTATTTATTTATTTATACAACATCCTACAACATATTCCATTTCGTTGAGATTGTAGTTGGATGAACAACTTAATTAAGCACTTATTCAGTAAACTCTTACCACAAATTCTTCAAATGGGTTTAGGATATAAATTTGATGATTTTTATAAACCCAAATAAGTTCCACGTAAGCTTTTCCAAATGCCAATCCTTTTTTATTAGTGTACGCTTTCAATGTGAGAGAGACTAGTACATAACTTGTATAATATTTACACCTAACAAGCATCTTCCATTGATTGAAGATTCCGTAAGGTTAATTATGTCTAATATTATCTATTCATCACTGTTTTTTATATCCTTCTACACGTTACAATGAGTGAGTTGCTTGTGTTGATTTACTTATTGTACCCGAAAAATATACTACTTTTTTTGCAGGTTAAATGTATACATGACTCTTCTTCATCAGTCGTTGAAAGAATTCCTTTCTGTTATGCTGTTTATATGCCTAGTATTCCTGCATTGAGGAAGTAAAAACACCTGCTCTGTAGTCCTTTTTTGTATTTTAGCTTCATAAAACTCTGATGGCTCTTTAACTTTCTTATTACTCTATTTTATTCCAATTTCAGGGAATATGGTTTACTTTTGGTGAGATGTGGTTTGATAGGGGAGGCAATGAAGGAGTTTGAAGATTTAGAATTATGGGATAATCTTATATACTGCTACAGGTATAATAGAAGTAAAATGGATAATCCAGTGATTTTTCTCTCCTCTCATTATTCATCTTTAATTAACAATGATGTTCATTTGATATTTGATTTGCAAAAAGTTTGTTGGAGAAGAAAGCAAGTGCTGTTGAACTTATACGGAAATGTCTTTCAGAAAGACCAAATGATCCCAGGTTATGGTATGTTACTTTGGATTGCTTATTAATTTTTCTTATAATAGGATTGTGCTTACTTTAGAACAACAGCTTCTCTGACCATTTCTCCAACGACATAGGAGATATATTTTATATGAAGTATTGTGTGTGTATATATGCAATGTATATAATGACTTGAAAGGAATAATTTGAAAGAAAGAAGATTAATATTTTTGTTAATTAATTTGAAACAGTACATCAACTTCTATATATAGAGAACTCAAACCCTTAAGTAATAATTGCAAGAGATTGCATTTAATATCCAACTAACAACGTAATGTATACGAAAGGATAGTTGCATTCATGATGGTCATGTCATATTGACACAACTTGCAAGTGAGTTTGCTAACTAATTAAAGCACAAACGGATGAAGTGCCATTGTTAAGCCACAAGGTAGCAAAGTAAAACTGAGAGGAAACCATGACTTACGCCAGGATAAAACAGAATAAAGCATGAGACAGGAAAAAGCCATAGTTAGACTCTCGGTCTCTGCCTGTCCTTTCAGAATTTACAATAATCATATTGTGATTGCGATAAGAACATCCAAGAGAAGCTACAAATGTAATCCCATCATTATACTGGCATTCTGATCCAGCCAAATATTCTTGAGGATTGAACTAACTGCGATAATCATAGCTGATATGAATATGGTTCCCGCTGCTCTGACTTTTCACATCAATCATCGACCTTTTGAAAAATAAAAAACTAACATTTTGAATGAAGTTGAAATCACTAAAGGCGTACCAAGAGCATATAAAATGCTGATTGTGTTTTTCAAGAAGAAAATCATGACTCAAATATCATTGCTTGCTGTCTCTTCCTCTCCCATGCTACAATATTGATGCTAATTGATTTAAGAATGTTTTTGGGTATAAGAAAAATTATTTATATTTTAGTTTGTGTGTGCTATTACTTGCTGTGGACCACACATACAATTGATTTTTGAATATCAATGGAAGTGTGGCTAAAAATATGTAACTGCCTTTGGATTATACACTGCAATTTTGTACACATTTATTTATGCCAAAATCTTATGTACTCTGTCCTTTTAGTTAAGCCAGACAAATTTTGCCGATGCCAATTCTAGTTATATTGTTTTTTTTTTTTCATTCACTTAGTCAATAGAAAATCAGCAGCGATGGATGCATGGATGACATGCTAACTTACAGTATTATCCAATTTAAAAATGAAATAGTAAGATTATAGAGGATTTTTTGCATAATCCTTTTCATTCATGATAAAATTCTCTAGGTGCTCCCTGGGTGACACTACTGCTAATGATGCATACTATGAAAAAGCATTGGAAGTTTCTAACAATAGGTCTGCTAGAGCGAAGGTGTGGCTGTGTACAGATGCATGCTTGTCTTCGACTTATTTACTCGTATCATATTTAAAAAAAAAATTTTACATTTTTCTTCCTTAATTGATCTATTTTTCTCTGCTTGGCAGCGTTCTCTAGCTCACAATGCATACTGCAGAGGAGAATATGTGACATCTAAAATTTTGTGGTGTGTGATGCGTCTTGATACTAAGCATTACACTTTTGTCATCATTGTCTTTACCATTAATGTGTATAAAATATTTGTTGTTTCAACTGTAACGTTTTTATTTTGAACGGTCTGCTAAATATTATATTTTTGTTCATCAAATTCAGGGAGTCTGCAATGTCAATGAACTCTATGTATCCTAATGGTTGGTTTTCATTTGGAGCTGCTGCGTTGAAGGTAATTGTGGGAGGGTCTGCTATAATTTATTATTATTTATTTGCTTTTGCAGTGTTAGATTTGCAATTAAGACTATAGTACAATTTCTATCTATTGAATCTAGTAAAATTAGATATAAGATTAATCTTCCTTGTGTCTAAAATAAACATAGAGTAATATATTTATAATGAAGAATGATACAAGTATATATGTCAACCAAAAATAAATATGGTAAATAGAAATATTGTTAAAAACAATATACCAATATCAAACAATAGCAAAAGTCTACGTTTCACTAATTAACATAAAATTATGAATAAAACATATAGGTTTAAAAACTTTAATAGGTAGTGGAAGTAGAGGTGCATGAGGAAATAAAATAGAATGGGAAATTTTGTTATTTAAAACCTAAGATATCATATAGTTAATAAGAGCTAATAAGATAACATGTAGTAAGAATAACATCATAAAGAAAAAAAACAAAGATTTGTTACTAGTAATGTGACCTGTGGCACTTGAATCAAGAACCTAAGGTCCAAGAGAAGAAGGTTAAGTTAGGCCAACAAAAGATACACATGTGGGTGCAACAGAAGTAGTAGAACTAGAGTTCTGACGATTCTTATATCATTTGAGAAATTCATTGAAAAGAGCAAATTGGCTTGTGTTATTAGAAGAAGCAACAGAAGAAGCCATGTGGAGAAAAAAACCAAGATTTTCCAATCAAGGCAACATGCACAAATCCTGAAAGAGCAGAAAGAGGTAACTTTAGAGAAGAATGCAAAAATAAGACGAAGACAGAGATGTCACAGTTTAGCAAATTGATGAGTTAATGAAGATTTGCCACAACAATCTCAATCTTTGATAAGAACCAAGAAAATCCTCTCTCAATGAATTCGAAATTCAAATATCGACTATGAAAAGCTTTAGGCTTTAATACTATATTGAATATAATAAAATGAGGTATAAGATTAGTCTCCCTATGTGTAAAACACACAGGGTAATATATTTATAATGATGAATAATACAAGTATATATGGTAACCAAAGATAAATATGGTAAATAGAAAATATGGTTTAAAACAATATCAACAATATCTATCAATATCAAAATAGCAAATGTCTACATTTTCCTAATTAACATAAAATACAATATATATGACACTATCATAACTTTTTCATCAACGCTCTTACTTTACTCAAATCCTAATTCCTTAGTGATATAAGCGTAAACCTTAACTAAAAACACTAATCCCTTGGTTCTTTTTGACATAAGGTTTGGATGAAGAGTAAAGTGCTATACGGATGACTAAGGCAGCACCAAATATTTTCCTAATAACAAACCCCCTGGTTGTTCCACCTCAGGCCTATAATTTTCAAAATATTTTTCTTTGGAATGAAACTTAAAGAAGCATATGCAAACATGCAAACATGAATCGTAAAGGAAGAATATGAGCATGAGACAAAATATATATTTTAATATAAAGAAAGCTACATGGAGTCAAGGTTCATTGTATCCAACCCCGATGAATGGGAAACTAGCTACTCCCAAACATTGGAGTACAAAAGTGAGCATTAAAATGTAAAGCTTGAAGTCCCTTGAATGCAATCCAGATCTAAACCATGCACCCACAGCTCCCAACAATACCAAAAGTTCGTTCCCCCATAGCAAAATCTCCCTTTTGTCCTGTGTCTGTAGAGTGAATTTTTGCTCGCTGAATTTGGTGTCTCGCGAATATGGCAAGTTTGTAGTTTTCAAGGGTTTTCATTCTATGAAATCATTGTCTCGCCAAGTGAATCCAAAAGCTAAAGCTGTTACTATTTTCACACAAGTCTCTTTGAGAGAACCAATTTGCTCAAGCGAGGTTTCTCAGAAGTGACTTATGTATGCCCTTCTCAGATATTCATGCTTTGATTTCTCTATAAAAGATGTAAGATAGCGAGTAGTAACTTATTCAACAATGAACATTAGTAATTTGATTATCATGATATAATAATTCACTGAAGTTGAGGATAATTCATTGCATAAGTGTGAAATAAAGAGGTTAGAATAGAAAAGTATGATAACGTAAGTTTTCACTACACGTATCAAGTAACTATACTGATATTAGCCAAACTTTGGCGAATTTAACAGTGGAATGAATGTTTAATAGGATAGGGTTTAAAGTTCAAATAGCTACTTTCTTGAAGTGACTTATGTTATTATGCATAGGTTTGTGCAGCTATGCACAATTGGGTATACAGTTATGTATTGCATCACCTGATTGGGTTTGTCTGGTTAAGCACTGAATCACCACCTGTACCTATATTTCTGACGATAGATAATGTAGATTAGTCCCTCTGTTTTGTTTTTCTCATTTTTTCTTTCTGTAGTGTGTCAAGCTAACGGGAAAGTGTTACAGGCTCAGGATAAAGAAAAGGCCCTGGATGCATTTACTCGTGCTGTTCAACTTGATCCTGAAAATGGTGAAGCTTGGAATAATATTGCATGCTTGTAAGGAGTTCTTTCTTCTATTAAGAAAATAGGAAATAACTTGTGTATAAACCATTGAGGTGTCTAGTGTCAAAGAAGTATCTTCATACCTTTGTATAAACTGGATCAAAATTGCCTTCGTTCAATTTGACATTCTAATGATTGATTTTAGAAGCTTTCACGCTTTTTGTACCTTGATATCACTTTTGTTAGAAAAATTAGTAAACCAGTCACTTTTTTTTTTTTTTTTTTTTAATGTTTTATCTAACCTGCAGGCATATGATCAAGAAAAAGAGCAAGGAGGCCTTCATTGCATTTAAAGAAGCCTTGAAATTCAAGTTCCGTATTTATCTTCTCCTCTAAACTTCCTTTGCATAATCATCATACATGCATATGCTCATACACGTACCACAATGTATGTTCATAATCATTTGGAAAAGCCTTGAAATTCAAGTTTAGTAGAATCCTTCTATTAGACTTCCTTTGCATCCAGGGATGGAACCAAAAGTTAGTTTTTAGGATCACCAACTTAAAATATCATAAAAAAAATAAATTTTTATATTCATTATGTGTAAGAAATTTAGTATATTTTCCAATGCACACAAGAAAAAAAAAATAAAAAAAAATATATAATTGTATTGAGTATATGAGATACTAACTGACAAGTGCCAGTATGACAGAGGTGCAATAACCAATGACAAATGGCAAAAAGATAGGAAGAAAGCAGAGAAATAGTAGCAACAATTAACAAAAGTAGGCTCCCTTATCTTAAAAAAAAGATAACACCTGTAAACAAAAGGCCACCAATAAGCCACGTATCTTTCAGTGCCGATAAGATGTATGCACATTACTTTTTATGCACTCCCTCTGCTCATGTTTTCATCATACATATGAAGAACAGATGCATACATGGATGCAATATATCGATTGGCTCATAATCATTGCAAATTTATTCTCTTTCACAATGATATTTGCTAACACAGGCGAAACAGCTGGCGAATGTGGGAGACCTACGGCTTTGTTGCTGTTGACATTGGCAATATCAGTCAGGTATCTGCCACTTTTGGTTTCTCCTCCTTTGTTGGTCAAAACAAGGGCGACACATGTGGATCTTATATGGCTTGAAGTAATAGAATGATGAAAAATGTTATTTTTTTCTTTTGCAGTTTTATTCTCTATCCTGCATACTCTCTTGTTGTCAGCTTCCTTAGGCTATGTTTAAATTGATGGAAAGAATGAATGCATTAATTGCCTTGTTTGGATTTTATGAAAAATGCATGAATTAATTGCCCAATTTTCATCCAATCACCAGCCCTTGTTTGGGGGTATGTGATTGAGCTAACTATTGTTCAAATTTTATTCCATTCCACTCATGGGTAGATATCCTAGATGGTTCCTTCTTTAAGCTTTAAAAAAGGTGATTTCAAGATTGTGTAGAAATGCATTATTTTGTATGTTTTATGAAATACTACCAGTTTCTCAAAAGAAGTCTTAATGACCCAGTATTGTTTGAAATTTCATCTTATTGCCGATAATAAGTCCATCAGTGAAAAGATGTATTGTTATTTTCTTAAGACCTAGCAAAAATATAATTGATGAAAACATTTGAGCATGTAGCAGCAATAGCTGATATTTTAGAAACTCAATTTTCCTTAACATATTAAATTGAAATAAACGCATTTTTTTGTTTGTTCACATTTAAGATAGTAAAGGCGCTTTCTTTAAAACTTAGCATTCGAAAGGATTTTATTTAAATATTACTAATATATAATTTCAGTTCTAAATTTTTATGTAATTTCATGTTCAATTGTTATTGACTTCATTCATATGGGTTATACAAACATACAAAAGGCGTCATAAAGCTCATAAGTTCATTAAATTTAGGTTGAGAAGCTGAGCTTATGACCTGTCTATAAACTTTAGCTTTTCTAAATTGCTGTCTAGTTTCATGTTCAACGATTGTGACTTCATTCATATGGGTCATACTAAGATACAGAGGGGGCTCTATAAAGCTCGTAAGTTCAATGAATTTATGTTGATAGGCTTAGCTTATGGAAATGGCTTATGACCCTTCTATAAATTTCTTTAGCTTCCTAAAATTATGATTTGCTTTCATATGGCTTTTTCACAAGCTTTAGCCAAACACCTTTAGTTTTCGGAGTTGGTGCATATATGATAAGCTCAAATAAGTTGTGGAAACTCATCCAATTGTCTTCATGTCGTAAGCTGAAGCTGGTATATATAATGGAAAGAAATAAATTTGAAGGCCTTTTTACTTTAGCAATTAATTTTAAATTATAACTGTTAAAATTTAACATGACAGAAATTCAAGTGTGTTCTATCAAGAAATAAATATAGACGCATAACTTATTTTTGTCTTTCATGATTACTTTGATAAATTCTGTTAGGCACTGGAAGCTGTCCAGATGATTTTGGACATGACCAATAATAAGGTAGTAGATTCTGAATTATTGGAAAGAATCACAACGGAGGTGGAAAAGCGGGTTTCAACAAGCAATGTGCCTGCTTTGATAACTGAAAATGGGCCTAAAGCAGATCAATTCCGCGTTGCTGCTTCTGGTTCAGAATATCAAGAGCAAGTATCTGATGCAGGAAGATCACGTGAAACTGAACAATTATTTTTGTTACTTGGAAAAGTTTTACAACAGGTACTCAATTCCTATTAAGAACCTGTTTTCCTATATCCCTTGTACTTAATTAAGTGACTGATGAACAATCCCCTTCCACTGGTAACGTAGCTTAAGTGGTTTATGCGAGTAACTGTAAATGGAATCAAACTGTTAGACAGCCAGTGGCAGAATGAGTGTGCAATTGAGTATTGTCTGTTCTGCAAGTAAAATAAAGGTTAATATTTAATACTCTGGTGCAGATAGTTAAAAGTGGGAGTGGATGTGGACCTGATATCTGGGGCTTATATGCCAAATGGCACAGAATTAATGGAGATCTCACTATGTGTTCTGAAGCCCTATTAAAGCAAGTTAGGTCACTCCAGGTGAGTCTATTTTCTTATCATAATATACTCCTCCATTCCTTTTTAATTGATGGATTTTTGGAAGATTTTGGTATTTCTTTCAATATTGAAGATAACATTAATGACTCTTATTAATTATATTCTTATCTCTACCCAATCTTTAATCAATTCACACTCGCACACACGTTCATTACAATGTAAAAATACAAAAAGGAAAATAGAAAAGTTCATACTTATTAGGATAAAAAACAACTATGACATTTCTTAATTTCTACATAACAAAACCTTAAAATACAACAAAAAGAAATAGAGAAAGAACTTCATATAAATTTATTTACATTCAATGTTTCTTTCGTTATTTATTGACATTTTTATTTTAGAAACGTAACCATAAGAAAGAATAGTGTTAATTTGGATTATGTGTATGTACGAAAGAATAAGATTTGTAAACCAATGTTTCACATCGAAGATCTCTGCAGTTACATTGCTACAACGATACAGACATGCAAATAAACGTCGCATGCAGTGTTCTTGTTCGTTGATGTGATGTTTTATGCTGTTTTAACAAAATTGGGGACCAAGCAATGTTATTATTTATTGATTATTAGCGACAATTTTCATATCCTATTCACGACTGTGATTGATTGCATTCTTTCAGGGATCTGATGTATGGAAGGACCGAGATCGCTTCAAAAAGTTTGCAAAAGCATCTTTGGAGCTTTGCCAGGTTTATGTGGAGATTTTTTCATCCACTGGTAGTATTAAACAATTGGCTACGGCGGAGATGCACTTGAAGAATGTAATTAGACAGGTAGATAATATTATGTTTGGTTCAAGGGTTGAAAAAAAAGTCAAGAAACATTATGTTCTTCTATTACTCGTATTAATCTATCTTGTTTGCTTTCTTACCCTTCCTGTAAACAAAATTTATAATTTGTCACTTGTATGTTTAGGCTGAGAGCTTTTCTGATACCGACGAGTTCAGGGATCTTCAAGCTTGCTACGATGAAGTGAAAATAAAACTCCAATCGAACTCAATCCGTGGCTAAAATCTTGTTGAAGGTATCGTTTGCTTTATCATGCAAGTTCTAATCCTAAGCTTTGACCTGATGTCATCTTTATTTGAGCTGATAGCTTTCTAATTTTCAGCCATAGGAAACGTCGAGAGGTTGCTTTCAGAATCATGAATCTGGAAAACGTCACCCATTACAGTATGTATTGCATATTAAATTTTTAATGAAAGCGCAATTTTTGTCATCCCTTCACAGCATGACCAAATTACATAATATACATGGAATTTTGCTATTTCAATTATTTCATTTGGTTTGGTTTAAATGGACTCATTCATATATTATAGATTATTTTTAATAAATTTTGTTCATATCTAACGGGTACAATTTAATTTTAACAAAAAGTTTATTAATTTTACTTGTAATAATGCAATTATCACTTGTTTAAGGAGTTTATGCACATAATTAAAACTAAATATGAATTTCTTGTTACATCGACAAAGCGCATGGTTAAATGTTTTACAAAAGCATCAACTATTTTCTTAACTATGATTAAATTTTAACATAATATATACACATCTTATATTCATTTAAATTAATTTTTAATCAATTTAATATAAGGTAAAATATGGTTTGTATTTGTATAATATTCTTAAGATATTAAATACGTTCAAGAAAATGTCTTTCACGAAACAATTATAATATTCTTTAGATTTCCTTATGATTTTCATCATATTTTTCAAGTTTTCGTTAGTTATAACAATGAATTTCATGAAAAATGATCTTAATTATATATTTTAATCAAAACTGTTTTAAATTATAAAATTCACGTTATAAAACTATATCCATATCCACTTTTCTTAAGCTAAACTAAAGATATAAAAATTCAATTATTAAGGGTGACGTATTTAATTTATTTTTTATTTTACATTACTTTTTATAACATAAAAGAAAATGTAAATTTAATTATAAAATATTGTAAAATTGATACAATCCGTATCCACTTGTAATTGTAAAATATTGTATCTTTTCTAACACGCGTCTCTCAAAAGGCAATGGGAAGAATCTAGCTGTCTTCCACGTTAGGAAACCGATTGAAGAGAAATTAATGGTATCTATTTTTCCTTGTCTGTGTTCTCTCCACTCGTTAACCACTCAATCAAACTACAACCAACATATCCCGAGAGCCTTTTTACTCCTTTTTAAGCACAATAGATTTCTGCAATTACACGACGCAATTTCAAAGATTTCTAAGAACGACCGACTGAACGAACCAGCCAGAAAGCGTTGCCATCATGAACTGTATACCAACTGGTTACTAAAATATAGGTTTAATTATTTTTGTAGTTTTCTATTTGTTGAATTTCTTTTAAATAGGTTTTCTTTAAGTTTCTATTTGTTGATTTTTTTTTTAAATAGGTTTCTTATTTTTTTTTTCAGTTGAGTTCTTAAATTGAGTTTATGAAGTTAAATTTAACGTATGTAACATATGCAAAGCATGTTACGTGAAAAATATGTAATTAAAAAATTAAAAAAATGTTTTATATGAAATTAAGCATCACGAAATTAGATTCATTAAAAACTCAAAAAGCTAAAGCTCGTCAAAATGCTGCACTCCACGGTGGTGGTTGACGGCGTTGTGCCTGACATTTCTACTTTTAACATCTTGATTCAGGTTCTCATACTTGAGGACATGCCCAAACCGATGGCCTTAGACCTGACGAGAAAACGTTCACCATGTTCATGCAAGGATTTATCGAAGAAGGTGACGTGGATGTCACGTTGAGGATTAAGGAACTCATGGTGGAGTTCAAATGCACGCTAACTATTTTTTTTCGTGAATGGGTTTTATAGAGAGGGTAAAATTGAAGAAGCTGGGATTTATTTATGATGAAGAAGGGTTTTCCCTTGAATAGTTTATTGTCAATGCTTTGGTGAGTGATTTGTGTAGGATCGGGCATATCAAATAGTGTTTGACATGATGGATTTTATGCTTGAGAAAGGGTTTGAATTCTGGAGATGAAAAAAAAAATGCTTCATATAAAGTTTTTTTTTTCTGTCGCACCCAAGGTAGAAGAGTATTTACTCATGAATATAATTAAAAGAATGGATAAGAAACAGCCGAGATTGGTGGGGCACTTACATGTATCCAACCTAAAGGAAAAAGTGATAAGCTGTCTTGAACTCCAAATATTTCTTCATCAAAGAAAACCTTAATGAGAGACTTATGGCATCATTTTAAGACCAACCACAGAGCATTGTCGAATTGTCTTTTGGCCAACATACACAATTCAGATTGTGTTTGTATTGGAAGGAAACTTCATAGCCAAGTGAAGTGTTGACATTATAGCTTCAAAAGCATTAAACCGGGATAAGCTGGTAGATGACTCTGGAAAGCCATTTTTTTTTTGTTCTCAACAGTGATGTTCAACAGACCGCTCTCGATGTCACTGTGTCACTTCTTTCTTCAATCGTTGATGGTCAGTTATAGAAGCTGATAATAATAGAATAAAGATTAGGAACAAAGGATTTCTTGAGACGTGTATATCACTGTCGTTAAGGACTTATCCACGGTGTATTACACAAGCCTCCTAGGATACAACAGGAACTTTTCAGAATTTTTGAAGATCTCAGAACTAGCAAGGATCTCTAAAATGAGAATGAAATAAACCCAGAATAATTTTAAGAAATAAGAGAAAACAAAAGGATAATAAGAGAATGAGAGAAAGAGAAGAGTGTGAAAATCTGTGTGTTTGGAATGGATGAAAGACTCTATTTATAGAGCTGGGAGAGAGCCAACGTGCCCACTAAACTAGCAAAATATCCCATATAAAAAGTTGAGCAAAACAAATTTTAACAAATAAAGAGAATGTTGAAACTAAAATATGAATGTTGGCAGCGTCCCTTGCGGGAAAATCTTTAAGCAAACGTTGGAAGCTGTTAAGATATCGACAAATGTACCGAATCGTATCAAGCAATAATAATGGTAAGACCAAGTATCGTTTCCCAAGAGACTCTCGACACTAAACACTTGCATAATTGCTTAACTAATCAAAATTGAAAAGAACATTTTGGGGGGTTTTTGAATGCAAGTGCAATAAAAGTAAATATGAATGCAATTTTGATCAATTGAACAGAAACACAAAGGTGAATGGATGATATTGAAAATATGAGATGAATATGTTGTTGGGGTTTAGATTTCACCTAATTTACTCTCATGCATATAAGAATTCATCTTCTTCATTAATGTTAATATTACTTTCTAAATTACTTAAAACCCGATGTCTCAACGAATAAGGCCTATCCTTAATTACTAGACCACAATGTCTTGCATCCCTAATAATTAATTCTGCATTACGATTAGAAGCTTAAGATAACCAAGTGTTTTATCCCTATGTCTAGGCAATAGTTCCCTCGAGAGAAATTCCCCAGATCTACATTTCTCAGTATGTGTCCATATCAAAGAAACCAAAAATCATGTCATGAATGAGTTAAACACAACAAGCATAGAGTATGGCAGAAAAACCCTAACAATGAATGAATGAAGCATAGATAAATCATAATCAATTCAAATACATGAGAGTTCACAAGGTTACATCATCCCCCAACAAAAAATAGAAATTAGTTCTCCATTGTCATGGAGAAACTAGATGTACAATGAAAATAGAATGAAAGATAAACCCTAAAAACCGAAGAGGAGTGCTTTCGAATCCAATCCTACCTCCAGAGGGTCTAAAAGTGTGAATTTGCGTCTGTTTTGTCAAAAGATACAATCCCTAAAGTGTCTGGGTCCTTAAATAGATCAAATAATGAGTCCAACCCCACGTTGCCAATGCTCAGCACCTCAACTTAGGGCAGCCGGGCGTGAATGTGAGAGTAGTTGCGCTCAGCGCCTCTAGAAGGGCGCTCAGGCATGGAACGACACTGGAAAACTGGCGCTTAGGCGTGAATGTGAGGCCTCAGCGCTGAGTGCCTCAAAAAGGGGCAATCAGGCGTCAATGTGAGCCTTTGGCGCTGAAGGCCCTAGAAAAGGGCACTCAGGCGTCCTACGATCTTACTTTCTAATGCTTTTTCAGTCCTTTTTGAGTTCCAACTCCTTGGTACAAAATCAAGGGAATTAGTGATAAAATCATAAAGTATAACCTCAACTCTCTTTATTCACAAAATAACCTAAAAAAGCAAAGGATTAAGCAAGTTTCTAAGTCAAAAAGAGTTCATTAAGTATCAAAATTAAGTCACAGATAACGGTGAAATCAACTGTTATCAGAACCTCAAACTTAGAACTTTGCTTGTCCTCAAGCAAAAGAAAATGAAACTAAGCTTTAAAAACACTACGATGGTTCAACATATCACATAGCACTTTCTTCCAAGACAAGTAATCACTTATATCAGCTTATCATAAAAATGTCTATCAAGATGTACCGATGCCTTACTCCAATCAAGCTTAACAATGGTGCTCACATACTCATAGAATATACAAAGATGCTAACCTCATGAATGATCAACAACCAAGCAAAAATGTAATCATAAAGTGCATGGAACTATTCCTCACCAAGGAAAGTGTTTCACTCAAGCTCAAAGGTGTATAGTGAGATGACTCATTCACTCTACTATGACAATGTCACATAAATCAAATTTGCCTTTCATTTAAACACCATCAAACACACTCACAAGCAAGTTATCATCACAAGGTCCTAGACTTGTAACATGGCTGGGCTAAGAAGAAAATTGGTTTTTCTAGACAACAAAATCCTTCAGTCAAGAGAGTAACAATTCAAAATTTCATCATTTAAGAACCATCTCTTTTTCCCCTTTTCAATTGAGAAACCATTTTCACTTAACATAAAAATGTCTGTCAAGATGTACCGATGCCTTACTCCAATCAAGCTTAACAATGGTGCTCACAAACTCACAGAATATACACAGATGCTAACCTCATGAATGATCAACAACCAAGCAAAGATGTAATCATAAAGTGCATGGAACTATTCCTCACCAAGGAAAGTGTTTCACTCAAGCTCAAAGGTGTATAGTGAGGTGACTCATTCACTCTACTATCACAATGTCACATAAATAACCTTTGCCTTTCATTTTAACACCATCAAACACACTCACAAGCAAGTTATCATCACAAGGTTCTAAACTTGTAACCTGGCTGGGCTAAGAAGAAAATTGGTTTTTCTAGACAACAAAATCCTTGAGTCAAGAGAGTAACAATTCAAAATTTCATCATTTAAGAACCATCTCTCTTTCCCCTTTTCAATTGAGAAACCATTTTCACTTAATCCCAGCTTCCCATTCATTGATCTTTTCTTTCTTTTCCTTCTTCTCTCTTTTTTTTTTTTTCAATTTCGTTATTCAGCTCAATGCTTTTTCTTCTATTTTCACAATTTTTTCAAATTCCCCAACAACCTTAAACTTGAACCTTTCTGTCACACCATACAAATATACTCAATCTTAACTCAAGGCAAGCATTTCAAAAGGGTTTTACACATGTTTAGGCTTAAGGTTTGAAGGATAGAACAAACATTGTTCTTTTGTTGGGTTCGAAAATTGCTTGGCTTATATGTGAGATGAACAAATGACCTTGATCATTTGTAACAAGCAAACAAGTGGTTCAATCATAAAAACTTAGGCAAAGCCAATCATGATTTCAAAGAAATAACATTCAATTAATCAAAAACTCTGGAGTCCAATCCTCTCACAGGCTAAACAAGTTCCAAAATCAGATAAACATCCTACCCAACATATCAATCACAATTTAACCTCATACATCTGTTTCAAACAATTATGAGCAACCACCTGTTTATAAGGCTAATCATGCATCATCTCAACCTTAATTAATACAATTAAGCATCACAAGAGACATTACTCATCACACAACATATTGTAGTCAAACCATTTCATTAAAGTTCATTCAAGCTAGTACATCACAACCTACAACTACAAGCAAAACAAAGTTCAACAATGCATAAAAATAAAGAAAAGAAAAATCCTAGCCTAGTGATATCATAGCATCCATCAGTAGATGTTATCCTTTGACTCCTCATCCACTACTATCATCAGAGTCCTCATCATCATCTTCATCATCTTCTTCCTTTTCTTCCTCTTCATCTTCATCCTCATCCTCATCATCACTATCGTCCTCCTCCATAGCTGCAGCTCCAGATGCTCCAGCTCCTCCACTCACCTATGATGGATCACTAGGCCACACAACACGGGCTAGGAAATCCTCCTAAGATATAAACTAGTGCTCAGGAAAGGCAGATGTTAGGGTCCTCAGTAATTCCTGCACACCTCTGTATATCGCCTCCAACATAGCCTTCATCAGAGACATGTACATGTCCCTAATCTAAAACGGAGCAGCCTCATGAGGCTGATCCTGGGTTAGCTATAGTGCTCTCCTATGAGCCCTGAGAGGCTGTGGTACTGGCACTGGCTGTCCCACCTCATCCAACATACAATACTAGGTGTAATAAGAAGCATCAATCTCCTTTCTTGGGCGCTCAAACGGCGGTGTGGAGGTGTTTACTCGTGCAAGCTCACAAAGGTGAGTAATAAGAGAAGGGTGCCCCAAAGGAGATTTATTACTTACAGCATGGGCGCAATGCTTGATCTTTGATAACGATCTAAAAACCGTTATTTTCATGCATAAATTTGATATCAAAACATACCCTTTTGGCTTAGAATAAGATTAGAATCAAGTAAAACTCTTAAGTTGTGTCACATGAGAGTCAAAAGCTGTTTTTAGACATATTATGCTTGTTTTGCATTGTTTTGCAGGGTTTTTGATGAGAAGTGAAGATGGAAATGAAGTAGGAAGGTCATAAACTCAAGAATGAAGGAGAAAAAGGAAGAAAAGAAGAGTCTGTGGACCGCTCAAGCATCAAATTCCAACGTTGAGCGTCCAGAACGGCAAGAGGCAAACCGCTCAGTGGTCAAATGTGACGCCTGGGCGGTGGCGTGGAATGAGGCAAACCGCTGAGCGGCCAACTTTAGCGCCTGGGCGGTTGTCTGTTTTTATATTTTGGATTCTGAGATCTTTCTCTCATCTTTTTGGCTTATATATAGCCCAAGTGCGAATCCAAATGTAATTCTTTTGGCAGAGAGAAACGTCCAGAGCTGTTCTACACACCTTAGAGGAGATTTCTTGGATGCTTAGGCTCCACTTTATCAAATCTAAGGTTTTCTTTTCCATTCTTTCATTATTTTCATCTAGGTTCACCATGATTTTGGTGAACTAAACCCTTTGTTGTTGGGGGACAATGTAATCTTTTGAAACTCTCATATATCCAAATTCTTATTTACTTTATATGCTTGCATATGCTTGATTTATCAATTGTTGGGTTCTTTACCTGTATTTAATGCTTTTACCGTTTAACTCATTCGGTAAATGTTGTTTGTCTTTATTGATACAGGGACGTACACTAATGTCATGAACTGGGAAGAATTCCTTGATTATGCTAATACCGCCTAGGGATAGGGGTAGGATGATCAATTGTATTTTGCTTCCGTTTATCATGCATTATTAATTACTAAGGGAGGCTCTTTTCTCCAAGGGATTGGGTTAAGGGTAGACAAAGAAAGTTTGCATGGCAATATGATAAATAAGCAAAGTAAATAAGAAGAGTAGATATATGATAGTGGATAAGATGAAATTGTAAACCCCAACAACTTCATTCATCCATAGTTTCTTTTAGCCAATTGAATCATTGCATTTGCATGTTTATTTTTGTTTTGCATTTAAACCACTCAAATTAATTTCTTTTCTCAAGTCTAAAACAATTAGTTTACACGAAAGATCAGGCCTTAAGAGTCCTTTGGGAAGAACGATATTGGGTTTATCAATTATTATTACTTGATACAATCTGGTACACTTGCTAGGGGTTTAACATGTTTTTGGCACCGTTGCTGGGGACTCTTGGTTTAACTTTTTCTAGTAGTGTAAATTGATTAACTTTGACTTGATTGTAGATATTTGTATATACTTTATTTGTTTTATTTTTATATAAAAGTGCTACTAGGGTTTGTGTTTCTTGTGCATGCAATAGGAGACTAGAAATACTACAAGCAAGAAAAATACTCAACCTCTTCTTGAAGGCTTAAGCGAGACAAGGGGAAGAAGGAGAGTCAAACGCCCATCTCGGGATTTATTTCCTTCTCCTAACAGATTATTATCACCTTCACCAGATAGAAGAACAGAGGAGATGGCAGGACGACCTCCTCCAAGACGCACATTGGCAGATCAATCTAATATTGTTGGTCCTTTCCACTTCAACAGCATAGCCATGCCTACAGATCAAACGACCAACATGGTGATGAATCCAACACTTATACACCTAGTACAAGGCAACCAGTTTCACGATTTGTCAAATGAGAATCCATATGATCATTTGAGAACGTTTAGTGAAATCTGCAATACTGTGAAGATGGCGTGGCTTAATTCCTTTCCTGAAGGAACATTCACTACATGGGAGACTGTGGCTACAAAGTTTGTCACTAAATATTTTCCACAGTCCAAAATTACTCAAGGAAAGTTGGAGATCTCATCATTCAAGCAGGGCATGGAAGAGACTTTAGGTCAAGCATGTGAGAGATTCAAGGGCTTGCTAAGAAAGACGCCAACCCATGGTTTTGACAAGACCACCTTGGTTCTTGCATACCTTGGAGGTTTGAACACTCAGTCAAAGATGATGTTGGATGCCTCAGTTGGAGGTAATGTGAAACAGAAGACTGAAGATGAAGCCTATGACTTGATAAAAAGTATGACTGCTAATGAGCAAGAAAATTACAATGAAAGGGGAGTGCCTACACAAAAGAGAGGAGTTTTGCATTTGCCTGCAGATAACGCCATGCTAGCTCAGAATTATCTTTTGACTCAAAAGCTAGATAATTTGACAAAGATTCTCTCACAACTTCCTAGGGAGATTCGTAATGTCTCCCAAACACAACAACTGTTGGATTTCTGTGGTGGTGACCATATCAATGGTCAATGTGCTTTGCCTGAAGAGATGCAGCAAGAAGCTAATTTCATGGGAAATCAGTTCCAGAATACCTACCAAGGTAATGCCAAACAAGGTTGGAAGAATCATCCGAGTATTAGTCAAGCATCAAATTTCCCATCAGGGCAAACAGGAGGCTTCAGGCAGCAGCAACCTTCACCTCTGTGGCAGCAGGTTACCCATTTGACAGAGGTTGTCAGAGATCTAAATGATAGATTTGACAAATTCTTGAAGGTTTATGAGTCCAATCAGGCAAGTAGTCAAGCCAGCTTCAGATCTTTGGAGATGCAGATTGGACAATTGTCAAAAAGGGTAGAAACCACTGAGAAGCACCAATTTAGGGCTAATACTGATGTTAACCCTAAAGAGGAATGTAAGGCTGTTGTTACAAGAAGTAAACGAAAAGTTGAAAGGGAAGTTGTGGAAATTGGAAGCAGTGATGAAGAAGAGGAGAAAAGAGAAGTCATCGAAATAAGCAGTAGTGAAGGTGAGGAAGAAGAGGAAGAAAAATTCAGTCACAATAGGCAATTTACAGAAAATCAAGTGACTGTGGTGCCTTCTGTAATCCAACAAATTCCTATAAGGATGAAATATTATCTTGGAGATATGATAGATTTGGACGCAGATGAAGATGAGCAAGAATTTGAACTTCAACCTCCAAAAAGGAATTATCCGCTTAAGGTAAAAGATCCAGGTTGTTTGACACTTTCATGTGTGTAAACGATTTTGATGTAGGAGGAGCCATGATAGACTCTGGATCCAGCATTAATATGATGCCCGGACGTTTCCTGAGAGAGATTGGAGGGTTAACATTAAAACCGTCTAATCTTACCGTGATGGTGGCGGATGGTTCCATTAAAAAGCCACTTGGTATGGTGGAAGATGTGGTTGTGCATGTGGAGCAGCTGGAGTTTTTGGCTGACTTTATAGTAATGGGCATGGAAGACGAGGAAAGGATTTCAATGATTCTTGGAAGACCTTTCATGGCTACATCAATAATGTTCATTAGTGTTTATGATGGAAGAATTATGATGAGAGATAAAAAGAATGTGCTCTTGCATACTGGTTCTACAAGAAATAATGTTAGAATAAAGAAAAGATCCAGATTCAAAAAGTCGAGAAGAGAAGCTGCATTAGATGAAAGCACGACAGGTACCAAGTCTAACAGTTGTAATGTTTTGCAGGTACCTAAAGATGAGGAGGTTGATAAAGGAGGAACAATCCACTCAGAAAATATACCACTTCCACGAGGTTCACAAGTAAGATTTAAGAAAAGGAAGTGGATTGTCGACAATATTAAAGAAGATGGCAAGGTGGAGATCAGAAAACCATATACTAAAGCCATCAGAAGAGTGGATAGAAGGCAATTAATGAGTTGGGAAGATGAAGATCCCAACCGGGATGGAAAGATTTGAAGAAATTTAATTTTATCCCATTTGTTGTAGAAAAAGTTTTAGAATAGGTTTATTTGATTTTGGTTATGTAATTTAAAAACTCTTTTGGGGTAGCATCTACTGAGGGATGCTAAAATTTTACGTATCCATTGAAGGATACAGGTAGTCACACCTATTGAAGGGTGTTGGGAGGATAAGCACTTATTGATGAGTGCTAGGCAGGTTTGGGTCAGGCTCGTGACGTTAAACAAGCGCTACCTGGGAGGCAACCCAGTTGATTATGTTTGTTTTAAACTTTGTGTCAAGTGCATTACATAATTGAATGTTGCATCTGAGAGGGGAAAGACATAAGATTGAGAAATTGAAGTTTGAAATCAAGTGCATAGGGTGAGATGGCTCAAAAGCAAGCAAATAAGAGAGGAAGAAAAAAATTATTACAAACCGTTGAGCGGCCCATTCTGCCGCTGAGCGATTGCGGCGGAACTTGTCTCGGCTTTGTTAAAAGCTGAGCGGTTTCTAAGCTTTTCATTCTAAAACCTCTTCTTTGCATTTCGCCTGAGCGGTCTCCCTAAGCCCTAACACTCCTCTTTCACTTTCAAGAGCTTTTTAGAAAGATTTCCCACTTTCTCATCACCCACTCACCAAAAATTCAATTTTCTACCATTGTTTTGTCAAAGTTTGGAGTTTTTGGTTGAGAGTTGTGCATTGGAGAGGGCATTCATCATCAATTAGACAATTTTTGCAAGCATTCAAAGTCTCCACTCAAGTAAGTTGTGCAAGTTCATGTTTAGGGTTTCAATTTTGGGATTTGTTGATGAACATGCTTAGGAACATGATAAATTAGGGCTTTTGATTTCTATGCATAATTTGATGAAACAGGAACTATTTGAACCGATTGAATTGCATGATTTTGGTCTGGATTGATGAAATTAGCAATAGAGTGGAGATTAGGGTTGTTAAAAGAGGGATTTTAGAAAAACCCCTTTGAAGACCGCTGAGCGGTCTCCCTGGCCGCTGAGCGGAATTCATACAGATTGGGGGATTTGTGTTTTTAGGTGCTTGGATGCTGAAGGGCCCTGTTTTTCCTTCAGTATTGGATTGTGAGTGTTCTGGAAATGTAATTGATGATGCACTAACCCCTAATGATGTTTTTGTGAATGTTATTAGAATTATTTGATACAGGAATGTCTACCTCAAAGCGAGTGAAGACCATGGGCAATAAGAGGAAGGAGCCAGAGAGACCAAGGAGATTTTACTCTCCTAGGTTTCTCTCCAAAAAGCATGAGGAACATTATGCTACTGTCCAGGAAAGGCGTTTGTTGATGGAGAGGAAGGCCATGTACATTCCTGATTTAGCTCCAGAGTTTCAACTGGAGATTGAGAGGCAAGGCTGGGAGAGATTGACCAATTATCCTGCACCAGCTAGCGTTGAGCTGGTGAAGGAATTTTACACTAATGCCTTACCCAGAGGAGGAGTAGCTGCTAGAAGATACATGAGCTATGTGAGGGGGTAGTTGATCAGATATGACTTCGACACCATTAACACTTTCCTGGGGACTGAGTGGCCAGGAGAGCAGTGCAGTTATGCTGCTATTCTAGGGGAGTACAGGGACTATGAAGAAATTGAGAGATGGATGTGTATCCCTGGGAGACATTTTCAGAGAAACCCTAATTGAGCACCAGTCAACATACTTAGGGCAGATTTGACTCCCCTAGCCAAGTATTGGATGACATTTACTCATGTCAACATACAGCCATGTTCGAATGTTTTCGATATCACGATGAATCAGATTCTTGTCATCTACTGCATGCTGAGGCAGATGGATGTTAATGTTGGAAAGATTATTGCCGACGAAATTCAGAGCTGTGCTACCATTGTGAGTAGCAGGACACCACTGGGACATTCGTCCTTGATTACATACTTGTGCCAGCAAGCGGGAGTGGATATTGTAGTTCCACCCTATGAGAGGCCGAGGAGGGCTATTGATGCCTCCTATTATCGTCAGTATTGTAGAGGTGATGAGCCAGCCAGAGCAGTTCCTAGGAGACGTCCTAGGAGAGTAGCAACACAGCAGGAACAGGTACCTACAGATGTACCGGCACGAGATGCTGAGCCTTTTCAGATGAGGGACATGTATATGTCCCTGATGGAGGCAAGGATGGAGTCTCTCCGCAGAGGGCAGGTGGCAACTGCTGAGATGATTATAGGATTATATGATCATCCACCAGTACACAGGTGGACTATGGATGAGTTCCATAGTACGATGGCTTGGCCTCAGGAGCAGGTACAAGGTAATAGGTATGAAGCAGCTGAAGCATCAAACAGAGATGATGATGATGAGAATTTTGAGGATGCACAGGATGAGGAGGAGTATGACTCAGATGAGGAGTAGCGTTGAAGGCATCTACTGATGGATGCCAGCACTTGGACATGGATTTTTCTTTTTCTTTTGTACTTTGGATTTTTAAAATAGGGTGAACTTTAATTTCTATGTCTATGCTTGGCTTGTACACTGATTCTGATGATGGTTTGATGATTATATTGCATGACAAGTTATTCGATGATGATGGTTGAATGTGATTGATGATTATGATGTGAGTGTGCTGATATCCAGATGAATGGTTCACTAACTATATGAACAGATGTATTGTGGTTTATGATTGTGATTGTGATGCTAAGTAGGATTCATGAATGATAAGAAAGAATGTTGTGTGAGGTATTGAGCTCCAGAGTTTTCTCTGATATATGCATTGTTCACAGGGAAGCATGAATGATATTGCTTGAGTGTTGATAATTGATTGAATTGCTTGTTTATGTCATATGACCAAGGCCATGTTTGGAAGCCCTTACTTAGCTAAATTTTCACCCAAAGTGATTAAAATATTATACCCTTTTTGAACCTTGACCTTAAACAATATGAAAACCCTTGATTTGAAAGTAAGTACTTTGAGTTGGGTTGAGAATACTTGTATGTATTGAAAAGGTTCAAGTTTGGGGTTGTATGGGGAAAATTGAAAGGGCAAAAGAAAAGCATTGAATTCAAGTTTTGAAAAGACAAATGCATGAGTAAAGAAAAAGAGAAAAAGTAAAAGCATGAAAAAGAAACTCAATGCAAAGTTGATAAAAAGGGAAGAATTTGGGAATGAGTTAAATTGGTGATAAAGAGAGTTTAAACTTGAACCTTTTCAATGATGAAATAGCTCTCTTAACTCAAGGATTTTGTGATCTAGAAAAACCTAAATTTTCTTGATAGCCCAGCCTCATTACAAGCCTTGAAAAAGTCCTTGTGATGACATTTGCATGAAAGGAATTTAATTGTTTTAGATGAATGGCAATATTGTTCTATGTGACATGTGAATAATAGAGAGTGGAGTGATTCCTTAAACACTTAAGTAATTGAGTGAAACACTTGCTTGGTGAGAATTGTTGAAATCCATGTGTACATCTCTACTTAGTGGATTGATCATTCATGAATAAAACATCTGTTGGGAAATATTTAAGTATGTAAACTAGATTGGATTGAAAGCATGCATTCATTTTGGTAGGATTCCACTGACAATCTGAATTGAAAAATAACTTGTTGTAAAGAAGAGGATTTTGAAAAGTGTAAAACTATTTGTTGAAAAAGTGGAAGGCCAAGTTTTGTTTTGTTTGCTTGAGGACAAGCAAAGTTTTAAGTTCGGGGTTGTGATAACGGTCTAACAACCGTTATTTCATGCATACATTTGATATCAAAACACACCCTTTTGGCTTAGAATGAGCTTAGAATCAAGTAAAACTCTTAAGTTGTGTCACATGAGAGTCAAAAGCTGTTTTTAGAGATATTATGCTTGTTTTGCATTGTTCTGCAGGGTTTTTGATGAGAAGTGAAGATGGAAGGTCATAGACTCAAGAATGAAGGAGAAAAAGGAAGAAAAGAAGAGTCTGTGGACCGCTCAAGCGTCAAATTCCAACGCTGAGCGTCCAGAACGACAAGAGGCAAATCGCTTAGTGGTCAAATGTGACGCTTGGGCGGTGGCGTGGAATGAGGCAAACTACTGAGCGGCCAACTTTGGCGCCTGGGCGGTTGTCTGTTATCTTTTTGGCTTATATATAGCCCCAGTGCGAATCCAAATGTAATTCTTTTGGCAAAGAGGACGTCCAGAGCTGTTCTACACACCTTGGAGGAGATTTCTTGGATGCTTAAGCTCCACTTTATCAAATCTAGGGTTTGCTTTTCCATTCTTTCATTATTTTCATCTAGGTTCACCATGATTATGGTGAACTAAACCCTTTGTTGTTGGGGAACAATGTAATCTTTTGAAACTCTCATATATCCAAATTCTTATTTACTTTATATGCTTGCATATGCTTGATTTATCAATTGTTGGGATCTTTACCTTTATTTAATGCTTTTACCGTTTAACTTATTCGGTAGATGTTGTTTGTCTTTATTGATACGGGGAAATACAAAAATGTCATGAACTGGGAAGAATTCCTTGATTATGCTAATACCGCCTAGGGATAGGGGTAGGACGATCAATTGTATTTTGCTTCCGTTTATCATGCATTATTAATTACTAGGGGTGGCTAGGGATAGCAAGCCGATAATTAGTAATAGGCTCTTTTCACCAAGGGATTGGGTTAAGGGTAGACCAAGAAAGTTTGCATGGCAATATGATAAATAAGCAAAGTAAATAAGAAGAGTAGATATATGATAGTGGATAAGATGAAATTGTAAACCCCAACAACTCCATTCATCCATAGTTTCTTTTAGCAAATTGAATCATTGCATTTGCATGTTTATTGTTGTTTTGCATTTAAACCACTCAAATTAATTTCTTTTCTCAAGTCTAAAACAATTAGTTTACATGAAAGATGAGGCCTTAAGAGTCCTTTGGGAAGAACGATATTGGGTTTACCAATTATTATTACTTGATACGATCTGGTACACTTGCCAGGGGTTTAACAATCTCCTCTGCTATTACTTGCCCAACATTAATATTTAATCCTCTAAGAACACAATAGAGGAACACAACTCTGTTTGTTGTAATATCTGAAACATGTGAACAAGATTGGATGTTGGCATGTGTAAATGCCATCCAATATTTTGTCAGGGGTGTCAGATATGATCTCCTAATATGAATAGGCGAATCCTGCCTATTCCTCTGAAAATGGCCACCTGGAACACACAAAACCCTCTCCACATCAGCATAATCAACATCCTCTTCTGTGGCTGAAGCAAACTGGCACTGATCCCTAGTCCATTCAATGCCTAAAAACTGTTAATTGTAACAACATCATAAGGTATTCTTTTCCCCCTCACGTAGCTAGTGTATGCCTCCCGATGATCATCACCGAATGCCCTTGCATTCATGTAGAATTTCTTTACAATAGCTATGTTGGCAGGTGCTGGATAAGAGGCCAAGTTCTCCTACTGCCTTCTTCCAAGTTCCCTTTCAAAATAAAGAGCCATGGTAGGTATTAATCCTACCTTTCTCTCCATCAGTAGCCTCCTGTTTTGCACTGTCTGGAAGTGTCTCTCATGCATGGGAGAGAGGAACTTATTGGAGTACACTTGCTCTTTCCTCTTCTTTCCTCTTTTTGTGTTTGTGGCAATGGTCTTTATCCGCTTACCTGAGGAAGATGCCATATTTGTACCGAGAACATATACAATACAACCAACTAATGAGCAATTAAGCATTTTCAACTATACCACATACTTATCATAAGTCACATATATGCTTTCTTATGCCCTATAAATTTCATAATTCAATAAAACATCAAGTATGAGCAAATGAATAAGAAAAAATCCTCTCGCCAGCATTGAGGGCCAAACAGCGAGCCCGCAGCGTCACCTGCACATAGTCAGACCAACCAGAAACAACAAACTTGCAACCAGTACAGAATCGCGCTGAGCGCCCATCAGAAAGGGCCCTCAATGCCAATCAGAAACTCAAATATGGCCCAAGCTGGCCTAAAACACCACGCAAATGCTTTCCCCACTATTGCAATCTTCAATAATACATTTCAATCGGTTCAAACAACAATATTTAATAGTATATCATGCATAGCAATCAATTTTCATTAAGAATCAAACTTTCAAGAGCACAAATCACAAAATACATGATACTTACTTGAATAAGGAGCAAACTTGAAAAATGCACAAGAGGATATGACAAAACCCTAACAGAAATGACTTGAAACCACCCTAAACTTGAATGCAAAGAAGCAAAATGAGTGGAAAAAATGAGTTTTGGTAATGGGATGAGAGTGTAAAGTGAGAGAGAACTTAGGGTGAGTGTTCTGTGTGGCTGGAGAGTGGAGAAACAGAAGTGAGGAGCTTGGGTGAACCCTAGAGGGTTAAAAGAATGAGTTGGTCCTTGCCCACGCTGAGCCCAATAGCCCAGAAAAAAAAAACATGCAAAGTTTGCGCTGAGCGCCCCCTCAGTAGGGCGCTGAGCATCGTGCGGTGTTCAATTCTCCCTCTCTTTTCTAGCTTGCCCTGGGCGTCCCTAATCAGGGGGCCCTCAGCTTCCACTCATATTTTCCATATTTTTATGTACCTTTCTCCCAACTCACACTTTAAAAACTCAAAATTAAAACAATTAACTCTGTCTACACCCCACAAACATTCATCAATCATCACATATCATATGCACACTAGATCAGAACAGACCAACTACCACACAAATCAAATAGTCTTCAACCAAATACGCACCCCTAAAAACTAAACCCGACTCAAATTAAAATACATCAAATCCAAATTAATAAACAAATTAAAAATAAAAGTTTTTAAAACACTGGGCTGCCTCCCAGCAAGCGCTTCGTTAACGTCAATAGCTTTACACCCTTAAGCTCAGGTCAAATCTTCAATGTTGGTGTTCCTCTTTCTTTCATCACACCAACTTATCTCCAGCAGCTTCTTGTTCACCATCTTGACTCTTCTTGAATATGGAGCTTTTATCTCTATGACCCCATTCTCTTTAAGCTCTTTCACAACCCATAACATGTTCTTGTACTTTACTGGTACTATAGGCTTTACTTCTTCATCTTCACACACTAGGTCTTAGTGAACCATCTTTCCTTTACTATCTTTTTCTTCTTCCTTCACATGTGAAAAGAAACAATTTTTACCTTCCTTGACTGATTTAGCAGCTTGATTAGATAGATTAGTCACTGATGCATCTGCATCTGCAGCTTTAGGACTAGTCTTCTTCACTTGAACTGGCTGCTCATCTTTGAAGACATTAAAAGTCACCTCATCATCTTGGTCTTTAAGTATTAAAACTCCATCATCTACATTGATGACAACCTTAGCCGTCTTCATGAATGGCCTTCCAAGAATGATAGGAATCTTCAAGTCTTCCCCTATCTCCATCACCATAAAATCCACCGGGAATTTGAGTTTATCAATTCGAACCACAACATCTTCTACCACACCGTAGGGTTTCCTAGTAGATTTATCCGCCATTTGTAAAGTCATCTTTGTAGGTTTGACTTCAAGACCACCAATCTTCTTCAGCACAGATAAGGGCATCAAATTAATGCTAGACCCTAAATCAATTAGGGCTTTTCCAATATCAAAATTCCCAATAGTGTAAGGAATAGTAAAACTTCCCGGATCTTTAACTTTAGTTGCAAGATAACATTGCAATTACCCTGTACGTCAATAATTCCCTCATCTAAATATCTCTTCTTTTTGAGGAATTTCTTCAGAAGTTTAGCATACACAAAAATTTGTTGCAATGCCTCAGTCAAAGGAATTGTAGTCTCCAATTTCTTGAAGATTTCCTTGAAACACCCTAACTGCTTCTCTTTATCCTCTCTAATATACACCTTAGGGTAAGGAGGAACCTTTTCAACTTTTCTTTCTTTTCTCTTGCCTTCTTCTTCTTCTTTTCCTTCCCTTTCTTTATTCTTTTTTTATCTCTTTCTCTAAGATTTAATTCTTCTTCTTTCTTTCTCTTCTTTTTTTCTTTTAACATAACTTTTTCTTTTCTCTCAATTTTTCTCTCTTCTAACCTCTCATCACTTATGCTCATAATAACATTACACTTCCCTTTAGGGTTGACTTCAGTATTAGCCCCAAATTGCTTTTCACATTTATCCTCCAAATTTTTAGCTATGGCTCACCTGTATCTTCAAATTCCTTATAACAACTTCAGTGCTTTTATGGTTGGAGATAGTCACCTGCATAATTTGTTGGATGGTCTCCTCAAGCTTTGTAGTTCTTTCAGATAAAGAGGGTTGATATTGCCATTGTTGTTGAAGTGGTCTATTATATTGCCTAACTTCTCCAGCTTGCCCTTGACCCATGCTAGGGTGAGGTTTCCCTGGACGAAACTGATTACCCATATAGTTTGCTGTCAATTCCTCCCTCACATTCAAAGTCATCTTGTTCACAAGGAGTAGTGTAACCAACTTCACCTATGTAACCACCATTATCTTTATTCTTCTCTTCAAGCAGCTCAGCCTACAATGCAGATAACTCTTCTTCAAGTTCTTCAATTAGAGCCTCTTGTTCCTCTAAAGCAACATCAATCTGTTTTTTCTTTTTCTTATTGCTTGTTGTCTTTATTCGTTTCTTCAAATCCTCCGTAGGTGGTTTAGGTGACGCTTTCAAAAATGGCTCACTCATTTTGTTCCTTGATGCACCATAATCATCAAGCATCTACAAATTAATCATAATTATCATTGTATAAAACCATTCCTTCTAAAAAATTTAATGAAACAATGTACTACATACCACACCCGTCTCCATTGCACGTTTGATGAACTTGTCACTAACATTTATATTCATCCAATGCAAAATTCTTGGGTGTTTCTCTACACAAGCATTCGAAGGAATGAAACGATCACAAAACAAACCTGAAATACAACATATAAATCATAATTAGTAATCTTAGTTCATTACCAACAAATAATGAAAGTAGAAAATTTACCTGCAACACATTCACACAACCATCTACATACACATTTGTTGCACCTTTTCCTTTCTTCCAAGGTGTAGAAGCTTTGCATAAACTACTAACTAGATAATGATACACTATACGACCCCAACAAAAATTACCCAAATCACTTATTCTATCAACAATTTCAAATAAAATTGGGAAGATTGTTGTGCTACGATTAGGTAACAACACCTCACTAATGCCCACCAAAATGTACAAGCTACAAATATGTAAGGAAGGCAACTTTTTCTGTTTTTTCAATGTTTTCCATCACCAAAGTACCTTCTATATTCACTCTTTCTAAGTTTCTTTTCATTTAATATTATGTTATCACCAACTAAACCCAAGCCTAAACTTAACGTAACTTCTACTTCCTTCAATTCCAAGAATCTTTCTCCAAATGAAAAACCACCCCTTTCATCAACCCTTCTAATCAATAAATCGCTAAGAATATTCCTACCAACTTTCAGGTTATCATTTAGTTCTAAAAAATATTGAAATGGAGTCTTGGAAATAATAGCCTTTTGCTCCTCAGTCAAAATATCATTCAAACCAGCAACAAACTTGGTTTTCAATGAATGACGAACAAACAATTGTAGAAGAAAATAAAATTATATTTCTCGTATCAAGTACCGAAAAAACCCATAAACCCATAAAGACAAACCAACAAAATAACCAATAAAAGACACAACGAACAACCCAACCTCGAAATACGAATACGTCAAACGAAGGAAGTACATACCTTGTTCAAAGAACCAATGTCAAGGGTCGAATCCATTGCACACAAAAATGAAGAGAGAAGGAGAAACTTCAAACAAGCCTTCGATGAATGAAGAGCACAACTCCACAGAGAAACACACACTTCCAACGGGGCAGGTAGTGCACAAAACAAAAATGGAGGAGAGAGACTGAAATAAAAATGAAAACCCTAAAAATGGAGGAGGGAGAAGAGAGTGCTATGGAGAGAGAAGTTAAAATGAAAATGAAATGCCTAAAATGGAGAGAGAAAAGAGTAATAGAATGCGAAAGAGAGGAGAGGACAGTTTCAGAATCCAATCCACAACCCTATCCAAATCAGATTTTAAAATAAAAAAAAACATATAAATTGGACCAATTAAAAGTTGACATAGCGTTGTCAAATTCGCACTGTTAAAATATCGCGATCCAAAGACAAAAGCCAATCCTTTGCACCTAATATACAACTCATTTCTTTAAAGTTTCACTCACACCCTTACACCGTGGGACCCACCAATTATACTAACTCACCCTTCTTAAATTGCCCACACTTATCCTAAAGAAAGAATTATATTACCCACGGTCACTCCTTTTTTCTTTTTTGTTTCTCAAAAACAATCCTATACCACACCTCTTCTTCTCTTAATTATTTACGTAAAGCATGTTCTCTTTTCTTTATTCCAAACAACATTAACCAACATTTGCTACTTCTATTCTTCTCATAGTAACACCAACCCATCTTCCTCCTAAACCTGAAAATCCAACCATTTCACTGCTACCATTTGTTCTAAATTTTCTCTCTCACTCTCAAGTAGTATATTAGGCCAAAACGAGAAACCCATGCAGACATTGCCCCTCTCTCCCTTCATTATCACCTAAACCCAAGAAGAACAATTCCTAATACTAATAACGTCCAACTCCTGTATCACCCCTCTCATGCATCAACTTTTATTCAACACGACCTCGCACACAGATCTCTCGCTTCCCTTTTCATACACCCTTTACCAAACTATTCTTAACCCACCAAGAACCTCGAAAGAACCCCAAGAAAAACGGTGCAAGCATAGGATGAACGTTACCCTATTCTCACATCACACAACAGACCCAACAGTCAAACATCACGCACCAAAACCGATACTCATAAACACCAACCACCATGCATGATAGGAACCCTCAAGGAAATCAACTAACAGAGTCCCACCCACGTAAATTCAACCGAAACAACAACCATACAAACCCTATACTCGTTAGATAATCTAGTTACTTCCCTTACCTTGGCTCTAGAGGATTGATTGCGGCCTGCAAATCCTTCCCAGTCTAAGAAGATCCTCCTCCCTTCGTTGGTGCACCTTCCTTTTCCTCACGGTTCTCTCAAAACCACAACTAGGGTTTGCTCCCTACTTTCGGCCGATAACCAATTCTGCCACCCTAAATACCTAAACCCACCCCTTTTTAAACTAACCCACAATATCTCTTATCTTTTCCCTTATCTCTTCTAATATTTTGATAAGACTCTTCGTAAGGAAAAATATTTAATCACGTGCCTCTCAAAAGCTTGCTCATGTTGCAAAAAACCCGTATAAATTTGGCACAAGAATTCTCTCCAATAACTTCCCTATATCACTTAGAGTTACTTAAAACTCCCTTTCTATGATTAAATCTTTTCTCTTTTTTTTCCTAAAATAACCTTAAGATGAAAATATTAATCTGCGTTTTGAATATTATTTACTACCCTCAAAATTTCCTAGACTCAACAAGAGAAACAAAACTACAAACGAACGAACCAAAACAGGTTCTCTCGGTTCTTAAAAAAAACTGAAAGAAAAGAAAAAGGGTTTATGACCCTCTGCCCACGCTGCATGCAAAAAGAAACCATTACAATCTCATTCTCTCTCCTAAAACTATAGAATCAAGGATAAATAATTAAAGGTAAATGTTACAGTATATAGTATAGACCGAACCGTTAGCGCTAAGAGCCGTTCGGTCCATCCATTTAGTGCCGCTCAGTCCATTCACTACAGTAACAATGGTCAACTAGGTCAAATGGTTCTATTGATGCTGGGCCACAATTGGGCTATCGTTTATTTTATTAGTAGGCCAAATGTCTAGCGGATGATAAAATAAACAAAGATATTTGATTAAAAATATTGATATACTGTTTATGAACAACTGACCGAATCTAAAGGTAAGTCTGTTTTTATTTTATTGGATCTGTGCTAAATTAGGTACATGAGACGAATTATAAATATAAGGTCGAAGCCAAAAGCCAGGTACGTTCAACTCACACTCTACTACGTCCAAATACTCAATTGTGATAAACAATTCACTCAACATTCAGTTGTGAGCAAAAGCTCTTTCAGCACACACCTAACTTGAGCGTCAGAGTGCCTTTTGTAGGTACCCTCCCCTCTTTGATCAAGACTGCAACCGAGCGGTCCATCCTGAAAACCGAGCGATCTAGACTGAAACCGAGCGGCCCAGACTGAAGGCAAGCAAGCGGAGCATCCGGTCCAGGTGTTCGGTGTTAAGACCTCGACAAGTGTAGCGAATCCTATCAAGTAATAATAAGTGGTAAGACCAAGTATCGTTTTCCCAAGAGACTCACGACACTAAACATTTGTGTAATTACTTAACTAATTAAGACTTTGAAAGAACATTTTATTGGGTTTCTGAATGCAAATACAATAAAAGTAAATATGAATGCAATTGTGATCAATTAGAGAGCAACACAAAGGTGAGTGGATGATGTTTATAATATGAGATGAATATGTTGTTGGGATTTAGATTTCACCTAATCACTCTGATGTATATAAGAATTCTTCTTCTTTATTAATTGTCAATATCACTTTGTAAATTACATAGAACCCGATGTCTCGGCGAAAGAAGCCTATCCTTAATTACTAAACTACAATGTCTTGCATCCCTAATAATTAATTCTACATTGCAAATGAAAACTTAAGATAACCAAGCATTATATCCCTATGTCTAGGCAATAGTTTCCTTGGGAGAAATTTCCCAGATCTAGATTTCTATGTATTTTTCAATATCACATATAACCAAATATCATGTCATGAATGAGTTAAACACAACAAGCATAGAGCAAAGGAGAAAAACCCTAACAATTAATAAAAGAAGCATATATAAATCATAGTCAATTCAAATACATTAGAGTTTCAAATGATTACATCTTCCTCAACAACAATAAGGTTTAGTTCTCCATTATCATGGAGAAACTAGATGTACAATGGAATAAGAATGAAAGATAAGCCCTAAAAACTGAAGAGGAGAGTTCCCGCATCAAATTTGTCCTTCAAGGAGTCAAAATGTGTGTTTTTGCGTCTCTACTACCAAAAGATACAAACCCTAGGACGTCCAAGTCCTTAAATAATGCAAAAACAAAGTCCAAGCCCACGTCGCTGGCGCTCAACTCCTCAACTTAGGGCAACCGGGCGGTGGTGCGAGAAGACAGTGCTGCGTGCCCCTAAAAGGGCACCCAGGCGTGGTGCGGTACATTGGAGTTGGCGCTCAGGGCCCTAGGAAGGGCATTCAGGCGTGAGTGCGAGGCTTTAGCGCTGAGGGCCTTAAAAAGGGGCAGTTAGGTGTCAATGCGAGCCTCTGGCATTGAGGGACCCCAGAAAAGGGCACTCAGGAATCCTACACTCTTTTGTAACCTTCTTTTTGTTAGTACCAGGAATGGTATGGTTTGAAGAGTAAAACGCAGCGGAATAAAACTTAGAGTAAGCGGAAAGCGTGTTCGGTCACCTTTTTAAAATCAATTTGGTCCTTTTTAGAAAATCAATTTTCTTTCAGAAAATTTGTCGAACAGTTGATATACGTAAAAGATAAAGAGTGTAGGGAATAGAAAATCACACGAGTAATTTTTATACTGGTTCAATTCCACAGAATCTACGTCCAGTCGTTAATCACTATAAAAGCGATTAACAGTTCCACTAAAAATTTGTTTCACAGATTACAAATATAATGAATAACAACTGATAAAATAAACCTTCCTTCGACGAAGGAACTGGAAGAAGAACACTCTGCCAACTCGAAGAGAACCGCTCCGACAATCGACCAACGATTCGCGAGCTTCTCCTATTCACGAGACCAGGCAGAGCACCTTGCTAACTCGAAGAGAGCTTGCTCCGACTATCGACACATGAAACGCGAGCCTCTCCTGTTCGCGAGACCAAGCAAGGGAACTTTGAACAAGCTTCTGAGAACTTCCTCTGACAAACAGTATTCTGCAAAGCCTCAGTTAAAAAAAAACGTTCTGTTGAATTTCTCAGAATCCCTACATATAGCCATCTACTCTGAATATCAAAGGTCAAGTCCCAACTACCACGAATAATCGATTATTGTAAGTGATAATCGATTATTCAAGTCCGTTACAGGTTTTTCAAAAAGTGATAATCGATTATATGAGGTGATAATCAATTATTCCTGAATGACTTGTGATAATCGATTATTGCTTCTTGATAATCGATTATTGCAGTTCAAAATGTGAATTTTACAAAGTTTATAAAACTTTCCTACTACATTTAATTTCTACAAGTTGCTTTTAAATAATTTTAGACTCTTCTTCAACTAAGTCTTCTTGCAGCATCATCAAAATAAATGTCTTCAAGATTTACCAATATTCCTTATTGGTAACAATCTCCCCCTTTTTGATGATGATCAAAAATATAATTTTAAAAGAAACTTTGGCTATCCTGCAGGACATACAAGCTAACAAACAACAACATAGTTAGCAATACCTGTATCAATTTTTACTTCTCCCCTTATATTATTCTTCTCCCCCTTTTTGATCATAAGCAAAAAGATTAATGTAAAGAGCTCCCCCTAAATATGATCTCCGCCTCAATTAAATAAAGTATGCATATAATCAATTGATCATTTTCATTAATGAAAAGAAGGATTACATCATAATAAGAAACATAAAAGACAAAAATTTAACATAGATGAAAGAACAACAACCAATCAACAAAGCACACAAACATAAAATCCTATTTCTAAAATTCAGGACTTGAGGATCTCTCGGGAGGTTAAATGTGAAGGTGATTCTCGATGTTAGATAGACGAACATCAAGATCAAGAAATTGATCAACCATATACTCATCAATAGATTGCTGTCACTCATAAATCTCCTCAAAGTGTGTTCTCTGTCCTAGGCTCATTTCCTCCAATTGCTTAGATAATCTAGCAAAATGTTCTTTCATAGATAGCGTGGAGGATGAGGGCATGGTAGAAGGACCAGCATCAGAAGGAGCAGCAGCACTAATTGGTTCTGCCATATGAGTATCGATGTCATCATCTTCATCTTCATCAGGATGGCCATCATCTTTGTGGATGAGAACTCTTCCTCTGGTAATGAATCCCATCTGACGAAAGGTAGTATCTCCAATTTCTGAGCCAACAACTTGAATGGCTTGGACAAGTTCTCCTTCAACATTTACACCTCTGTACTCCAAAATCCTAGAAATAAGAAGAGCATAGGGAAATTGATAGGAATGAGATTTCTTGGCTTTTACCATTTTGTCAGCAATGAGAGCAGGCCAATCGATGTGTATGTGATTTAAAATCCCATACAGAAGAAGCAGATCCTGCTCAGAGCATTGAGCATGGTTGGTTGCTCTACGACACAGTATCCAAACGATCAAGTAGTGAATCATTCGTTCTTCAACCTTGAAACCCCCAACTAGGAATTGCCTTCGATTTGTCTGTTCTTTAGGGTGACACAAGAAGGATTGGAAAGTCATCAACCTATTGAAATCTTCAAGTCCTAGATGGACTTTTACAGCATCATCCCAGATGGTAAGTTGGGCAACATTTATCCACACATCATCATCTAAAATTATGCGGACACCCTTAACTTTAGTGGATATAATCCCATCTCTATATCTCAAGTTGAAGTAGAAGACTCGTATGAGATCGGGATAAATGCAACCTTTTTGCTCCACCAGATTCGTGAGTCCTTGACCGGCAAATAGATCTGGAAATTAAAATCCATAAAAACGAAAAAAATCAAGGCGAATATACTTTACTGCCATGATTCTTCTCTCTTGCCCGGAATTAACATAGTCCGCATGTTTTCCTTGATCTGAAATCCAACCATCGATGGTTGCAGGACGTGGTTGAGAGGAAGAGGATGCGCTAGCAGCTCTGCGGCGATGTCTTCTTGAATCCGCCATGAAAATATTTGAGGTAGAGAGACTTTGAGAAAGTGAGGATAAATGGAGAGGATTTTAGCTCTAAATTTGATTTTAGTAGTGTATGGGTGCAAAGGAGTGACTAACAATCGATTATGGGAGGCTTTTTATAGGAAAAATGGAAAAACTCGCCATTTATGGCCGTTTATAGCCGTTAAGGGACGCTCCAATGGCTCTATTTTTGAACCTATCAGCGTGATAATCGATTATGGCTCGAGATAATCGATTATCTGCTCAAAAATCACTACCCATAAATTGCATGATAATCGATTATGCTTGATGATAATCGATTATCTGTTCAAAAATTTCCCAGATTTGAGTTTCAAGTTTGAATAAACGATTATAACCTTTTGATAATCGATTATGAAGCGTTAATTTTACGAAAATGCAAAACTTTTCATAAGCTTTGATCCTAAGACATGTCTAACACTCCTAACTCTCTTCTAAGCTCAAAAAATCTATCCTTAGGTAGTGCTTTGGTGAAAATATCAGCTAATTGATGTAAGGTATCAACATATTCAATTTGACAATCCCCCTTTTGAATATGATCTCTTAAGAAATGATGTTTAATCTCAATGTGTTTAGTTCTTGAGTGCATTATGGGGTTCTTATTCAGATTTATAGCACTAGTATTATCACATTTTAAGGGAATATTATCAAGGAAAATATCAAAGTCTTCCAGTTGCTGTTTCATCCACAGAATTTGGGCACAACAATTGCCAGCAGCAATGTATTCAGCTTCAGTGGTAGACAAGGCTACACATGCTTGTTTCTTTGAGTGCCAGGACACCAAAGAACAGCCCAGAAAATGACAGGTTCCACTAGTACTTTTCCTATCAATTTTACAACCACCATAATCTGCATCAGAATAACCTATTAGACTAGGTGAAGCATCAGAGGGTTACCAAAGTCCAAAAGAAGTGGTTCCTTTAAGGTATTTTAAGATTCTCTTGACAGCAGTCAAATGAGATTCTTTAGGATTGGCTTGATACCTAGCACATACGCATACACTTTGCATAATATCTGGCCTACTAGCAGTTAGGTACAACAAAGATCCTATCATACCTCTAAACATAGTTTCATTTACTTTTTTTCCAGATTCATCCTTATCTAAATAGCAAGAAGTTGCCATAGGTGTACTAGCTTCTTTGCAAGTAACCATGCCAAATTTTTTAAGAATTTTCCTACAATATTTTGTTTGAGAGATAAAAGAACCTCCATTCATTTGCTTTATTTGTAGTCCTAAAAAGAAATTCAGTTCACCCATCATAGACATCTCAAACTCACCTTGCATTATTTTTGCAAATTCTTCACACAAAGAGTCATCAGTTGACCCAAATATAATATCATCTACATAAACTTGCATAATCAAGATGTGTTTTCCTACTTTCTTTATAAATAAGGTTGAATCAACCTTGCCTCTAGAAAAATTATTATCAATTAGAAAGGTACTAAGTCTTTCATACCAAGACCTAGGTGCCTGTTTAAGACCATACAAAGCCTTTTTTAACTTATAAATATGATCAGGATATTTGAAATCCTTAAAGCCAGGAGGTTGACTAACATACACTTCTTCTTTTATAAAACCATTCAAAAACGCACTTTTCACATCCATTTGATATAATTTAAATTTCATCAAAGATGCATATGCAAGTAATAATCTAATTGCTTCTAACCTGGCCACTGGTGCATATGTTTCATCATAATCTATACCTTCCTCTTGACAGTAGCCCTTTGCAACTAGCCTTGCTTTGTTCTTTGTGATGTTTCCATCCTCATCAAGCTTGTTCCTAAAAACCCATTTGATTCCTATGACTTGATAATTATCTTGCTTTGGAATAAGTTCCCAGACTTCATTCCTTTCAAATTGGTTTAGCTCTTCTTGCATAGCAACACACCATTTGTCATCTTGAAGAGCTTCCTTTATGTTCTTGGGTTCTATCTGAGATACAAAAGCTACAGTTAGACAAAAATTATTAAGATTATGTCTAGTAGTTACCCCTTTTGAAATATCTCCAATGATATTGTCCAATGAGAGTCCTCTCGGTTGTTGATAGTTTTTAGAATCAACAGGTTGAGGTGTTTCTTGAAGTTCTGGAGGATAGTTCTCATTTAGATACATCTCTTCAAGAGCTTCCCTTAAATAATCCTCATCTCCTGCAATGGGTTTATTTGACTCAAGAGGGTTTACCTCAAGGTCCACAATTTCATCAAAGACAACATGCATTGATTCTTCAATTATTAAAGTTCTTCTATTAAATACTCTATATGCTTTACTGGTCAAAGAATATCCTAGGAAAATTGCTTCATCAGATTTTGCATCAAATTTACCTAGATTATCTTTTCCATTATTCAAAACAAAGCATTTGCATCCAAATATTTTCAAATGAGATACATTTGGTTTTCTACCATTCAATAGTTCATATGGAGTTAATTTTAGAATTGGCCTAATAAGCATCCTATTTAACACATAACAAGCAATACTGACTGCATCAGCCCAAAAATATTTTGGCACATTAGATTCATTCATAAGGGTTCTAGCTAATTCTTCTAATGATCTATTTTTCCTTTCAACAACACCGTTTTGTTGAGGAGTTCTAGGTGCAGAAAAGTTATGTGTTATGCCATATTCTTCACAAAATTTTTCAAAAGATTCATTTTCAAATTCACCTCCGTGATCACTTGTCAAGGTTTTGATTTTCAAATCTTTTTCATTTTGAATACGTTTAGCAAAAGATTTAAAGGCTTTGAAAGCTTCACTTTTCAAAGTTAAAAAGAAGGTCCAAGTGAATCTAGTGTAATCATCAACAATTACAAGAGCATAGTAATTTCCACCAAAACTTTTAATTCTAGATGGACCAAACAAGTCCATATGCATAAGTTATAAAGGTTTTGATGTTGAAATTATGCTTTTGGATGAAAATGAAGATTTTGTTTGTTTACCTTTTTGGCATGCAGTGCATAATTTGTCTTTCTCAAATTTCAGTTTAGGTAAACCAATCACAAGATCCTTAGAAATTAACTTATTTAAATGTTGCATATGAATATGTGCAGCTCTTTTATGCCATAGCCAAGGGTTTTCTTCTTTAGCAACTAAGCATGTTATACTATGACTAGATGCACTCTCAATATCAATCAAATATATATTGTTATGCCTAACACCTTGCAAAGCAATAACAACAGAATCTTTAAAGTAAACAGTACACTTATCACTTTCAAAAATTACCTTTAGACCTTTGTCACACAATTGACTTATGCTTAAGAGGTTATGCTTGAGGCCTTCAACATATAGGACATCTCTTATGATCAATGTGTTTCCTCCTCCAATGTCTCCGGTACCCATGATTCTACCCTTGTTATTGTCCCCATAAGTCACAAATCCTTGCTTTTTCTTCTCAAGGTGGATGAACCTTTTCTTGTCACCGGTCATGTGTCTTGAGCAACCACTGTCAAGATACCACAATGACTTCTTTGACTTAGTAGGTTCCTGCAAAACAAATTAGCAAGAATTTTAGGTCCCCAATCTAATTATGGGTCCTTGGGGTTAGTTCATGCAAGTGTAAATCATTTCACAATTTTAACCCATGCATATTTACCATTTGGAACACCAAAATGTTTAATGTTGCATTTGTTTGATGTGTGTCCATGCTTCATACAGTAAAAACAATAAACATTACTTACTTTGTTTTTAACAGAAGTCCCTTTTTCAACCCGAACTCTACGAGTTCTTCTTTCTTTGGACTTATTTATTTGATGCATATTTCTATTTTCAACATTGCTTCTATTAAGGTTTGTCTTAGCATGTGAATTAGTTTTGGTAATCTTTGCAAGTAAATTTTCAAGTATGTCAATATCAAACATATGACTCTTACAAGATAAGCATTCAACAGGTTCAACAGTAGTGTTTGCATCAGATAATTTTGTTTCTAAAGTACTAACTTTATTTCTTAAGACAACTTCATCATCAAGCAATTTATCATATTTCAATTTCAATTCATTGTGCTCTTTCTTAATCTTTTTATGTGCAGCATCAAGTTTTTCAGATTCATTCATTAGTTCAAAGAAAGCTTTTTGTAAGTCTAATTCACTAGATTCAAAGCTAGAATCACTTACTTGGCTTCCAGTATCTTCTGAGTCAGCCATTAGACAAATATTAGCTTCTTCATCTGAATCAGTTGAGCTTGTTGAACTAGAAGCATTGTCTTCCCAAGCTATGTAAGCTTTCTTTTTCTTTTGAAATTTTCTTTCCTTCTTTTCCTCACTTTTCCTGTTCTTTGGGCATTCAGATTTCATGTGTCCTCTTTCTCCACAACCAAAGCATTTTACACTTAAAGGTGATTCTTGATTTTCTTTCCTTTCTTTGCGAAATTTGTCTTTTCCTTTTGCCTTCATAAACTTGGCAAACTTCTTTATCATAAGGCTCATGTTCTCCTCATCATCAGAATCATCATCTTCAATCCTTTTAGAGCTCTTTCCTTTAGAGATCTCGGACTTGAAGGGTAGTGTCTTTCTCTTGCCTTGATCCTCTTCAACAGTTAGTCTCCTCAACTCTAGCTCATGCTCAAGAAGCTTTCCAAATAGAATTGGCATCGACATCTGAGTGAGGTTCTGAGACTCCGAGATGGCAATCACCTTTGGTTGCCAAGACCTGTCTAATGATTTTAAAATTTTCACATTTAATTCATCATTATCAAAAGTCTTACCCAACCCAGTCAAGTGGTTCACTATGTGAGTGAAGCGCTTTTGGACATCAGAAATTGTTTCTCCAGGTTGCATTCTGAACATATCATACTCCTGAATGAGAGTGTTCTTCCTTGCACGTTTCACGTCCTCTATTCCTTCATGTGTGACTCTGAGGACTTCCCACATTTCCTGTGCTGTCTTACACACTGAAATTCTATAGAATTCATCAAGTACAACAACAAATGAAATAATATTGTGAGCTTTAATATCAAACTGAGCTCGTCTATTTTCTTCAGCAGTCCAATTAAAGTATGGTTTTTCTACCTCTACACCATCAACTGTGCTCTTAGGAATATAAGGACCATTTTGTACAGCTTCCCAGATGCCTCTGTCAACAGACCCCATAAAAATTTCCATTATGACTTTCCAGAACGCATAGTTATCACCAGTAAAAAGTGGTGGTCTGTTAATAGAAGCACCCTCGGCATATACAAGGTTTTGGTTGTGACCGACCATTTTTCGCAAATTTTGAAAGACTATCAAACAAGCTCTGATACCAATTGTTGGTACCAGGAATGGTATGGTTTGAAGAGTAAAACGCAGCGGAATAAAACTTAGAGTAAGCGGAAAGCGTGTTCGGTCACCTTTTTAAAATCAATTTGGTCCTTTTTAGAAAATCAATTTTCTTTCAGAAAATTTGTCGAACAATTGATATACGTAAAAGATAAAGAGTGTAGGGAATAGAAAATCACATGAGTAATTTTTATACTGGTTCGATTCAACAGAATCTACGTCCAGTCGTTAATCACTATAAAAGTGATTAACAGTTCCACTAAAAATTTGTTTCACAGATTACAAATATAATGAATAACAACTGATAAAATAAACCTTCCTTCGACGAAGGAACCGGAAGAAGAACACTCTGCCAACTCGAAGAGAATCGCTCCGACAATTGACCAACGATTCGCGAGCTTCTCCTATTCACGAGACCAGGCAGAGCACCTTGCTAACTCGAAGAGAGCTTGCTCCGACTATCGACACATGAAACGCGAGCCTCTCCTGTTCGCGAGACCAAGCAAGGGAACTTTGAACAAGCTTCTGAGAACTTCCTCTGACAAACAGTATTCTTCAAAGCCTCAGTTCAAAAAAAACATTCTGTTGAATTTCTCAGAATCCCTACATATAGCCATCTACTCTGAATATCAAAGGTCAAGTCCCAACTGCCACGAATAATCGATTATTGTAAGTGATAATCGATTATTCAAGTCCGTTACAGGTTTTTCAAAAAATGATAATCGATTATATGAGGTGATAATCGATTATTCCTGAATGAATTGTGATAATCGATTATTGCTTCTTGATAATTGATTATTGTAGTTCAAAATGTGAATTTTACAAAGTTTATAAGACTTTCCTACTACATTTAATTTCTACAAGTTGCTTTTAAATAATTTTAGACTCTTCTTCAACTAAGTCTTCCTGCAGCATCATCAAAATAAATGTCTTCAAGATTTACCAATATTCCTTATTGGTAACACTTTTTTGGTTCTTTGTCAGTCCTTTCTGAGTTCCAACTCTTAGGTACTTCAACTCCTCTTCCAAATCATTCCAAATTCCTACAAAATCAAGGGAATTAGTAATAAAACTCATCAAGTATACCCTCAACTCTCTTTATTCATAACTTAACCAAAAACAAAAGTTCAAGCAAGTTTCTAAGTCAAAAAGGGTTCATTTAGTATCAAAATTAAGTCACAGATAATGGTGAAATCAATCGTTATCATTCGGGAGCAAGGAAGACATGTTAGAAAGGTTAGTCTCTCGGTCCTACAAATCTCTACCGAAACATTTTGGCGCCCACCGTGGAGCCGAGAGAAGATGAAGAAACCCAATGGTGACCACGAGGAGCATGGAGGAACAATAGAACACCAGAGATCTGATAGCACAAATGTAGGCATAGATGCAGGCACAGATGCACGTACAGGCATGAAGAGGAGATTGCGATACTGAGGGCCGAACGGTCTCGTTGAGAAGAATCCGAGTAGCACTCAACATCGTTAGCCAAACAACATCATAATGGCGAAAATAATAATGAAACTTGCAACGATAAGGAGCAGCCTCATTATACCAACCCGAACGGTAATCTGAACAGTAACTCGAATGGTAATCGACGAAGAAGAGAGCCAACACCTATGCAAACCATTAAACTGATCGGTTTACTGCCTTTTACGGTGACAATCATGCAAGCTCCTATGCCGAAAAGAACTCCTCCTTCAATGGACATTCGTCAACTCAATGGCATTCTGCACGAATAGTGATCCAGTGATGTGCAGAGCCTTTTCATTATCACTCAAGGGAGAGGCATTGTCGTGGTACAACACCCTTCCACCGAATACGGTGGATTGTTTTCCCACTAGGAAATCTCTTTTTGGGAGAGCGTATGCGTCCAGTCGAGTACAAGAGCTCATAACCGCGGAGCTCGTAAACACCAAGCAGGAGAAGGATGAATCTTTGAAAGCCTTTATGAAAAGATACAACAAAACCGCCCAGCAGATCAAAGATAATAATGACACTTTCATCATTATCAATTTGCCTTCGTGCCTGAAAGTGGGATATTTCTTAGAAAATTTATACGCAAAGCCGCTGAAAACTATGGACGAACTCCAAGAGAGAGTGATAGAGTTTACTCGCATAGAGGATATAAGACTATCAAGGAAAAATCAACAACAAAAAGCTATTGGGGGGAACAACAAGAAGGAAGGAAAAAGATCATTCAACAGTAATGGGGATCCTCCTCAGAAGGATCCCATCTGTCTCCCCAAATTTAGTCATTATACCACCCTCAATGCATCAAGGGCTAAGGTTCTCGAAGAAGCTCTCAATGTTGAACTTCTCACACTCCAAGGGAAGGCAACTCTCAGGAACGCAGACGAAAGAAAAAGCTGAGATTTCCATTTGAACCACGACCATACTATGGAAGAATGCAATACATTGAAAGATGAAATAGAAAGGCTCATCCGAGGAGGCCATCTGCAGCAATTCGTAAAAGAAGAAAGGACTTAAAAAAAAAGTCCTCTTAAAGAAAAATCTCATCACAGAGAAATTGAACGGTCCTATTAAAATGCTAAACAAAGACATAGGCACAGTCATAGTCGTAGTCACAACCGTAGTCGCAGTCGTGAATTTGACCAATCTGTTTTCAGGTACATCAATACCATTTCTGGAGGTTTTTCTAGAGGAGGAGCATCATCTTCGGCAAGGAAAATGCACTTGAGGAACCTGAAAACCATCCACATGGTGGATAGAAAGCCTCAGTCCCTACCATTGATAACGGTCTAAAAACCGTTATTTTCATGCTTAAATTGATATCAAAATACACCCTTTATGGCTTAGAATGAGCTTAGAATCAAGTAAAACACTTGAGTTGATTCATTTGATAGTCAAAAGCTGTTTTTAGAGATATTATGCTTGTTTTGCAAGGTTTTGATGAGAATTAAGGATGGAATTGAAGAAGGAAGGTCTTAGACTCAAGGAAGAAGAAGAAAAATGAAGAAAAGAAGAGTCTATGCACCGCTCAGCATCAAAATGTCTTGGAGAAGATTTCTTGGATGCTTAGGCTCTAATTTATCATATCTAGGGTTTGCTTTTCCATTCTTCCATTGTATTTCATCTAGTTTCACCATGTCAATGGTGAACTAAACACTTTGTTATTGGGAAAAATGTAATCTTTTGAAACTCTCTTATATTCAAATTCTTGTTTTATTCATATGCTTGCATATGCTGTTATTATCAATTGTTGGGTTCTTTATCTATGCTTAAATCTATTATCATTTAACTGATTTGATATATAGATGTTTGCCTTTGTCGATACGGGGACGTATGGGGAAGTCATGAACTGATAGGGAATTCCTTGATTAACAAATACCACCTAGGGATAGGGGGGTAGGACGATCAATTGTATTTTTCTTCTGTTTATAATGCGTTGCTAATTACTAGGGGAGACTGGGGATAGTAAGCCAATAGTTAGTAATAGGCTCTTCTCGCCGAGGGATCGTGTTTAGGGTAGACTAAGAAAGTTTGCATAACAATTAGATAATAAAGCGAATTTAATAAGAAAAGTAGATATTAAGAGAGTGGATAAGATGAAATTGTAAACCCCAACAACTCCATTCATCCATACCTTTTTCTTGTCAGTTGAATCAATTGTATTTGCATGTTTACTTTTTGTTTTTGCATTCAAAGCACAAGTTAATTTTCTCTACAAGTCTTACAATATTGATTTACACGAAAGATAAGGCCTTTGAGTCCTTTGGGAGAACGATATTGGGTTTACCAATTATATTACTTGATAACGATCTGGTACACTTGCCAGGGGTTTAACAACCACCTATTACCATCACTGATGAGGACTTCCACGCCCCTGACCCTTATCAAGATGATCCTATGGTTATTAGAACCGAGATATCTCATTATATTATCAGCAAGGTGCTAGTCGACTAGGGCAGCTCGATCAACATCTTGTATTGAAAGACGGTCCTACAAATGAATTTGTCTTAAGATAGCATAGCTCCTTTTAATGAGCAAATTGTGGGATTTGCAGGAGAAAGAGTCGATACTCGAGGATATTTAGACTTGACGACTCAGCTTGGAACAGATAGAGAAGCGAAAGAGCTCAGAATAAGATTCTTGTTAGTAGAAGCTCATACTCCGTATAATGCTCTATTGGGACGACCTTGTTTGAATGCCTTCGGAAATGTGGTCTCCACCCCACATTTGACTATGAAGTTTCCATCGGGCAGAGGAACCGTATGTACTGTGTGGGCGGATCAACGGACAGCCCGAGAAGGCTATAATGCTAGCTTAAAAGTCACACCTTTCGTTCCCCCTAAAAAGGGCAGAGGAGCATAAACAACTATAGGTTAACCTCGGCACCTTGCCAAACGAGCTTATTGGCTTGAGCTACTCAATGGGAAAGTTGTCTCTAGACTTGGAAAACAATTCATCTCAAATTTTATTTCGGTTGAACATTACTATCATGTTTTAATCAAGTTATCAAGAATTTGACCATTTGGCCTTACAGATATTCGGCCACTGGGCCTTACAGGTATTCGGCTACTCGGCCTTAGTTGCTTGGTCTTCCATGGACTTAAGTACTCATGCATTCGTCCATTCGGCCTCACGAGGTACTCAATCATTCGACCTCACAAGTATTCGGCCACTCGGCCTTAGCTACTCGGCCTTCCATGGCCTCAAGTATTCACGCATTTGGCCATTCGGCCGCACAACTTTTTGTCCAGTCGGTATTGTAGGTACTCGGCCATTCGGCCTCACAGGTATTCGGTCGCTCTATCTTACTGGTATTCGGCCACTCGGCCTCAGCTGCTTGGCTTTCCATGGCCTCAAGTATTCACACATTTGGCCATTCGGCCCCACAGGTATTCTGCACCTCGACTGCTCGACCTTCCATGGCCTCAAGTGTTTAAGCATTCGGTCAGTCGGTCTCACAGGTATTCGGCCACTCGGTCTAAATTGCTCGGTCCTCCAAGGCCTTAAGCGTTTAGGTACTCGGCCACTCGACCTCGACTTCTCGGCCTTCCACAACCTCAAGTGTTTAAGCATTCGACCATTCGATGTCACAGGTATTTGGCCACTCGGCCTCAACTGCTCAGCCTTCCATGGCCTCAAGTGATCACGTGTTCGGCCATTCAGCCTTACAGGTATTCAGCCACTCGGCTTCACAGGTATTTGGTAATTCGGCCTCATAGGCATTTGGCCATTCGGCCGCATAGGTATTCGGCCAGTCGGCCTCGCAGGTATTTGATAACGGTTGAAAAATCGTTATTTTCATACTTAATTTTGATACTAAAACACACTCTTTATGACTTAGAATAAGCTTAAAATCAAGTAAAACACTTAGTTGAGTCATGTGAGTGTCAAAAGTTGGTTTTAGAGATATTATGCTTGTTTTTACATTATTTTGCAAGGTTTTGAGATAAATTGAAGATGGAAGTAAAGCAAGGTGGATTTGGACTCGTGAAAGATGAAGAAATAGGATGAAAAGAAGAGTTGGCAAACCGTTGAGCGACAGAATGGACCGCTAAGCGTCCAGGGTGATTAGAGGCAAACCGCCCAGCGGTCAGTTGTACCGCTGGGCGATGGCTCGATTAAGGGGTAAACCGCTGGGCGGTTTATTTAGCCACTGGGCGGTTGTCTGTTTTTACCGTTTTTATTTGGCCTCGATTCTATTATCAATTGGGCCTATATATAGCCCCAGTGCGATTCAAAACTGATTCTTTTTGGTAGAGAGAAACGTCCAGAGCTATTCCACACACCTTGGAGGAGATTTCTTGGATGCTTAGGCTCCATTTTATCAAACCTAGGGTTTGCTTTTCCATTCTTCCCTTATATTTCATCTAGTTTCACCATGATTATGGTGAACTAAACCCTTTGTTGTTGGGGAACAATGTAATCTTTTGAAACTCTCATATATCCAAATTCTTATTTAGTTTATATGTTTGCATATGCTTGATTTATCAATTGTTGGGTTCCTTACCTGTATTTAATGCTTTTACCATTTAACTCATTCGGTAACTATTATTTGTCTTTATTGATACGGGAACGTACAATAATGTCATGAACTGGGGGGAATTCCTTGATTATGCTAATACCGCCTAGGGATAGGGGTAGGACGATCAATTGTATTTTGCTTTCGTTTATAATGCATTATTAATTACTAGGGGAGGCTAGGGATACCAAGCCGGTAATTAATAATAGGCTCTTTTCACCAAGGGATTGGGTTAAGGGTAGACCAAGAAAGTTTGCATGGCAATATGATAAATAAGCAAAGTAAATAAGTAGAGTAGATATATGAGGGTGGATAAGAAGAAATTGTAAACCCCAACAACTCCATTCATCCATATTTTCTTTAAGCCAATTGAATCACTACATTTGCATGTTTACGTTTGTTTTGCATTTAACCATTCAAATTAATTTCTTTTTTTCAAGTCTTAAGTGATTAGTTTACACGAAAGATTAGGCCTTAAGAGTCCTTTGGGAAGAACGATATTGGGCTTACCAATTATATTACTTGAATCGATCTGGTACACTTGCTAGAGTGTTAACATTATTCGGCCATTTGACCTCACAGGCATTCGGCCATTCAGCCTCACAGGTATTCGGCCACTCGGCCTCAACTGCTCGACCTTCCATGGCCTCAAGTGTTCAGGTACTCGGTCATTCGGCCTGACAGATATTCGGCCACTTCTTAAACCCCTGACAAGTGTACCAGATCGTATCAAGTAATAAAAATCGGTAATCCCAATATCGTTCTTCCCAGAGGACTCTTAAGGCCTCATCTTTCGTGTAAACAAATTGTTTAAGACTTGAGTAAAAGAAAATAATTTTAATTGTTAAAATGCTAAACAAAAGTAAACATGCAAATGTAGGAATTCAATTGACGAGAGAAACTATGAATGAATGAGATTGTTGGGGGTTACAATTTCATCTTATCCGCCCTCATATATCTACTCTTCTTATTTACTTTGCTTATTTATCATATTGCCATGCAAACTTTCTTGGTCTACCCTTAACCCAATCCCTTGGTGAAAATAGCCTATTGCTAATTACCGGCTTGCTATCCCTAGCCTCCCCTAGTAACTAATAATGCATAATGATCGGAAGAAAAATACAATTGATCATCCTACCCCTATCCTTAGGCGGTATTAACATAATCAAGGAATTCTCCCCAGTTCATGACATTACCGTACGTCCCCGTATCAATAAAGACAAACAACATCTACCAAATGAGTTAAACTGTAGAAGCGTTAAGTACAGGTAAAGAACCCAACAATTGATAAATCAAGCATATGAAAGCATATAAAGTAAACAAGAATTTCAATATATCATAGTTTCAAAAGATTACATTGTTCCCCAACAACTAAAGGTTTAGTTCACCATAATCATGGTGAAACTAGATGAATTGAATGGAAGAATGGAAAAAGCAAACCCTAGAATTGATAAAGTGGAGCCTAAGCATCCAAGAAATCTCCTCCAAAGGTGTAAAGTTGTTGTGGACTTTGTTCTCTACCAAAATAATTACATTTAAATTCGTACTAGGGCTATATATAAGCCAAAAAGATAACAGAAAAGATCTCAGAATCCAAAATATAAAAATAGACAATCGCCCAGGCGCCTAAATTGGCCGCTCAGCGGTTTGCCTCAATGCACGCCACCGCCCAGGCACCAGAAATGACCGCTGAGCGGTTTGTCTCTTGTCACTCTGGACGCTCAGCGTCACCGCCTGGGCGCCAGACAACAATTTTTCCTTGCACTAGGACGCTGAGCGCTTCACAGACTCTTCTTTTCTTCCTTTTTCTCCTTCATTCTTGAGTTTATGACCTTCCTACTTCATTGCCATCTTCCATTTTCATCAAAAACCCTGCAAAACAAGCATAATATCTCTAAAAACAACTTTTGACTCTCATGTAACACAACTTAAGAGCTTTACTTGATTCAAAGCTCACTTTAAGCTACAAAGGGTGTGTTTTAATATCAATTTTATGCATAAAAATAACGGTTTTGAGACCGTTATCACCACTCGGCCACAACTGCTCGACCTTCCATGACCTCAAGTGTTCAGGTACTCGACCATTCGACCTCATAGGTATTCGAAAACTCGGCCTCAACTGCTCGGCCTCACATGTCTCGTCTACTGGGAAGTTCTCCAAGAACTCCAAGGTCAAAGACGTCTAATCTCGTCTATTGGGAAGTTCTCGAGGAAGTCCTGGGTCACAGACGAGCAATCTCGTCTACTGGGAAGTTCTCTAGGAACTCTTGGTTAACGAACGACCAATCTCGTCTATTGGGAAGTTGTCTAGGAACTCATGGGTCACGGACGACCATTCTCATCTACTAGGAAGTTCTCCAGGAACTCCTGGGTCACGGACGATCATTCTCGTCTACTTGGAAGTTCTCTAGGAAGTCTTGGGTCACGAACGACCAATCTCGTCTATATGGAAGTTCTCTAGGAACTCCTGAGTCACAGACGACCATTCTCGTCTATTAGGAAGTTCTCCAAGAACTCCTGGGTCACAGACGACCAATCTCTTCTATTAGGAAGTTCTCCAAGAACTCCTGGGTCACAGACGACCAATCTCGTCTACTGGAAGTTCTTTAGGAACTCATGGGTCAGGGACGACCATTCTCATCTACTAGGAAGTTCTCCAGGAACTCCTGGGTCACGGACGACCATTCTCGTCTACTGGGAAGTTCTCTAGGAACTGTTGGGTCACGAACGACTAATCTCGTCTATTGGGAAGTTCTCCAGGAACTCCCGAGTCACAGACGACCATTCTCGTCTATTAGGAAGTTCTCCAAGAACTCCTGGGTCACAAACGACCAATCTCGTCTATTAGGAAGTTCTCCAAGAACTCCTGGGTCACAGACGACCAATCTCATCTATTAAGGCGATCATGTAGATTCTCAATCAAATGCAAAACCTTTCTATATTATTCACAATGAATTCCACCAAAGTACATTCTCAATCAAATTCTATTGTGTTTAATCATGTTTATTCTTAAATCTCCTAACCAAATTAAAAGCTAATCAATCAAAGTAAATTCTCAATTGATTATAGTTGAAATTATTACCACCAACCAAAGTACATTCTCAATTGATAGTAAAAACCCATTTAATAATATGAAAGTTCCTAAATTTAATCAATGTAGATTCTTAATTACACCTATAAATCCTTGAACTCATATAATCAATATGCATGTAGATTCAAACACATTATAATGCAAAAATCATTGCTTTTAATATGATTAAGAGATGAAAGACATAGAAAGAGAACAACTTAAATCAATAATCAAAAGAAACAAATACATTAATTCAACTTAACCTCAGAATCCATAATGAAATTACAGTGGAATAGCCCTAGAAAGCTCAGCCCTCCATGAATGGAGTTGAATACATTATGAAATAAAAGTGAGAGGAGTAGTGGATGAATGAATGAAGTGTATTTTCTGCCACCCTTGGGTCTCTTTATATAGGAATTTAATGAGCTTGGACTCTGAATAGTTTTGTTGATAAGATATTTTCTGTTAATATATTTTCAGATTAAATCAAGGTTTAAACCCTCATTTGGTCCTCGTATTTGTGTGCCAATCTCAAGTGGGTCATTGTTTTTTTTTTTCGGTCTCAATCGAGTCCGAAAACTCGTAAAAATGAGCCAATTAAGCCCTCTCTGTTAAGTTTTCATTGACGCCGTCTACCTGTAATGACATGGTGCACAGTGATGTAAAAATATTTTCTTACGTGGAATTTTTTTTTAAAATTAAGAGTTTTTGACGTTGTCTCCTCTAACGCAGAGACCACCACTGCAACCTCCATGCAAAACCAGTTCATCGCAACACCTCGTCTCATCCTCACCACTTTTTACTTTCAATATGACCAATCATAATCACTCTATTTTAGATTTCAATATTCAAATGGACGACAACAACCAATACTCCATTCTCACGCCTTCAGGATTACCTCGCCAAAACAAAGATTGGCTGGAAAACGAGGAAATAAGAACAAAAAATAGGTTTTGAGATTGCAAGATATTGATAACGGTCTAAAACTCGTTATTTTCATGCTTAAGTTGATATCAAAATACACCCTTTATGGCTTAGAATGAGCTCAGAATCAAGTAGAACACTTAAGTTGAGTCATTTGAGAGTCAAAAGTTGTTTTTAGAGATATTATGCTTGTTTTGCATTGTTTTGCAGGGTTTTGATGAGAATTAAGGATGTAATTGAAGAAGGAAGGTCTTAGACTCAAGGAAAAAGAAGAAAAATGAAGAAAAGAAGAGTCTATGCACCGCTCAGCGTCAAAATGCACCGTTGAGCGCCATGATTCGAGGGAAAGCCACTGTATGGCGCCCAAGCGGTGACGCTGAGCGTCCAGAGCAATTAGAGGCAAACCGCTCAGCGGTGAAACTGACCGCTGAGCGGTGCCGCAGCTTGAGGGGAAAAGGTGAGCGGTAAAATACGACACTGAGCGGTGGTCTGCAGGGCTTGGGCCTAAATTCTATTACTTTTTTGTGCTATATATAGCCCCGGTGCGATTTGAGAATTATTCTTTTGGTAGAAGAGGACGTCCAGAGCTATTTTACACTTCTTGGAGAAGATTTCTTGGATGCTTAGGCTTCATTTTATCCAATCTAGGGTTTGCTTTTCCATTCTTTCATTGTATTTCATCCAGTTTCATCATGTCAATGGTGAACTAAACCCTTTGTTGTTGGGGAACACTGTAATCTTTTGAAACTCTCTTATATTGAAATTCTTGTTTTATTCATATGCTTGCATATGCTGTTATTATTAATTGTTGGGTTCTTTATCTATGCTCTATGCTATTATCATTTATCTCATTTGATAAATAGATGTTTGCCTTTGTCGATACGGGGACGTACGGGGAAGTCATGAACTGATTAAGGAATACCACCTAGGGATAGGGGGGTAGGACGATCAATTGTATTTTCCTTCTTTGGTACTTGCATTGCTAGTTACTAGGGGAGACTAGGGATAGTAAGCCAGTAACTAGTAGTAGGCTCTTCTCGCCGAGGGATCGGGTTTAGGGTAGACTAAGAAAGTTTGCATGACAATTAGATAATAAAGCAAATTTAATAAGAAGAGTAGATATAAGAGAGTGGATAAGATGAAATTGTAAACCCCAATAACTCCATTCATCCATATCTTTTTCTTGCCAATTGAATCACTTGCATTTGCATGTTTACTTTTTGTTTTTGCATTCAAACCACAAATTAATTTTTTCTACAAGTCTTACGATATTGATTTACACGAAAGATAAGGCCTTTGAGTCCTTTGGGAGAACGATATTGGGTTTACCAATTATATTACTTGATACGATCTGGTACACTTACTAGGGTCTTAACGGATATCAAAAAAGATTTTCGCCGCTAACACCATAAAACCTCAATAATTCTTGTCTCCCTTCCTCTTTGAAGCACTACAATCTCTCTGTATCTTTGTCTCTGCCGCCATGTCTTCTACCTTCATCCCTGATTCTGTGTCATATGACACCCTCAAAAGCAAATCCCTAACTGAACAACGACCCATCACTAGCGACAAAAGTGCTTACGATCTAAATCCCTCACACCAAGGTGGGAGTTCGGGGAAGTATAGTAAGCGAAAGAGAAATGATGAGTCCCAGAGGAGAGAGACGAAGAGGCACAATGCCATTGAACACTTTTCATCAAGGAGAAAAGAAGAAGCGGAAAAAGAAAAAAGAGATATTGTGCCTCCTTCTACAATGTCTGCTAGGCTTTGGGACAAGAAAACCCTTTATGTATCTGACTTATCCTTTATTAACAATACTGGCCAATTTCGGAAGATAAGAGGAGAGTATCTTCAACAAATCTCCATACCTCTCCTGTATCCCTAACAAAAATAAAGAATAAGACAACCAATTCATAAAGGTATAACACTACATGTTACATAAAACTAACTCAAAATCACCAACATAAGAAAACCAGTCTTGCCATTGTTATGCTTATCTACATTTCTACATTGGTAGATAAATGAAACTTATCTCAACGAAATTGCTAAATAGCAAAAGCCAGTAACAAACTTGAATGGCTTTCATTTATAAATTACTTTTGCGTATGTAATGTAACTAATTAACTATAAAAGTATGCAACTAATCAAAGAGTATTAAAAAAACCTAGAGATAAAGGAGTTTGGGAATGTTTCAACCATGGAAGAAAATGAAAAAAGGGAATTATAGCTTTGGTGGTGCTGCACACCGAATTAGAGCCCAATTGAGACCTTCAAAAAATGGTGTTGCTTTATTTCAGCAGAACCTTTTATAGAACCTAATCGATTTTCAGGATCCTTTATCAACAACCCTCTAATCAAGTATCTGGCATGAAAATGACTATTGGAGCACCAGGGAACTTTAGGCGTCTCGGCTGATGCGAATCGTCGTCATCGGTTCCATCGCGGCTCTTTTTCGCTCCGATTTTGAGAAAACCGAATCGAACCTCCGGTGTAGGTTGTCGCTGTTCTTCGGAATCTCTACGACCGGCGGCGACGACAAGGTCAATTGGGAGTGAGCTGAGTGAAGTGAGTGGTGGAGGAGTCTAACTTGGATGAGTCTCTTAGATATAAATTTTGCCACATAACTTTTAATTTTAAAAAATATTCTACATAATACAATATTTTTACATCAACGTGCACCACGTCAGCAACTGTAAACAACGTCAGTGAAAACTTAACGGAGAGGGCGTAATTGGCTCAATTTTACAAGTATATGGACCAAATTTTGTCAGTTTAAAAAACGATGACCCACTTGAGATTCACCAAAAAATATAAGGACCAACAGAGGGTTTAAACCTTAAATCAATTATCTTTAAAAATATGAACTGAATTATCTATTTCATTAATGTCCTTCTTAAATTTCCAAAATTACAGAAAAGCCCCTAAAAGTACTTCTAATTGCACTTTAGCCCCAACTGAATTTCCCCAAAAGTACTTCTGCCTAATTTCAATCATAACCTGACTGGGTCGTCTCGAGTATTTGCTTGGACTGGAGGTTGATAAGACAGAGATGGAGACGCCACAATCTAGCAGGTTGATAAGTAACGGAAGAATCGCAATTAAGATGTTAATCTTTAAGAATCAAAGTTCTAAACCTATAACCAAAATGCAAATGCATATTATGACTTCCAAAGTGGCTACATACATATTGGGTGCCCTACATACAGGTATAAATGTTTAAGGCACCTAAGAAACCGTAAAAGAAAGTTCAATGACATTCGGTTGACCTTCATCTTATACTTATGTTAGTTTGTCTTAACCTTTAGTCTGAATCAATCATCCCAACATTCATTTAGGGTTAACCAGTCTTGACCGTTAGTCAAACTTAACCTGCCTTAATCTTCGACCCAACCCATTCTGCTTTAATATTTGGCCGAGATCGGTCTGTCTTGACCTTTAACTCAGGACGAGTCTTGTACATTGATAAAACCTGACTACTCTCGATGCATATTGTCTCTTCTCGATCTTTAACTTGGTTTGATGCATCTCAGTTTTTAACTTGTCTCAATCTTTTCTACTAACTAACCTATCTCAATTTTGGTAAACAATAATCTATCTTAACCTTCAGTTTATCTCTCAACTTAATCGTTTTTGAAATTTAAAGTATTATTTTTTAAAAATAAATTAAAGTATTTTATTATAATCATACCTATCTTTATCCTAAAATTAACACACCTAGAAAGAGACATTGAAGACTTGATTTATGTTTTATCATACCTATCTTAATCATAAAACTTTTAAAAGGAAAGGAAAGAAATATATTGGAAATGTTGTTGAATCTAATAAAAAAAAATTATTTACGGTGTAGACTATTTTTCATTTTTTATATGAAAAAAGTTAGTTCAAATGTTAAAAAACATTCATTTCACGTAACTTTTAATAATATAATAATATTTATTATTATTTTAATTATTGTGATCTATAACTACAACTCATTTCTCATAAATTATTATTATTATTTTTATTCTCTTTAAATTTCTCCGACAAATCTTTCTTATATTTTATAATATGTAAATATTACAAGATAAGTTTACACAACATCATAAAATAAAAATATAAAAGAAGTATGTAAATCTTCTCTTAAAATATGATGGTAACGACAGGTTATGATGGTTTAAATAAAAAAAGGAAACAAAAGGGCGGGAGGCAGAACAAGAAAACGTCAAATATCCAAAATATTCAACTTCATAAAATAAAAATATAAAAAAAGATATGTAAATCTTATGTTAAAATATAATGGTAATAGGAGGTTATGGGCAGTTTAAATGAAAAAAGGAAATAAAAGGGCAGGAGGCAAAACTAGAAAACGTCGAATATCCAAAATATTCGACGTATAACATGTGTTTTTTCAAGTCAATTTATACGACAAAGCCCAGTAGAATTGACGTATTATTTATATTTTTAAACCAGAGAAGTTGAGAAGTTAAAAACTACTAGATTGTTAAAGACGTTCCGAGAATTCTATTCAGACATCGCTTCTTCATCATCATCATCAAGAAGAAAAGAGAAGGTTTTCAGGATTACAAGAAACGCAAACCCATCTAGATGGATAAGTGATCAAGAGATCCGAGTAAAGTTTTTATACTAGAGACATTTAAAAACTGTAGTTCCTCACAGGTATCTGGTCATGCAATTGTTCAAGAAAGAAGGTTTCCTTTTTCAAGAATGGATTGCATATCAAGGGCTTACTAATTTTGTCCAGATGAAAGGAAATTACTATCCAGATTTGGTAGAGGTTTTCTACACAAACCTGAGGGTTGTAAATGGGGTCATTCACTCAAGGGTCAAAGGTGTTAACATTACTATTGACGATAATGTTTGGTCAAATATTGCTGGTCTGAAAGCTGAAGGTTTGGATTCTCATATCCGTGATTCTGAGTCAAACATGTGGCTAACAAAGAGAGCTATATATGTAAACTGCTTAAGATATCCAAGAAGGTACAAGGTGAATAAGCAGTACCTACATGATGGCTTAAACAAGGAGGAGAAAATTATTGCTTATGTCCTGACTTGGCTACTGCTGCCTGGAAGATTGAATGTCAACAAAAGATGTATTTATGTTGAATGCTATCAAGACTAGAATCCCAACCAACTGGGTTGCGGTTCTAAAAGACCACATGAACGCTACAGGAGATCATTATGCACACAAATTGCCATATGGAGTATTTATCAATAAGGTGTTGAAACTCCAAGGAGTAGATGTATCTAAAGAAGAAAGAATTGTGTGCAAATGGTCACAAGAAATTGGTATACCAAGTCTATCATCTATTGGGCTGAAAAGGACTTAGAATGGATGGTTCTTCACTGATGAGCAAACTGTCGCAAGTCCACCTACTCGTGGTGAATATCATATTGAAGATTCTGACGATGAAGATTTAATGGAATCTTCTTGATAATAATAGGGACTACTTTTCTATGTTTTTTTTTAATTTTGTAATCATGGCTATTAAGCCCCTGCCGGTTTCTCCATTTCCTTCATTTTTATTTAGAAATGCAATGAAGATTTATTTTAGTAAAAAATGATCTGTGAATTGTGAATGATCATTGCATTGTATGTGGACTAACTATCAATCTAGTTGAGAAGATAAGATTATGCAGTTCTGATATTGATAAAAAATTGATCACTGGTTAAAAGTGCAAATTTCAGTACAATGCTAACTTGAATCAATTAAGGAAGAAGTAAAAAGAAAAAATTTCATGTCTGATTTTAAAGAAAAAAGAATATAAAGTTCGCCACCCTCTTCTGTTGGTGGAAGAAAACAACATCGAAGACCTATGAGAGGGGAAAAACAAAAAGATCTTAATGTACGGTACTTTTTGATACTTTTCGAGTGTACTCATCGTTCGACGTCAACAGTGTAAATAGATTCCAAATTTAAATTGTCCTTAAGTTGTCTCCTCCCATAGAAATCAAATAGCTCTGAAATCTATCGGAGGAGTGCAACTTACGAACAATTTAAAAGAAGAATAATACATTGTTAAAGAATGAAGTTTAACAACTTTTGTAGATAATTATTTTAGAGCTTAAAATTGTTTGAACACTAAACATATTATCAACCATATTTCTTTTTCGTAAGCACTTTCCTTTCAGTATGATATCTTAACCATTTCTGTACTATAAATAAAAACATTTTGTTAACTTGAACTATATAAAGGGCTCCTTCATACGAAATGACGATGAATGAACCACTTTCAAGTTAAAGTTATCAAATTGCAATATGAAGAAAAAAGATGCTTAGAAATCTAATGAAAAGAAAATGCAAACAAAATAAAAAATATGAATCCTAATATGTTTAATATGGAAACAGGAGGCAAGGGAATACGTGAAATGCAAGCTATATTTATAGATGAACCAATGACGTACATCGTGTGATTATACTTAGTAACTGCCACACGCCACCATCTTGTATGAACGTCGAAGCCTTGCGGAATTCGACGTTCAAACATCATTCACCAAAAAAATTAATAGATCTCGTTTGATTCACGTACATAGTGTAATTATGCTTATTAACCGCCAACGTGTATGAACGTCGAATCCCAGCCAAAAACGACGTTGATAACGGTTTAACAACCGTTATTTTTATACTTAAATTTGATATCAAAACACAACCTTTATGGCTTAGAATGAGCTTAGAATCAAGTAAAACACTTAGTTGAGTCACATGAGAGTCAAAAGTTGTTTTTAGAGATATTATGCTTGTTTTGCAGGGTTTTGATGAGAATTGAAGATGGAAGTAAAAGAGGAAGGACTTCGGCTCAAGAAAGAAGGAGAAAAAGGAAGAAAAGAAGAGTCACAGTCACCGCTCAGCGTTATTTTCCAGCGCTGAGCGCCATACTCGAGGGAGCAGTCACTGCCTCTCGCTCAAGCGGTGTCGTTGAGCATCCAGACAATTTCGAGGCAAACCGCTGAGCGGTGAGATGGATCGCTGAGCGGTCCTGTGATTAGAGGGAAACCGCTGAGCGACCAAATGAGGCGCTGAGCGGTGGGATGTTGGGCTTGGGCTTAAATTCTGTTACTTTTATGTGTTATAAATAGCTCTAGTGCGATCTTCAGAGTAATTCGTTTGGCAGGCAGAGACGTCCTGAGCACTTCTACACTCCTTGGAGGCGGTTTCTTGGATGCTTAGGCTCAAATTTATCAAATCTAGGGTTTACTCTTCCATTCCTTCATTTAATTCCATCTAGTTTCACCATGTCCATGGTGAACTAAACCCTTTGTTGTTGGGGAACAATGTAATATTTTGAAACTCTCTTATATTGAAATTCTTGTTTTATTCATATGCTTATATTATCAATTGTTGGGTTTCTTATCTATGCTCAATGCTTTTATCGTTTAACTCATTCGGTAAGAAGATATTTGCCTTTGTCGATACGGAGACGTACGGGGAAGTCATGAACTGATAGGGAATTCCTTGATTAAGCAATATCGCCTAGAGATAGGGGTAGGACGATCAATTGTATTTTCTTCTGTGACATATGAATTGCTAATTACTTAGGGAGATTAGAGATAGTAAACTAGTAGTTAGTAATAGGCTCTTTTCACCGAGAGATCGGGTTTAGGGTAGACAAAGAAAGTTTGCATGATAATTAGATAATAAAGCGAATTAAATAAGAAAAGTAGATATAAGAGGGCGAATAAGATGAAATTGTAAACCCCAACAACTCCATTCATTCATATCTTTTCTTTGCCAATTGAATCACTTGCATTTGCATGTTTGTTTTCGTTTTGCAGACAACCACAAAATTATTTCTTTTTCAAGTCTTATAAGATCAATTTACATGAAAGATAAGGCCTAAGAGTCCTTTGGGAGAACGATATTTGGTCTTACAACTTATTATTACTTGATACGATCTGGTACACTTGCCAGGGGTTTAATAGACGTTCAAACATCATTAAGAGAAAAAGAAATAATTGTAGTTTAATTCAGATCAGAACAAATTGATTTCCCGCAACCCAAAAATGTCTACTGAGTTTAATTCAAGTCTTAAAGAATCTAGAATTACTCCTGAATGGAAGATATGTTTTATAATATTTTGCTCTAGTCACACAAGACAGGATGTTAATTTCTAATTTATGCTTAATAATTTTCATTTTTTCATAGGTGAAAAGGATAGCCACCTAGGAAAGGCAAAGGCTTAATGATACACCACACATACTTTCTCGTGGTGGTTATGCATTATTAGAGAAAAAGATGAGAAAACATCGAGCTGAGGAGTTAGGTCTTGAGTCACCTGATCTAGCACCTCCACCAGCTAGACATGAATTATGGAAGGTTGCATGGACAAAGTCCAATGGCCAGTTATAATCCCAGTCTGCTCAGGAGATATCCCATAGAATTGTAAGTGGAAACTTTTAACTAATTACCATACTTCATAAAAAATTATGTAAATTTGTCTATTATGATATGCAGGATGGGTTGGTTGAGCAAGAGACTGAAGGCACATTTGTGCCAGAAGTTAAGAAGGACATCCTAGTAGCAGCCACAGGTCGTCCAGACCGTCTAGGTCGTGTGCGTGCTATTGGAGGAGTTATTGGATTGAGGGACTACTTTGGCCCTAAACCAAGAAGCACACAAGTCGTGACTCCGAAATTGGTTAGTAGCATCAGGGAACAAGTGCAAGTCCAAGTACAGGAGTAAATGGGAGAACGCTTAAGAACACTCGAACAAGAACTTGAGATGATCAGACTACAACAACAACAACAGTCATAGTAGGAGGACGCCCCTAGAGATGATCCTACCGCACCTCCTGTGAGCACCAAAGACTCATGCTCTAATGTAGATCGTACTGATAACAATATTCAGTATGAGTTTTTGGTTGATGGGGATCCTCCGCGCACAGTGGCCATCGGAGTACAGCTTGCAGGAGGCCAGACCATTCATGGTGTTCCTTTATTTCCCACTGACGTGTGCGTAAGGATTGATGATGTTAGAGACCCCCAGGCTCGAGTGCCAGTGCCAACAGATGAAATCCAATTCGTGGGGGAGGCCTTAGGCACATTGATAGCTTGGCCTAAGGCCTTTATCGTTCAATATTTTGGCCCACCAGCAGTATTGTATTCTTATTTTTATTATCTTAAATCTTCAAGTTATAATTAAATGATTCCTAACTTTTGTAAATGTGACTTGCAGGTCTACCGACCAGAGAAACAAGCAATGGCTCAACCTGAGGCTCGTGTGCAAGCAGAAGATGATGATCCTCTATCCATATTGATGTCAAGATTACGTCAGTTGAAAAAAACAATCGGTAGCGGTGTAGTGGGAGTTAAGAACGTTTGGTGTCCAGTTCCATATTCCATTGTATATTGAATTCAGTGATGCATATGAGCTGATTGGTGGAGATAGAATATTGAACATTTCATGCATACAACTGTGGTGCATGTAAGTTTTCTATTTATTATTTTCCAATTTGTATATTAGTATTATTACTCTTTAGTAAATATACATAACTTTATTCTTATAGGTACATGGACACCGTCGCAGTGGAATCAGGTCGGGGGTCAATTTATGGCTTTCCTGAACCTTAGACCATCTAACCATCTGGAAACACATTAGATTCCAGAAAATCATATATGCAAACATGGATGACTGAGTCTAAGAGAGAGATATATATGGCGCCATACATTGATGCGTATGTTTTCCCAATATTGTCAACTTTTATCAAATTTTAATCAATAAACTCATTGGTTTTTGGTACATGATAGGGGCCATTGGAAACTCATGGTGATAATTCCAAAAAAAGCACAAGTTGTATGGTTTTGTTCTCTTCATAGGAAGATGAAACCGGAGTTGAGTTCCTTGATACAAACGTAAGTATTACATTCATTCTTATCGATGTTTCAAATGTTTCAAATTTGTTTAGAGTTTTGACTAGGACTAGAGGACAACAAATTCATATTATATATCCTAAGGTTGGAATTCGTTGATCTTTAACCATTAATTTTCATACTCAATTTTAAGTCATTACATTTGACTAAGTTCTTTCACATGTTTAGTGTAATAAGCAAATGATTCCTGGGCATGTGCCAACTATATCATGTCATGGATGAAGGCAATCATCTGAGTAGAAATAAGAGGAGATTGGACTGAGGTAGAAATTTACATTTGAAAATCTTATAAATATCAATAAACTTTTGACATTAAAATGCATATAATTGTAAAGTTTCCTTATTTGATTTTGCAGCATTTCAACAATACCTCTGCATTGTCCAATGAAGTAATAAATACGATAAGAGAGGAATGGCACTGGTGCAAAAACGGGCTATAATGTCACACGGTCAACATCTCACCGGCCAATTCACAACGTTAAAAATGACCGGTGACATTATCGTAAATAAGTTCAATCGCTCCACGTCCTCTATTGAAACCATTCGCCGACTAATATTTATTAACGACAAGCAAAGATCATAGAGATGTAATCTAAATTGTGCTAATGTCAAACAAGGGCCAGAACGACGTAAAACAATGACCTTAGAAACACTTAACATCATTTTGAGAAACAACTGACGTTCAATTTAAAATAAAAAAATAACGAAAAAGTGGTTTGCTTCCAACAGCATCACTCTACCCACATTTGACGTCCACCACGCTAAATATTCGACGTTTTATATGACAGAGAGTGAATCCGTTTTTTATTCTTTATTTCTTTTCTCTTTTAAACCAGACAGAACGTCGCCCACTTTATGGTTTCGACATATATACCAATGTAGAACGTCGAACAATTTGGGGTTTGACGTTATCGTCCTTGGTGTACGAAACCTAGGTAATCACATAACTTCATTTAAGGAATCAATTGACGTTCAATACAAAATAAATAAATACAAAATTTTGTATTAAATAATATGACGTCACAATAACAAAAGATGGACGTTGTATATTACAGCTAGTAGTTATTCTTTTATTTTTCTTTTAAAATAACCAATAAAACGTCAATTTAAACTGGCTCTGACGTCAACAGTAATTATTTTAAGTAGACATCCATTCATAAAATTTCTCCTATGAAGTCCATCTTTTATTATTTTTCTTTGTGTTTTCTGTTATCTCCTTCAGCGAGTAGTTATTATTTTATTTTTCTTTTAAATCAACACATATAACGTCATTTTATACTGGCTACGACGTTTTATTATTTAGTTCCTTTTTTATTATTTAGTTCCTTTTTTATTATTTTGTCTTTTTCTTTCAAAACAACTATATAACGCCGAATTTTTCTATGCATTCGACGTCTACTGAGTTGTGTTTTAGTGTAGTTTTGTGCGTGTTTTTCGGTAGCCTGGTACCACCTTCTTCCTTTGCTAGTTTCCGCATAAGAAAAGTTTGCGTCTTTTGCATCTCTAATGGCATTTCAACCCAAAACCGAACCTGGGTCGTTCTCTAGACGTCATGCAAACCGCCAATGAAAAAGAATATGGTGACATGAGAACTAGGCAAGGACCCATGTTCGGTTTTGGTTGAAATACCATTAGAGATTCAAAAGACGCAAACTTTTCTTATGAAGAAACTACTTAAGGGAGAAGGTACTAATACGCTACCAAAAGACACAAGCAAAACTGCACCAAAACACAACAAAAACTCATTTTAGTCGGTTCAAATGGAAGATAATCCATCAAAGACTAATTTAATTGGAGTAAAAGTAAGTTTAAACGATTCAAAAGAGATAAAACGCACATGGAAATACAATGTTGCATAGAAAAAAGGAGAGGAGGAAGACGATGAAGTGAGCGTGGAGTTTATCATTATATTTATAGAGTCAATATTAATGCTCACAACAACCACTGTGGTAACAGCACAAAATTAATGCTCACAACCACTCCAATGCCTTTCACGTCGAAGCCCCCTAGAATAGACGTTCTATTGGAATTTAAAAAGTAAAAAGAAAAAAAAAGAGCGACATTTGCCTTCTAATAACGAATAATACGTCATATGCACAAGAAATTCATTTTTTTTGTTTGATTAAAAGAAAAAAGAATATAACCAAAAAGACACTTTGGAAGTCTAAAGAAATTGACGTCAACCTCTTCGTTTCTAGCAGCAAACTACATTTTCCCATATATCATTTAAGTAGACTGCCTTTAATTATTGAAGCCCATATCAGCCCATTCCCAACAGTAATTATTTAAGTAGACATCAATTTATAAAATTTCTTGTAACAACAGTTGTGTTAACTTGTAACAATTCCAAGGCCTTTCAAAAAGCTACAACTTCAAATCATAAAATTCATAAACTCCTTCTAGGAATTAATAGAGGACATCGAATATTTTCAAAATGGACGTGTTATTTCAGGTTAAAAAGGAAAAAGAAAAAAAGATAAAAGTAAAAAGAAGGAGATACCTTTGCCGTAATATTAAATAATACGTCGACTTCCCTTTCTTGGACATTCATATCTTAATATTATGTCGATTAGCTTTATCATTCGACGTAATATTGGTGTTTTAAAAACATATATGATATGATGCTGCATGCAATGTAATGATGTAAAATTAAAATGGACAATTGGAATCATAAAAGTGATTTCATCATTTTAAACAATTCAATCACCATTCACTAATGTTTGCCAAAGGAGAATTTCATTAATATTCAAGAGATGATTACAAAACATCCCACCTAAAATAAAATTTGATTACTAAATTGAATAGAATAAAAGATTATAAAAAAAGTCTAACTCAACATCCCACCTATAATTTTCACACGAGATTTTAATATTATCATCATCATCTTCAGTATCCACTATTTCCCAAGAAATAAACTTCTTCATTCAGAGAAAAAGTAAAAAATCTCTTTGGATAATGATATGACCTCCAGGCCTTTGCATCGAATGTACTCAATATTCGACGTCACTGTATAAATTTAAAATATTTTGAAGTTGTTTTCCACCATAGGAAATCATATAGCTCTGAATTGTAATGGTAGAAAACAACTCCAAGCCATTTAAAAAACGAACCATACATTGTTAAAGGATGAAGTTTTTTTTATATCATTATTTTAGTTCTCACAATTGTTTCAACATTAAACATATTGTGAACCATATTTCTTTTTCCTAAGCACTTCCCTTTCAGTAAGATAACTTAATCATTTTTTTATTATAAAAAGCATTTTGTGGAGTTGAATGTCAAAGGACCTTCATATGAACTGAGACATGAATGAGGCACTTGGACATTCAACCAGGCAAATTGCAATTTAAAGAATAGACATGTTTCAAAATCTAAGGAAAGGGAAAGGGATTTAAGATAAAAAACATGAATCCTAATATGTTCAATACGGAAACAGGAAGCAAGTCATTACGTGAAATTCAAGCCATATTTATAGATGAACGTACAGAATGTCAGATTCGACGTTCAAACATCATTCAGTGAAAAAGTTAATAATAAATCTCGTTTGTTTTAGATAAGAACAAAATGACCTATAACGTCGAATTCCAGAGGCGTGGGACGTTATATTGGATGATTAAAAAGTAAAATTAAAAGAACAATAATAAATAGACGACCTTTGGCTTCTGGTTGAAGAAGACATCAATCGCGTAACTGACTAACACCATCTCGTATGGACGTCGAAGTCGTACCGAGTTTGACATTCATACATCAATCATAGAAAAATTAATATATTTTATTTTGTTTGATTCATACAATAACAAATTGACTACCCGCCCCCAAGAAATTGTGTACTTTTCAATTATTGAGGTGAGATTTGGAGGGATTGAAATTAAAAGTTTGATGTGCCCCTCTGTATTATATAATTCCACTTTAAATTTTTATAAGTTAATATAATCGATTCTAAATAATAAAGAATCGATTTAAAGCGTTATAAATTAAGAAAGGCAAATGACCTTTTAATGATTATTTATGGTGACAACGTGGTTGGTTATTGATCACACGTTTGTTAAAATATTAAAAATCATAGAAATAATGCATGAGAGAGTTCAAATTTGTTTTTCTAATAATGTTAATCATAGTATTTTATTTATATTAATAACTTGTTATAACTATTAAATTTTTCAAAGTAATTTATTTCAATCTGACCAAATATTTGTTGAAAGAGTTCTTTTGAATTTTTATCTTCGATGTGGACTTTTTATATTTTACTTTTTATAAATGGTTATGTAGTTGCTAGTGATTGGTCCGTTTAAAATATATAGACCAATAAAAGAGTGATATATTGTATATTGTCAAAAAGTTGTTAACATATCATGGTCCTTATAACAAAATTTTGGTTGTCGAATTCTGCCTACTTTCAATCATGACCAGGCCTGGCCGTCTCGACTATTTGCTTGGACTGGAGGTTGCTATAAGACAGAGATGGAGAAGCCACAATCTAGGAGAAACCACAATCTAGCAGGTTGATAAGTATCGGAAGAATCGCAACATAAATGTTAATCTTTATAAGAATGCAAATGCATATTATGACTTCCAAATGGCTACATATATATTTGGTGCCCTACATACAGGTATAAATGTTTAAGGCACCTAAGAAACCCAAAAAGAAAGTTCAATGAGATTCGGTCGACCTTCAACTTGTACTTATGTTAGTTTGTCTTGACGTTTAGTCTGAAACACTCATCCCAACATTCATTTATTATGATTTTAATTATTGTGATCTATAATTAAAATAATATTTTAAAGAAATAAAATACCTATCAAATATGACATTATATTATTTTTTCATCCTATCAAATATGACGTTATTTTATTGCAAGCATTAGACGTTCTATGAGAGGGGAAAAAAATATCTTAATGTACGGTACTTTTTGATACTTTGGCTTCCAATAGTACGTTTAAGAAACCTTTCAATTGAAAAGTGCGCCATAGAACGTCGAAGGCTCTGGGGCTTTGACGTTTTATTTTTTTTCTCAAAATTTTTTAAGCATTAATCATATTGTGAATCATATTTATTTTTCCTCAGCACTTCCTTTTCAGTACGATAACTTATTTACGGTGTAGACTATAAAAAGCATTTTGTTAGGAAGTTTATTTAAGGTGTAGACTATGTTAAAGAGCATTAATTTCACATAACTTTTAATAATTTAATAAAATTATTTTTGCATCGAGTGAACTAAACGTTCGACGTCAACAGTGTAAATAGATTCGAAATTTAAATTGTCCTTAAGTTGTCTCCTCCCTTAGCAATCAGATAGCTCTGAAAATCTATCGGAGGAGTGCAAGTTATGGACAATTTAAAAAGAGAATCATACATTGTTAAATAATGAAATTGAACAACTTTATTAGATAATTATTTTAGAGCTTAAAATTCTTTCAGCACTAAACATTTTTGTAAGATATATTTGAACATTTTGGAGCTTAAAATTGAACATTTTTGTAAGATTATTTTAGAGCTTAAAATTGAACAACTTTATTGAAGCATATTTCTTTTTCCTAAGAACTTTCCTTTTAGTAAGATATCTTAACCATTTTTGTACTATAAAAACATTTTGGAACACCAACCTCTCCATAAAAACAGTTTCTTACAGTGTGACCAATGTTATTGCAATAAAAACATGCATGCGTGACAGGTTTACTCAAATCAACAAATTTCTTGAATTATTTTTATTTGATTGAGCTTTATAACTAATACCTTGTCTATATACAGCTCTACCTGAACAATTTAAAACAACATCTAGATTACCTCTACCCTTTGTAAACTTAGCTAGCGTGCTAGTTAAGTAATTGATTTGTTCAATATGAGTAGGACATTTTTCACAATTCTTTTCAATTGTTACCGTCTTAGTAATCACAGTTTTAGAAGATATTAGAGGAGCATCTAATTCTTTATGCAATTTTTATCCTATATTCATAGTCTTTTCTTTCAGAGTCAATCGATTGACCTTGTATTGCAATTGCATGGCTTCAACATGTATCTCTTGAAATGCACCCAACAACAAGTCGTACTTTACTTCGATTGGCTCATTCTCGAATTATTCTTCATTTTCATAATCTGTCAGCGATGATCCAGCCATGAAGCATATATTTGATTCCTCTTCACTATCACAGTCTTCATCACTTGAAGAGTCTGAATCACTATTCTCCCAGGCAATGTACGCACTTTTCTACTTTCTGTTTTTGTCTTGACGGAACCTCCTACTTGCCTTTTGCTTCAATTTCAGCTCAGCACAGACAGGCTTCATATGTCCTTCTTTGTCACATTCATAACACTGAACTGCATTTGATCTGGTAGCTCTCTTTCCTTTGCCATTTCCTGCATGGTTAGTAAGTTGACTTGTATTTTTCATAAACCGATTAAACTTTCTTACCACCATGGACATCAGTTCATTGTTGTCCAATTTAGTTTCAGATTCATCCTCAGATTGTACGTCCCACATTACTTTTGCAGTCTTGCACTGTGAGATCCTGAAAAATTCATCAATTGTTAGTGCAGAAGCAATTATATTACGTGCTTTAACATCATATTGTGCCCTACGGTTTTTTTCTTGAGACCACTGAGAAAAATTTTTCAAAATAGTTTTTCCATTGATAACATGAGTTTGCATCTGAATTTTCCAAAACGCATAATTTTCACCAGCAAACAATGGTGGTCTGTTTGTTGATGCACGTTCACCAAAGGTTTGAGAAACAAATCCATTTTCCAGGAATAGTCGATTTAAAGAAAAAAGTAGTCGACTAGTTTTTCAAATATTTTATGAAAACCAGTTTTGGTGCCAATTGTTGAAAATGATATCGCTCGATTTCTCACACCAAGAGGGGGGGGTTAATTGCTGAAATGTGAAATTTGAAAATCTTTTTCGTAAAGGGATGAGCTTTCAAAAGTTTCTTGAATCGCAAGGAATAAGATTTTTCAAATGCAGCGGAATATAGTTGACTACGTAAAAAGTAAAGTCGACTTTGAAAATAAAAGTGTAGGGATAAAGAATTCAAACGTAGGTTTTTATACTAGTTTGGCCAAACTACCTACATCTAGTGTCCTTCCAATACCCGAAAGCAAATGCACTATAATGATCAGGGTTTTTACAACAAGGTTTCTATAGCGACCTCCATGTCAAAATATAAAACACCTCTCTAACCCTTTAACCAAAATATAGTCATATACACACAAAGAACAACAACACGATATCCCCTCTCCTACAGTCTTTAATCACTTTGAACAATCCTCAAAGTCCAGAACGTCACACGTTCAATTCTTGTAGTCACAACAGGGCAACCACAATCTTCATAAGATTGAGAGAAAAGGTTGATCACGTATCAGACACCTCAATGTGTAGGTTGATCAATCAGTCTATGCGCACACAGATTCTTGCTCTTCAAGCAACCCTCAAAGAATGATCACCTCGGTCTTCTTGATGTGTTCTTGGAGCTTTGGCACATTCTACAAGAGATCACAAATCTAAAAAGAATTAATTAACTCGTTAGAATCACAAAAGTCTCTGTAGAAATCAAATTCGTGTCTATATATAGTTTTTCACAAAACTGACGCTCCTAAGTCGACTTAGCTACTAATACAGTCGATTATACTTAGACAGTTATAACAGTTAGCAGTAGTCAGACCAACTTAATTGATTATGCATTTAATACAGTTGACTCACAATCAATGCTTGGTCAAAGATATAAAATATAGTCGTTATACATCACAAGCATTAAAAGAATTTCAAAACATAACTAACTACGTCGAGTAGCTTGCGCATACAATCTTTGTAACACTTCAATGCAGTTTTGAAAAACTTTCTTTCCAAAAATACTCACAGCACACTTTGAAAAGATTTTTGCAAAGCCACAAGTTTTAATCGACTTGCTTCACAATGAAGTCGACTTAAAACTGTTGTTTTGCCACACAATATAAGTTCAACTAAAGTGCATGTGGTTTTTCTTTTCTAAATCATATGTCATGCGTTCATAGATAAGATCTCGTGTAAAACATAGTGAATTTTCATGCTGTGATTAAAACAACAAAAACATGTTCTCAAGTAATCATACACATGAAAGTAATGTACATGTAATACATATGATCTTAGCTCAAGGTAAGGATTTCAAAAGGGTTTTTCACAAATTTAGGCTTAAGGTTCAAAGGATAGAACAAAAATTGTTCTCTTTCTTTGTTGGGTTCGAAAACTGTTTGGCTATATGGGAAAAGAATAAATGGCCTAGATCATTTGTAACAAGCAAACCAGTGGTTCAATCATAAAACTTGGGCAAAGTCAATCATGATTTCAAAGCAATAGCATTCAATTAATCCAAAAACTCTAGAGTCCAATCCCCTCACAAGCTAATCAAGTTCCAAATATCAGATAAACATCCTGCTCAGTATATTGTTAACACTCCAACAAGTGTACCAAATCGTATCAAGTAATAATAAACGATAAGTCTGAGTATTGTTTCCCTAGAGACTATTAGGTCTAAACATTCGTGCGAATTCTTGATTTCTTAAGACTTGATGGAACGAAAATTAGGGATTTAGATGCAAGACAGAAAATAAACATGCATGCAAAGATTGATCAATTGACAGTTGAACTATATGGACAGTTGAACTATATGGATGAATGGTGTTGTTGGGGTTTATGATTTCATCCTAATCCACTCTCATATATTTTCAAATTCTACTTAATTCTACTTCTCTATCAATGTTAGTGCCACTTTCTAAATTCCCCTAATTCCAATATCTTGGTGAATAGAGTCTACTCCTAATTACTAGGTTACTATGTCTAGTTTCCCTAGCAATTAATCATGCATTACAATATTCGCACAGAAGCTTAAGGCAATCGGTCATCTTATCCCTATGTCAAGGTAATATTGCTACCAAGAGAATTCCCTCATGTCTAGACCTACCCACACGTGTCCATATAGATAGAATCAAACACTATGCTATTGAATAATGTCTTAAACAAAGCATGCAAATATAATGGCGGAAAAACTCTAACAATTGATAAAAGAGAGTATATGAATAAAGCAAGAATTTCAATATATGACAGTTTCAAAAGGATTACATCGTTTCCCCCAACAAAAAAGGGGTTTAGTTCACCATAATCATGGAAAAGAATGAAAAGAATGAAAAGATAAACCCTAGATAAACCCTAGATTTGATAGATTTGAGCTCCCGCATCCAAAATCCGCCTCCAAGGAGTGAGAAGAGTGTTTGTGCGTCCTTTCTCTCAAAAGATGACCTCTAAGCGTCGTGCAAATCTATTTATAAACTCTGAAAAATAGCAGAAATTTGGCCCAGGCCCATAAGTACACCACCCGGCGGTAAGTTCGATACTTCACTTCACCCCTTAGCGGTGCCGCTTGAGCGTTAGGCAAAAAATTCTCTAAAAAGTCCACCGCCCGGCGGTGACTTCACCGCCCGGTGGTGATTGCGACTCTTCTAAACTTCACTTTTCCACCTTATCTTGAGTCCAACTCTTATCCTCTTCAATTTCCTCCATTCAATTCCTGATAAATCCTGCCAAATCATGGAAAAACCAAGCATAAAACTAAGAAGACCAACTTTGACTCTCTTATTCTCTAACTTAAACAAATTGCATGATTTCAAGTTAATTCTAAGTCATAAAGGGTGTGTTTAGTGTCAAATTTAAGTATGGAAATAACGGTTTTTGAACCGTTATCACAACCCCAAACATAGAACTTTTCTTGTCCTCAAGCAAACAAAATGTAACTTAATCCTACACAATCATCACAATGGTTCAACTCATTCCAAACCAATATTTAAAGACAAGTCATTACACAAATCAACTCATCAGTAGAACTTAATCAAGATGCACAAATACTTCATAACAACTCATCATAGTGTTCCCAAAATCACATAATCTCAAACAGATGTTATTCTCATGAATGACCAATCAACTAAGCACAGATGAATTCATGGAATCATTCCTCACCAGACAAGGTGTTTCACTCAGTCACTCAAGTGTTTCAAAAGGTTCACTCCTTCCCTCTACTATCCAAATGTCACATAGAACAAAATTGCCGTTCATTTACCACAATCAATCATCATCACACATATATGTCATCACAAGGACTTGTTCAAGGCTTATAATGTGGTTGGGCTAACAAGAAAAAATTGGTTTTTCTAGATCATAAAATCCTTTAGTTAAAAGAGCTATTCAAACATTTACAATTTAAGCACAAACTCCCTTTCATAACCAATGTCACTCATTCCCAACTTGCCCCTTTTCTTTGCTTTGAGCTTTTCTTTTCATACTATCTTTCTATCTTTTTGTTCTTTTTCATCTTTTCATGTTTTTCTCAACACATTAGCTCAATGCTTATCTTTCTTTTTTTTTATTTTAACCTTCCCAACAACCCCAAACTTGGACCTTTATCAATACCACATAATAATTCTCAACTTAACTCAAGGTAAGGATTTTCAAAAGGGTTTCATATATTGTTTAAGGCTTAGGTTCAAAAAGGGTATAACACATTGTACTCCTTTTAATTGGGACAAAACTTTTGCATTGGCTAAGAAAGGGTTTAATAAAAAATGGCCTTGATCATATGACACAAACATGCAATTCAACCAATCATAGAAACCTAGGCAAAATCATTCAAGCTTTCAAGTAGATATCAATCACATTATCAACAACTCTAGAGCTTAAAACCTCACATATAGGCTCTCTCATCATTCAACATATCTCAAAATCACACCCTGCTTAGCATCATAATCACAATCATAATATCATCATGCATCTGTTCAGAAAGCTGGTGAACACTCTACCTGTATATCAGCATATGGCAATCTCAATCATCATTCAATAACAAGTATCATCAAGCAACTTATCTCATGCAATCATCAAACAGTCAAACCATCATATCAGATACGTTTTAGACCAAGTACATCCATCCTCTACTACTCAACAGAAGCAAATCCTACACTGCTAAACATAAACAAAAGATAAGAAAAATCTTGTTCCATTGCAAATAACATCAATCAGTAGATGTTATGTAGACTCCTCAACCCATGTTGTCGTTGGAATCCTCTTCTCCAGCCTCAGCATCCTCAAACTCATCATCAACATCATACTCCTATTCATCCTCATCTAGGGCTGAAGCTTCAGCTGCTCCAGATCTACTGCCGTGCCTGTTTTGGCTAAGCCATTATGTTGTTGAACTCGTCCATAGTCCACCTGTTTGCAGGGGGAGTATCATACAGACTTACAATCATCTCAGCAATAGCAACCTGTCCCCTATGAATGGACTCTAATCTGGATTCTACAAGAGACATATACATGTCCCTCATCTGGAATGGCTCAGCATCATGTGCATCTCCTTCAACATGTGGTGGTGGAATTCTCCTCCTAGAGCGTCTTTGAGGCGCTCCCTGAGCTGCCTCAATTCCCCCATAAAACTACTGTAATAAGCGTCATCAATGGCCTTCCTGGGACGCTCAAAAGGTGGAGTAGATATGTCCACCCCAGTTGCATGGCATAGTTGTATGATCAGGGAAGGATGTCCCAAAGGTGCTTTGTTACTAGTGGTAACTGCACAACTACTGATTTAATTTGAAATCACCTGGCCAATGTTGATGTTCATCCCTTTTAGCACACATTAGATGAACATAGCCCTTTTGATATTGATATCCGAAATATGAGAGCATGGTGTCACATTAGCATGTGTGAATGCCATCTTGTACTGTGCTAAGGGTGTCAAATCAACCCTCTTTATATGAATTACAACTCCACTTGGGTTCCTGTAAAAGTGCCCTCCAGGCACACAAAGTATTCTTTCCATATCATCAAAGTCAGTGCCTTCTTTAACCTTCAACTCATACTGGCACTGTTCACCTTCCAATTCCACATTTAGAAACCTGTTAATAGTTTCAGGAACGTACCCGATAACTTTGCCACGCACATAACTCATATAATCCATGAAATGAGAATCCTCCAGTGGTCTAGCATTTGTGTAGAATTCCTTTACCACTGCTATGTTGGTAGGTGCAGGTTAAGTAGCCAACTTCTCCTAGTTTCTTCCCTCAAGCTCCTGTCCAAATTGAGGTGCAAAGTCTGGGATCACACTTGCTTTCCTTTCCATCAATAATCGCCTTTCCTGGACAATTCTATAATGCTGCCCATGCCTCTTGTGAAGGAACCTGCCAGAATAAAACCTATCTGAATCTTTCCTCTTGTTTCCTAAGGTTTTAACTCTCTTTCCTGATGAGGAAGCCATTCTTGCATGAAACATAATTCACAAGACCAAAGCAAAACACATTAAGCATTAGCAAACATCAAATCACATCCCATCTCATCCTTAATTAGTGTTAAGGGCTAAATAGGACCCCTCAGTGCCACCTGCACAATCAAAAGAAGCAAACACAACAATCTGCCAGGCCACCGCCTGGCGGTGGCTTCACCACCCGGTGGTGGCGGCGGCAATTTCACCATGACCTCCCTACATACTTCTATTACCCACCGAAAGGCAAATTTCATACTTCTAATCCTCCATCACATATTTTAATCAGTTCAAACAAGTTCAATTTCAACAAATCATGCATAGAAATCAAAAACCCCAAATTTTCATGCTTCTACCCATATTTTCACCAATTTCATGCTTTAGGAACCCTAGAAATAAAATGCAAGACTTACTTGGGTGGAGAGACCTTGAATGTGTGCAAAGTGTTTGAAACTTGATGATGAATGAAATCCAAATGCAATGCCCACAAGAAAATCCCAAACTTTGATGGTGGAATGAGTTCAAAAGTGATGAAGAATGGGTTTTCAAGAATTGGGATGATAAGAGAAGTGATGGGAGAGCTCCAAAAAGTGTTTGAAAGTGAAAGAGAGGTTAGGGATCTGAGAGAGACCGCTTAGGCGAGCCCTAAGGGGTATAAAATTCGTGCAATGGGCTAAGAAAGCTAAGCGCAACTAAAAACATCAATTGACCCCAAACGACGCCACCGCGTGGCGATGGGCGCGAGTTGGCTTTTTGCCCCTTTTTGCTTTGCTTCAAACATCTTTGACCCTGTAACCCTCAAGTTCAACTTTCAAATTTTAATTTTCATGCACTTCCCACTCACTTTATTCACTTATGTAACAATTAAGCCCTAAATACAACTAGAACAAAATTAAACATGCAACAAAAATCAATCAACTGGGTTGCCTCCCAGGTAGCGCTTGTTTAATGTCACGAGCCTAACCAAAACCTTTCTAGCACTTATCAATAAGTGCAAAACTTACCAACACACATCAGTAGGTGTACCTTCCTGTACCCTTCAGTAGATACATAATCATCTATCATCCCTCAGTGAATGCTACCCAATAAAAAATTGTTCAACAATATCCAAAAGTTACAACCAAAATAGTAAAAGAAAGAATAATGTTTATAGGTTACTGGGCTGCCTCCTAGCAAGCGCTCTTTTAACGTCATTAGCATGACCTAGTAAAGCTCAAGTTCCATCCTTCACGTTGGTGTCTTCTTTGCCTTTATCACACCAACTCATCAACTGCTTCCTGTCCACATTCTTGACTCGCCTAGAGTATGGAGCTTCAATCTCTATCACTCCATTCTCTTTGAAACCTTTCATCACCCACAACTTGTTCTTGTATCTTACAGGTGTACCAGGCTTGAATGGTGCGTCCTTCAAGTCAAAGTGAATTGTCCCTCCTTTGTTAACTTTCTTTTCTTCCTTTACCTGCATTAAAACACATTTATTACCTTTGTTGACCGCTTTAGCAGATCTAGGTCTAGCCACTGGTGCATCCGTCTTTAAAGCTTTGTGACTAATCTTTTTCACTTGAATCTGCTTTTCTTTAAAGACATTATAGATCAAATTTTCTTCTTGGTCTTTAAGCATAACTACTCCATCATAAACATTAATGATTACTCTGGCCATCTTCATAAACGGCCTTCCAAGAATAACCGGGATTTATCATCCTACTTCATCTTTATCACCACAAAGTCAACCAGGAATTCAACTGTTTCAATGCGAATTACAACATCCTCTACCACACCATAAGGTTTCTTTGATGATCCATCCGCCATGATCAAGGAAATCTTTGTTGGCTTCAATGTAAGATCATCAATCTTCTTCAACATAGATAAGGGCATCAAGTTAATACTTGACCTTAAATCAAGTAAAGCTTTTCCTATCTTCACACACCCAATGGCGCAAGGAATTGTAAAACTTCCCGAATCCTTCACTTTTGGAGGGTGTTTCTTCTTCAAAGGGTCACTGCAACCTTCCTGTTCCTCAGTAGCTTTCTCATCAAAATCTATCTTTTCTCCAAGATATTGCTTTATACGCCTTGCATAAATAGGAATTTGTTGAAGTGCTTCGGTCAACGGTATGGTAATCTCCATTTGATTGAAGATTTCTCTAAAGCGCTCACACTTACTCTCTTCTCTCATTTTTTTTTCTTTTGGATAAGGAAGAACTATCTCATCTTTTTCAATTATCTCTCCTTTTTCTAATTTTTTCTCTCCCTTCTTCTCTTTTTCTTCTTCAATCTCTCCCTCACATATTTCTTCTTTTTCCTCTCTCTTTTTTAACTCAACACTCTCTTTTTCTACTATTTCCTCAACCATACTCACCACAACCTTACAATCTTCTTTAGGGTTAACTTCAGTATTAGCCCCAAATTGATTTTTCTCTGTGACCTCCACCCTTTTGGCTAACTGACCAATTTGCATCTCCAAACTTCTGAAGGTAGCCTCAAAGCCCTTGATTGTGGAATCATGCCTCTTCAAAAATTTGTCAAACTTCTCATCAAGGCTGCTAACTTTTTTAGTCAAAGCGGATACCTATTGCCATAGTGGTGGCTATTGTGGTCTATTAAATTGTCCTCCAGCTTGTCCAATTTGATTATTCTGACTTTGCCCAATGCTTGGGTGATTCTTCCAACCTTGGTTATAATTACCTTGGCGATATTGAAACTGATTGCTCATGTAATTTGCTTCTTCTTGGGCTTCCTCTTGAAAAGCACATTGACCATTGATATGGTCATCACCACAACGATCACAGAGTTGTTGTTGTACCTGCGAAACATTCTTTAACTCATTAGGTAGTTGAGCAATAGTCCTTGCCAGATTCTCCAATTGTTGAGTTAAAAGCTTGTTTTGTGCAAGCAAGGCATCTTTAGTAGGCAACTGAAGAACTCCCCTTTTTTGAAGTGGCAAGCTCCTTTCACTATGAGTTTCATTCTCATTAGTTGTCATGATATCTATCAACTTATATGCTTCCTCAGTAGTCTTTCTCTTAATATTACCTCCAGTTGAGGCATCTAACATTAGCTTTGACTAAGTGCCAAGACCTCCAAGGAATGTGAGAACTACAGCTATATCATCAAAACCATGCACATGCTTCTTCCTCAACAAGCTTTTAAATCTGTCTCACGCCTGGCCTAGGGTTTCCTCCATGCCTTGCCTGAAAGAAGAAATTTCCATCTTACCTTTGTTGATCTTAGACTATGGAAAATATTTATTCAGAAACTTTGCCACCACAGCCTCCCAGGTTGTAAAGTTATCCTCCGGAAAAGAATTTAGCCACATTTTAGCATTGCCTCCCAATGAGAAAGGAAACAAGCTAAGCTTAATTGCTTCATCCAACACTCCATTGATCTTCACCTGTTATAGATCTCATTGAATGTGGTGAGATGATCATATGCACTTTCGTCTGACAGTCCATTAAACTGGTTGCTTTGCACCAAGTGTATCAATGTCGGTTTAACTTCCATGTTCAATGCATTGACCCTCGGCCTCGCAATGCTCTTAAAGTGTTGAGGGCCAACCACATTAGTTGCATCCGCCAGAGCACGTCTAACAGGAGCCCGCTCCTCCGCCATCTCTTTTGTGCTCTGGTTGGATGTTTCTGGTGAGTGTTGCAACAGTCTCTCAGGAGAGGGGAATAATTCTCTAGATTATCTTCGAACTTTCCCTCTCCTTTGAATTGCACTTAAACCTTCAAGAAGAGGTTGTTGATTTTTCTTGTTCCTAGTATGAATTGTATCTTGCATACACAAGACACAAAACCCTAAAAAACACTTTTATATAAAAATAAAACAAAAACATAAAAAAAAACAAAAATCAAGTCAAAATCTATCAATAATCACACTAGTAGAATAGTTAAACCACGAGTCCCCGGCAACGGCGCCAAAAACTTGTTAACACTCCAGCAAGTGTATCGAATCGTATCAAGTAATAATAAACGGTAAGTCTGAGTATCGTTTCCCTAGAGGCTCTTAGGCCTAAACGTTCGTGTGACTTCTTGATTTCTTAAGACTTGATGGAACGAAAATTAGAGTTTTAGATGCAAGACAGAAAATAAACATGCATGCAAAGATTGATCAATTGATAGTTGAACTATATGGATGAATGATGTTGTTAGGGTTTATGATTTCATCCTAATCCACTCTCATATATTTACAAATTCTACTTATTTCTAATTCTCTATCAATGTTAGTCCCACTTTCTAAATTCTCCTAATTCCAATATCTTGGTGAATAGAGTCTACTCCTAATTACTAGTTTACTATGTCTAGTCTCCCTAGCAATTAATCATGCATTACAATACTCGCACAGAAGCTTAAGGCAATCGGTCCTCTTATCCCTATGTCTAGGTAATATTGCTACTAAGAGAATTCCTCATGTCTAGACCTACCCACACGTGTCCATATAGATAGAATCAAAGATTATGCTATTGAATAAAGTCTTAAACAATGCATGCAAATATAATGGCGGAAAAACTCTAACAATTGATAAAAGAGAGTATATGAATAAAGCAAGAATTTCAATATATGAGAGTTTGAAAAGGATTACATCGTTTCCCCCAACAACAAAGGGGTTTAGTTCACCATAATCATGGTGAAACTAGATGAAAATAATGGAAAGAATGAAAAGATAAACCCTAGATTTGATAGATTGGAGCTCCCGCATCCAAAATTCATCTCCAAGGAGTGAGAAGAGTGTTTATGCGTCCTTTCTATCAAAATATGACCTCTAAGGGTCGTGCAAATCTATTTATAAACTCTGGAAAATAGTAGAAATTTGGCCTAGGCCCATAAGTACACCACCCGGCGATAAGTTCGATACTTCACTTCACCCCTCAGCGGTGCCGCTTGAGCGTTGGCCAAAAAATTCTCTAAAGAGTCCACCGCCCGGCGGTGACTTCACCGCCCGGTGATGGCTGCGACTCTTCTAAACTTCACTTTTCCACCTTCTCTTGAGTCCAACTCTTATCCTCTTCAATTTCCTTCATTCAATTCCTGATAAATCCTTCCAAATCATGGAAAAACCAAGCATAAAACCAAGAAGACAAACTTTGACTCTCTTATTCTCTAACTTAAACAAATTGCATGATTTCAAGCTAATTCTAAGTCATAAAGGGTGTGTTTAGTGTCAAATTTAAGTATGAAAATAATGGTTTTTGAACCGTTATCATATATCAATCACAGTTTATCCTCATGCATCTGTTTCACAATATTTGTGAGCAACCACCTGTATATAGGCACTTCATGCATCATGTAAACATCAATCAATACAATTAAGCATCACATAGAAATATTACTCCTTAGAAAAAGTATCATAGTCAAACCATTGCATTCAAGTTCATTCAGCCAGTACATCATAACCTAATACTACAAGACAAATAAAACAAAGTTCACAATGCATAAAAATAAAGAAAAGAAAACTCCTATCTAGTGATCATAGCATCCATCAACATATGCTATCTATAACTCCTCATCCTCTGATATCATCAGAGTCCTCATCCTCGTCATCATCTTCATCCTCATCCTCCTCCATAGTTGTAGCCTCAGATGCTCTAGCTTCTCCATCAGCCTATGTCTGATCTGCAGGCCACTCCATGCGAGTACTAAACTCCTTTAACGACATCCAATGTCGTCTAGGAGATGTATCATATAACCCAATAATCATCTCAGAAGTAGCCATATGCCCTCTATAAAGTGCTTGCATCCTGGACTCCATCAAGGACATGTACATATCCCTCATCTAGAAAGGAGCGACATCATAAGGCTGATCCTGGGCTAGTGGTGGTGCCCTCCTGTGCGCCCTAGGAGGCTGTGGTGTTGGCATTAGTTGTCCCACCTCATCCAACATACAGTACTGGGTGTAGTAAGAGGCATCAATCTCCTTTCTCGGTCGTTCAAACGCCAGTGTGGAGGTACTAACTCCTGCAATCTCACATAGATGAGTAATCAAATAAGGGTGTCCCAAACTTGATTTATCACTTACCCCATGGCCACAATGTTTGATTTCGTCAACTATCACTTGCCCAATATTAATATTCAATCCTCTAAGGACACAGTAGAGGAATATAGCTCTGTTTGTGGTGATGCCATATATGCACCACAAAAATTCACAATACAAACATAGAAATCATCAAGCATCAATATCTTGAAAATACAAAGTCAAGCACACTCTTCGCTAGCGTTGAGGGCCAAACAGGGGGCCCTCAGCGTCACCTGCACCAACTCAAACAACTTGAAAACTCATGCCTGCCAGAAAACCAGAAAAACTGCACTTACAGAATCGCGTTGAGCGCCCCGAAGAAAAGGTCGTCAGCGTTAACCAGTAAAACACCAAAGTGGCCTTAACTGGCCTTACACACCACACACATACTTTACTCATTGTTGCAATCTTTAATAACACATTTTAATCGGTTCAAACAACAACATTTACAGCGTATCATGCATAGGAATCAATATTGATCAAGAATCAAACTTTCAAGAGCAAGAATCATAAAATGCATGGTACTTACTTGAATGAAGATGCAAAACTGTGAACAATGCTCAAAGAAATTGGGCAAATCACAATCTTGTGCAAACCCTAGAAGCAATAGCACACAATAACCCCAAACTTGTTGAATGGAGTGTGTCAAAGTGGGTGAAAAGATGAGATTTGGTAGAAGAATGAAAGGGGAAAGTGAGAGAGCACTTAAGTTAAGTGTTTAGTGCGGCTGGGAAGTGCAAAAACAGAAGTGGGAGACTTGGGCAAACCTTAGAGGGTTAAAAGAATGCAATAGGCCTTACCCACGCTGAGCCCAAATCACTTAAAAAACTTTCTGCAAAAAGTCGCGCTCAGCACCCCCTCAGTAGGGCATTGAGCGTCGTGCGTGATTACTCTCCCCTCTCTTTTTAGCTTTCCCTGGGCATACCTAGTCAGGGGCCCTCAGCTTCAACTCAAAATTTTTGAATTTTCATATATTTTTCTCCCAACTCACACATCAACAACTCTCAATCAAAACAATTAATCTCTCTACACCCCACAGACATTCGTCAATCAGCACATATGTTGATCACTAGAACAGAACCAAACAACACAAATTATCATATAGTTTTCAAACAACTACGCACCCGTAGAAACTAAGTTCGAATCAAATTAATTACATTAAAACCAAATTAAACAATTAAAATAAGAGTTTTTTAAAACACTGGGCTGCCTCCCAGCAAGCGCTTATTTAACGTCATTAGTTTGACACGTTAAAGCTCTTGTCAAATCTTTAATGTTGGTGTTCTTTTTGCTTTCACACCAACTTATCTCCAACAACTTCTTGTCCACCATCTTGACTCTTCATGAATAAAGAGCTTCAATCTCTACCACTACTTTTTCTTTAAGCTCTTTCACAACCCATAACATGTTCTTGTATCTGACTGGCATGCCAGGTTTGAGTCCTTCATGTTCTTCTACCGAGTCTTGATGAACACACTCTCCTTTGCTATCTTTTTCTTCCTCCTTTACCTGTGACAAGAAACAATTCTTACCTTCCTTAACTGATTTAGCAGCTTTAGGCCTAGTCACTGGTGCATCTTCCACTACAACTTTAGGACTAATCCTTTTCACTTGAATCGGTTGCTCATCATTAAAGACATTGAACATAACCTCCTCATCTTGGTCTTTAAGCACTAAACTTCCATCATCAACATTGATGACAACTTTGGTCGTCTTCATGAATGGCCTTCCAAGAATGATAGGAATCTTCAAATCTTCCCCCATCTCCATAACCACGAAATCCACCAGAAATTTTAATTTTACAATTCGAACCACCACATCTTCCACCACACCATAGGGCTTCTTAGTGGACCTGTCCGCCATTTGCAAAGTCATATTTGTAGGTTTGACTTCCATACCACAAATCCTCTTTAGCATAGATAGGGGCATCAAATTAATGCTAGACCCTAAATCAATTAGGGATTTCGCTATATCAACATTCCAAATAGTGCATGGAATAGTGAAACTTCCCGGATCATTGACTTTGGTAGGAAGCGTCTTCTGCAAAATCACAATGCAATTTCCATGTACTTCAGTAATTTCCTCATCTAAATATCTCTTCCTTTTAAGGAATTTCTTCAAAAATTTACCATACACAGGTATTTGTTGCAATGCCTCAATCAAAGGAATTTTTATCTCCAATTTCTTGAAGATTTCTTTGAAACACCCCAATTGTTTCTCTTTCTCTTCTCTAGAACACTCCTTAGGGTAAGGAAGAATTTTTTTCCACTTTTCTCTCTATTTTTCTTTCTCCCTCTTCTTCTTCTTCTTTTCTTTTCCTCTCTTCCTGCTTTTTTCCTCTCTTTCTCTCAACTTTACTTTTTCTCTCTTCTTTTTCTTCTTTCAACTCAACTCTTTTTTCACTCTTAATATTTCTCTCTATTACCCTATCCTCACTTATGCTCACAATAGCATTACATTCTTCTTTAGGGTTAACAATATTAGCCCTAAACTGCTTTTAACATTTGTCCTCCAACTTCTTAGCCAGTTGGCCAACCTGTAACTCCACATTCCTTATAGCAGCTTCAGTGTTTTTATGGTTGGAGATCATTACCTGCATGAATTGTTGGAGAGTCTCTTCAAGCTTTGTAGTTATGTCGAATAAAGAGAATATTTGTTGCCATTGTGATTGTTTCGGTGGCCTATTCAATTGTCCCACTTGCCCAGTTTGTCCAGATTGACCTTGTCCCATGCTTGGGTGAGGTTTCCATCCTTGGTTGTAATTACCTGGACGAAATTGATTGCCCATATAGTTGGCTTCTTCTTGGATTTCAACTGGCACAGCATATTGACCATTGATATGATCACCACCACATAATTCACGAAGTTTTTGTTGAACCTGTGAAACATTTTGTATTTCTTGTGGCAATTGAGAGAGTCTTGAGGTTGTAAATGTAGAACTCCTCTTTCACTATGCATCTTGTTGCCATTAGTAGTCATGTTTTCAATCAACTCATAGGCTTCCTCTGGAGTCTTGCATCTAATATTACCTCCAACTGAGGCATTCAACATCAATTTGGTTTGCGAGCCAAGTCCTCAAACGAAAAGAATGACTACTGTAGCTTCATCAAAGCCATGTGTGGGCGTCTTTCTTAGCAAGCTTTCGGATCTATCCCACGCTTGACCTAATGTCTGATTATGGTTTAACAACCGTTATTTTTATACTTAAATTTGATATCAGAACACAACCTTTATGGCTTAGAATGAGCTTAGAATCAAGTAAAACATTTACTTGAGTCACATGAGAGACAAAAGTTGTTTTTAGAGATATTATGCTTGTTTTGCATTGTTTTACAGGGTTTTGATGAGAATTGAAGATGGAAGTAAAAGAGGAGGACTTAGACTCAAGAAAGAATGAGAAAAAGGAAGAAAAGAAGAGTCAAAGTCAACGCTAAGCGCTATTTTCCAGCGCTGAGCGCCATACTCGAGGGAGCAGTCACTGCCTCTCGCTCAAGCGGTGCCGCTGAGCGTAAAGGCGATTAGAGGCAAACCGCTGAGCGGTGTGATGGACCGCTGAGTGGTCCTGCGATTAGAGGGAAACCGCTGAGCGGTCAAATGAGGCCCTGATCGGTGGAATGTTGGGCTTGGGCTTAAATTTTGTTACTTTTATGCGTTATAAATAGCCCCAATGCGACCTTCAGAGTAATTCTTTTGGCAAGAAGAGACGTCCAGAGCACTTCTACACTCCTGGAGGCAGTTTCTTGGATGCTTAGGCTCCAATATATCAAATCTAGGGTTTACTCTTCCATTCTTTCATTTAATTCTATCTAGTTTCACCATGTCCATGGTGAACTAAACCCTTTGTTGTTGGGGAACAATGTAATCTTTTGAAACTCTTTTATATTGAAATTCTTGTTTTATTCATATGTTTATATTATCAATTGTTGGATTTCTAATCTATGCTCAATGCTTTTATCATTTAACTCATGAAGGTAAGAAGATATTTGCCTTTGTCGATACGGAGTCGTACGGGGAAGTCATGAACTGATAGGGAATTCCTTGATTAAGCAATACTGCCTAGAGATAGGGGTAGGACGATCAATTGTATTTGCTTCTGTGATATATGCATTGCTAATTACTTAGGGAGACTAGAGATAGTAAACTAGTAATTAGTGATAGGCTCTTTTCGCCGAGAGATCGGATTTAGGGTAGGCAAAGAAAGTTTGCATGATAATTAGATAATAAAGCGAATTAAATAAGAAAAGTAGATATAAGAGGGCGAATAAGATGAAATTGTAAACCCCAACAACTCCATTCATTCATATCTTTTCTTTGCCAATTGAATCACTTTCATTTGCATGTTTATTTTCGTTTTGCATACAACCACAAAATTATTTCTTTTTCAAGTCTTATAAGATCAATTTACATGAAAGATAAGGCCTAAGAGTCCTTTGGGATAACGATATTTGGTCTTACCACTTATTATTACTTGATACGATCTGGTACACTTTCCAGGGGTTTAACAATGTCTCCTCCATGCCCTGCCTGAAAGAAGAAATTTCTTGTTTACCTTTATTCACTTTTGATTGTGAAAAGAATTTGTTTAAAAACTTTGCAACCATAGTCTCCCAATCAGTAAAGTTGCTCTCCGGAAAAGAGTTCAACCACAATTTAGCATTGCCTCCCAATGAGAAAGGAAACAAGTTAAGCCTTATTACTTCATCTGGCACGCTATTTACCTTCACAGTGTTACAGATTTCATTGAACGTAGTCAGATGTTCATATGGACTTTCATGTTATAATCCATTGAATTGGTTACTCTTCACCAATTGTATCAATGCCAGCTTCATCTCCATATTCCTAGCATTAACCCTCTGTCTTGCTATACTGTTAAAGTGATGAGGGCCAACAATTGTAGAATAATTTGCCAGAGTACGTCTACCATTATTCTCTTCAGCCATATATTTAGTCTCCTGATCAGATCTTTGAGGTAAAGGTTGTAACAACGTCTCAGAAGGAGGGAAAAGTTCTCTGGATGTTCTGACTCTCCTTCTTTGTCTACTTTCGTCTAATCCTTCAAGAACAGGTTCAGAAATTTTCTTACTTCTAGTTTGAATCATATCCTACATACACAAGAAAAAAAAACCCTAGAGAGCAAGCAATTTAGCCCAAAAAAATAAAAACAAAAACAAAAACAATAAAAATCAAGTCTAATCGGTTAAGATCACACAAATAGAATAGTTTACCACGAGTCCCTGGCAGCGATGCCAAAAACTTGTTAAGATATCGGCAAGTGTACCGAATCGTATCAAGTAATAATAATGGTAAGACCAGTATCGTTTCCCAAGAGACTCACGACACTAAACAATTATGATATTTCTTAACTAATTAAGACATTGATGAACGAATTTTAGGTTTTTCATGCAATTACAAAAAAAGTAAATATGCATGCAATTTGATCAATTGAAAGAAACACAAAGGTGGATTGTTGATATTAAAAATATGAGATGAATATATTGTTGTGGTTTAGATTTCACCTAGTTTACTCTCATGTATATATGAATTCTACTTCTTCATTAATGTTAATTTCACTATCTAAATTACTTAAAACCGGATCCCTCGGTGAAGAAAGTCTATCCTTAATTACTTGACCACAATCCCTTGCATCCCTAATAATTAATTCTGCATTACGATTAGTAGCTTAAGATAACCAAAACTCATATCCCCATCCCTGAAAAATACTGCTTTTGGGGAAAATTCTCCAGATCCTGAATTATAAGATATCTCCCGATACTCATGCACATCATATATCATGCTATGAATGAGATAAACCTAACAAACATTGAGCGAAGAAGAAAAACCCTAACAATTAACGAAAGAAGCATATATCAATACGAATCAATTCAATACATGAGAGTTTACAAGGTTACATCATTCCCCCAACAACAAAAAGAATTTAATTCCCCATTGTCATGGTAAAACTAAGTGTACAATGGAAAAAGAATGCAAGATAAACCCTAAAATCCGAATAGGAGTGCTCCCACATCCAAATCTGCCTCCAAAGGGTCGAAAAGTGTGAATTTGCGCTCCTTCTGTCAAACGATACAAACCCTAGGACGTCCAAGTCCTTAAATAGAGCAGATAAAAAGTCCAAGCCCATGTCGCTAGCGCTCAGCGCCCCTGACAGATTCTCTTTCTTAATCTTCTTTTTATCATCATTTTGATACTCGTTGTTAGACCCCTGGCAAGTGTACCAGATCGTATCAAGTAATAAAAATCGGTAATCCCAATATCGTTCTTCCCAGAGGACTCTTAAGGCCTCATCTTTCGTGTAAACAAATTGTTTAAGACTTGAGTAAAAGAAAATAATTTTAATTGTTAAAATGCAAAACAAAAGTAAACATGCAAATGCAGGAATTCAATTGACGAAGAGAAACTATTAATGAATGAGGTTGTTGGGGGTTACAATTTCATCTTATTCGCCCTCATATATCTACTCTTCTTATATACTTTGCTTATTTATCATATTGCCATGCAAACTTTCTTGGTCTACCCTTAACCCAATCCCTTGGTGAAAAGAGCCTATTACTAATTACCGGCTTGCTATCCCTAGCCTCCCTTAGTAACTAATAATGTATAATGATTGGAAGCAAAATACAATTGATCGTCCTACCCCTATCCCTAGGCGGTATTAACATAATCAAGGAATTCTCCCCAGTTCATGACATTACCGTACGTCCCCGTATCAATAAAGACAAACAACATCTACCGAATGAGTTAAACTGTAGAAGCGTTAAATACAGGTAAAGAACCCAACAATTGATAAATCAAGCATATGCAAGCATATAAAGTAAACAAGAATTTCAATATATGAGAGTTTCAAAAGATTACATTGTTCCCCAACAACTAAAGGTTTAGTTCACCATAATCATGGTGAAACTAGATGAATTGAATGGAAGAATGGAAAAAGCAAACCCTAGAATTGATAAAGTGGAGCCTAAACATCCAAGAAATCTCCTCCAAAGGTGTAAAGCTGCTGTGGACTTTGTTCTTTGCCAAAAGAATTCCATTTGAATTCGTACTAGGGCTATATATAAGCCAAAAAGATAACAGAAAAGATCTCAGAATCCAAAATATAAAAATAGACAACCGCCCAGGTACCTAAATTGGCCGCTCAGCGGTTTGCCTTAATGCATGCCACCGCCCAAGCGCCAGAAATGACCGCTGAGCGGTTTGCCTCTTGTCGCTCTGGACGCTCAGCGTCACCACCTGGGCGCCATACAGCAACTTTTCCTTGCACTAGGACGCTCAACTGTGGAATTGACCGCTGAGCAGTTCACAGACTCTTCTTTTCTTCCTTTTTCTCCTTCATTCTTGAGTCTATGACCTTCCTACTTCATTGCCATCTTCCATTTTCATCAAAAACCCTGCAAAACAATGCAAAACAAGCATAATATCTCTAAAAACAACTTTTGACTCTCATGTAACACAACTTAAGAGTTTTACTTGATTCAAAGCTCACTTTAAGCTACAAAGGGTGTGTTTTAATATCAATTTTATGCATAAAATAACGGTTTTGAGATCGTTATCACTCGTCACCTTTCTTCTTGTTGAGAAATCTAGTAAAAAAATTTGCCTGCAAGTTCACCCTTTCAACTCTAGATTCAAGTCTATTTATACCATTAGTTCTGTTTCGCAATAAACCTGTTTCAAAAGACTCATAGAAACCATTACTGATAGAATTGCACTTATCATTACAAGTAACATGCACAAACTCAAAAACAGATTCACTTTTCCTCATTGTTTAAGAGATAGACGTCATCTTATGATCGAACAACCGATTAGACAAAAAAGTTAATCAATTTGTTTTTCAAATAATTTTTGAAAACCAGTTCTGGTGCCAATTGTTAGAAAAGATGAGCTTTGTTTCTCAACACCAAGAGGGGGGTGAATTGGTGTTTTATAAAAATGATCGCTTTTGAAATCTTTTTTGCAAATACTATAAGTCTTTAAACCTTTCTTGAACAGCAAGCAAAAATGTATGCAATGTAGCAATATGCGTATTCGAAAAAAGATAGTAAGTAATCGATTAATGCAAAGAGATGGGGAGAAGAAAATTCAAACTCTGAGTTTATACTAGTTCGGCCATAACTGCCTACATTTAGTGTCCTTTCAATCAACCCGAGATTGAAAGCCAATTTCACTATAAAGATTTGAATTTTTACAACAAGGGCTTTAAGCGACCACACTACCAAAATGTAAATCACTAATCTAATATAGCCAAATACAAAAGACTTGCAGCAAGAACAATCCTCTCTTGTAGTCACCCCTTTGAGGACCCTCTCAAAGTATAAGAACTCCCCGTTCTTCTTCCTGGCAACACGCATAGGGAAACATCAACACATAGCGTTTGTGAATCTTCTCCTAATCACACAACAAGCACCTCAATTGTGCAGAAAGATCAGACACGTCAAATCAATCAATCTTGTCTCTCAAGAAATCTTCAAGATTAGTACACCACGTCAAGTTCTTGTTTCTTAGAGCGTTTAATCACCTCTATAAGACTTTGTAACTCAATCTAATCAGATATGAAAATGTTAATCTCAATTCTCATATAGAAATTCAACCAATGCGTCAATATATAGACTTAGTCAAATCTGACAGATTTTAATCATTTGCGCTATTAATCTAATCAGTTACAATAAACACTTATAACAGATTAACAGCAGTCAAAGCAATTAATTGAATGCTCAATTAGTGTAATCGATTTGCATTTAATGCTTAGCCAACATATTTAAAAATATGGTCGATGAAACAATTATGACAAGCATGAAACAGTTATGACAAGCATGAAACAGTTTTCAAATCTTTAACAGACTTAATTGAATACATTATCCATGTAATCGATTAAGCTTCAACACTTAGCATATTTTTGAAAACATTTCTTCTCAAAATACATCACAACACAATTGAAAAATACTTTTGCAAACACACAAGTTTTAATCGATTTACCAACTAACGTAATCGATTCAAAACTTGTTGTTTTGCCACAGTTTAAAGCTTAAGGTGTCCGATGACTTTAATTGATTATCACAACATTGTAATCGATTAAGTCATACAAATATGCTTTGTGCATCTGGTTTTTCCATTTTCAAAACAAGTATTGTGCATACACATATATGATTACATTACAAACATAGTAGTATGCATCAATCGACACAATATGTTCACAAATATGCATGTGCAATTCTCAAAGTAAGCATAAGCATATATAACACAGTATACAGTACATACACATGTGTTTTTATTAACTATGTGTTGTCATCATCAAAAACAAACACTAGGGAGTGGGTTTAGCTAACATTGTGCTCCCCCTATCAACATTTTTCAATGCAATATAAGCACAAAGGGGAGTTGTGATGTTTCCCCTTAACACTCTTCCCCCACTATTGATGTAGACTACGAGCTATTTAGTAATAATGCGCTATAGTGCTTGGTGGCCTTAAGCAATTTCTCTTATTATATTGTCTAGATGTACTTGTTTGTTGAATTATATTCTTTGATATATTTTACAAATTTTATTTGGATAACTTAGGTAAAATGTATATGTTGGGGTCAACCATACACATTGAAACCATTACAGCTAATATAATGAGGGTGGTGGTTGTAGATGTATGAGATGCTACTACCCGAGTCCCTGTGCCCACTCAGGAGGTTCAGACAGTGGGAGAAGCCCCTAGAAATTTTATTGGTAATACTAATCTTTTGTAAGGTTTTAAATATGTATACCAGGTTGAAGAACAAGGGGAGGAAGATATCAATGAATCGCTACAACAACCGCCACAACAAACCATTCTAGAGAAACTTTGTGTGTTGGCAGTGAAGATCTCCCTTTCTCCTATAGAGATACAAATGCTTCCTGAAATCATAAACAGGACATCTTCGCTCTCTTTCTTTATATGTTAGAGGGATATTTTTTAAATTCTCTTTGGCATTGATATGTTATGTATATCAGTAATACAAATTTGGTTGTTGTAATTAAATTTCTACATTTATGAAGTTTAAATATATTCAATATTTTATTCTAACATTATTCATTTTTAATGTTTAAGGTATTTACATCGGTTGAGCATTAAGAGGAAAAATGATCACATTTATGGTTTTATTGACCCTGTTGCCATTCAAGGAGTTGGTAATAAAGGTGAAGAGGTCCAAAAGTACCTTTTAGAGGCTTTTGAAAAGGAAAAAAAGCAAGTGTACTTAGCACCTTATTTGCAATAGTAAGTATATATTTTTTATTAATAAAATTCTATTTATGTAAATCTTATTTGACACTATTATTGTTTGAATCTGCAGGGTCACTAGAATTAATAGTTATTCTTACTCAACAGTTTCTTGTGGTTCTCTTGTGTTCATTACACAAAAAACCACACACTTTAGCAATTAAAAGTACACTAATATCATAACTTTTTTTAATAATTTATTTGTGTGTACACGTAATTGACTTTACTAAGTTTCATAGCACTCATTTCAATGTACATGTAACTTTACAGAGTGGTTAAGGCATATTCAAGGTTACAGGGAAAACATATCACCTCTAGAAAGAAGTTGCAGTAAATTGCACCAACTGTAAGTAGTTAATCTTTCATACTATAAATTCAATTATAAATTTTATTATACTTTATAAATTTAACTTGTAGTGCTCACGTCGACCGGGAAGCTTTGAGTGCGGATATTATGTCATGAGGGACATGCAAAAAATTATATCTGCAAATGTCATTAAATCATGGAATTTGGTAACATGAACATTTTATAACTAACATCTTAAGTCATTAATATTATAATATGACTCAAACTATTCATTGTGCACATATTTGATGATATATCTCCAATGGAGCAACATGTCATAAAGGATGTTCGAGAGTAGTGGTTTGCATTTCTTTTAACATTTTGTAGATAATAAGATGTATTCAATTTTACATTTTGAGTTTAGGAACTATTTTATGTTTAACTATGTTAGGTAAAGACATTTAGGAACTTTGTTAGGTAAATATTACGTTGAGTTTAGGAACTATTTTGATGTGTTAATAACAGAAAATATATTGATTAATTTGCTCATTCAGGATTATTTAGACTATATTCTGGGATTGAATTTTATGCAGGTCTAGATATGGATAGTAGCACATGCAGATCTAGTATTTAAAAAAAACGTCACTTTTTATAACGATTAAAGCCTGAACGGGTATAGAAAGTCACACTCTTATACCGGTTATGACTATAACCGGTACCAAAAGTCACACTTTTTATACTTGTTCTAACACCAACAGGTATAACTCTGAGACTTTTTACGCCTACTCTAGCATCAACATGTATATAATGTAAGATTTTTTAGATCTACAGAAGACTTTTTATACCTGTTCTCAAAACATCAGGTATAAAAAGTCGTTATAAAAAATTGAAAATTTTCTATACTGTTGAGATTGTTGATAAGGGAAGCACTAGTTTAGTTAATCTTAATCTCACAGTGCTCTAGTTATTTTGGTTTTTCATGATGACAACACATTATTAATAACACATGTATTGTTATGTGTTACATGTTCTATTCTTTATTATAGATTACATCTTATTGAACATGTTTGTGTTGGTTTCTAATATATGTATGCATATTCATTGATCTTATACTTGATACATCACTTGTGTTTGCATTACATATGTTTATGAAAAGGAAAACCACATGCACTTTCATGAACTCACAATGTGTGGCAAATCTGCAAGTTTTAAGTCGACTTCATTATGAAGCAAGTCGATTAAAACTCGTGACTTTGCACAGATTTTCAAAAGCAGTGCTATGTGTCATTTGGCATTGAAAAGATTTTCAAATTGTGCTGAAGTGCCTAAGTCGACTACATGCGCAGTGGATCCGACTTAGTTAGTTATTTGATTTGAAATTTTATTATGCTTGTGTACAGTAACGACTATATTTTAATTGTTGGTCAAAGCTTTTATTCTAGTCAACTATATTAATTGCAAAATCAATTTGGTTGTTGTTGACTACTACTATTTGACTTAACTGTTATAACTGTCTAATGACAGTCAACTTTATTAGTAGCCAAGTCAACTACAAGAGCGTATGATTTATAGAAAACTATAAATAGACATGACTCAGTTGATCACAAAGACTTTGGATACTAAGATTTTCATTTTGATTTATAGATTGTGATCTCTGAGAATTTGCTCCAAGAACTCATCAAGAAGACCGTGGTGATCTATCATTGAAGAGGTTCTTTGAAGGAGAAAGATTTTTTTGCTTATTGGCTGATCATACTCTACACATTGTGGTGCTCATCTGCTGATCAAGATTTCTATCAATCTTTGGAAAGATTGTTGTTGTTATCCTACTGGATTGCAGGCGGTTAACTCGTGGAGTCTGTACACTTTGAGGATTGTTCAAAGTGGGTTATAGATTGCAGAAGAGGGGATATCTTGTTACAGATCTTTGTGTGCGTTGCTGCCTATAGTTTGGTTAGAGGGTTAGAGAGGTGTTTTATATTTTGACGTGGAGGTCTCTATAAAAGCCTTATTGTAAAACCCTTGACCACTATAATGCATTTGCTTCCAGATTGTGGAAGGACATTGGATGTAGGCATTGAGGCCGAACCAGTATAAAAATTTGCGTTTGATCTCTCTATCCTTACACTTTTACATTTAGTCGACTTACCTGTTTATGTAGTCTACTTTGTATTTCCGCTGCCCTTAAAATTTTCATTCCTTGCGATTCATGAAACTGTGTAAAGGTTTACATTTTGCAAAAAAGATTTTTAGAAGACTCTGATTTTGAAACCTCATCAATTCACCTTATGGCTCTTGGCAAAGTCTTTGACAAGGAAGAGATCAATATCAAGATTTTGAAAAGTCTTAACAGAAGCTGGCAACCCAAAGTCACAGCAATCTCTAAGTCCAAAGATCTCACAAGCATGAATATTGCTACCTTGTTTGGCAAGTTACGAGAACATGAGTTAGAACTTGGAAGGTTGAAGGACAAAGAAGAGATTGAAGAGAAGAAGTCCATTGCACTGAAAGCAACAAGCAAGAAAGCCTCAAAGTCATAGGAACAATTAGATGCAGAGATGGACAACAATGAACTGATGACCATGGTGATAAGGAAATTTAGTCAACTTATGAAAAATAATAGTCAACTTACTAACCATGCAGGTCACAGCAAAGCCAAGAAGGCTTACAGGTCAAGTGTTGTACAATGCTATGAATGCGGGAAAGAGGGACACATCAAACCTGATTATCCAGACCTAAAACCACAACAGAAAGCCAACAAAAATTTTCCTCAGGGCAAGGATAGAAAGTAGAAAGGAGATTATATAGCCTGGGAAAACAGTGACTCTGATACTTCAAGTGATGAAGATGCTGATCATGATGAAGAGTCAAACATGTGTTATGTGGTTGGAGCATCATTGGCTGACTATGACAGTGACATAGAGTTTGAGCAAGAACCTATAGAAGTCAAAGACCTACTGCTGGATGTTTTCAAGGAGATTCATGCCGAAGCTATGCGACTCCAATATAAGGTTAATCGACTTAACTCTGATAGAAAGGACTATGAATATAGAATTAATAATCTTGTCACTGATAATGAGAAGTTAAAGAAAGAGTTAGATGAAGCCTTATTGTCTTCTAAGGAAGTTAAAATTGAGACTATTACAGTAGAAAAAGAATGTGAAAAATGCCCTACACATGTAAAGCTAATAGATTACTTGTCTAGCATACTAGCCAAATTTACTCAGGGTAAAAATAACTTAGATGCTGTATTGAAGTCTACTAGTAGAGTTATTAACAGACAAGGCATTGGTTACAAAGCCAATTCTAATAGGTCCAATACAAGAAAATCTTCAGATTTAAGCAAACCTACTAAACATGCTTGCTTTTATTGTAATTATGTTGGTCACACTGTTAGAAATTGTTACTACGGAAGAGTTGGAGTTCCTAAAGGTTTATATGTGTGGATACCTAAGGAACATTTGGCCTCAACTAACAATCAAGGACCTAAGTTCAAATGGGTACCAGCAACAAAAACTTAAACTGTTTTGCAGGAATTTCAAACAAGTGCAGTGAGGACTCAAGGATGAACTACAATGGCTATGTCAAACATCTTGAGTGCCTACAACTGGTAATATGTATTAGCTTACTGCATCATGCATAAATAGATTGATTGGTTGATAATTGATTGTTTGTTGATTATATGATTGATTGGCCGAATGATTTGTATGAAAAATGTTTTTCACCATTTTTAGTCGACTCAATTATGAGCTTAGTCGATTTTGTATCTTTGTATGTTGTACCCTGTTTTGAAATCTCATATCATACAGTAGTCAACTTTGTTTTTATTCAAATCAAATGTATGTCTCTATTTTGGGCCTTACAAAATTTAAAAATTTAAAATGGGTCATTTTTGAGTTTGATCCTTCGCGCCTTTTCATATGTGTCTTCTTCAGTTGTGTGATGTCTTCTGGCATTTGTTTTTGGAGCTCTTCTAATGTTTTTTTACAGAGATTCAATCATATCTCTTGGATTAGTGAAAACCATGAACGGATGGGGATTCATGGGTGAAAATAATCTTGAGCATAATACAGGAAGCACATCTATTGCAACAGCGAATAGAACAAATTTCTTTCCTGAAACTAATTTTGAAACGTATGCAACCGAGCAAATAAGAATTTTGCATGACAAGTATGATAACCTTGCAAAGGAACATCGTGCAAATCAGCAGCTGTTAGCTGAAAGATCTTTTGAAGAGGATTCAATGGAATCCTTCTGACTCAGTTTAGGGACATAGGAATTCTGACTATCCTTGTACAAGTGTGTCCTGTATCCTAAGTCTGTTAGTATCTTTTGTTTTTGTTTTTTGTTCTATTTTGTTAATGGCTTAGAATTGCCATTATGTTTTGGTCTTGTTCTGGTCTATCAATTGTAATACCATTTTGAACAAGAAATGAAATTAGTTGTTTTGATTCAAATTCATTCGCTCTATACTGCTTGATTGAATCTGCCTGGATGAATACTGAATCGACTTTGTGATCATTGAAGTTGACTATGCATATACTTACTTTTACATTAACTATTTTGCATACTTACTTCTTATATGATAAATTTCTTGCATCACTATGATACTAAAATGCTTGGTCTTTAAAAGACTTTGAAAGGTTTTGAAGGAAACATTGTTTTGGAATTTACCACTGGAATCATATCTGTCTCAGAAGCCATGGGATCGACTTAATAAATTGTTCATTTGACTTATCACCTACAGGGGGTTATAAATTCCATTTACTGGAATTTGCTTACTAAGTTGCTTGATCATTTTTATATCAGTTTTCTTCAATATATCTTTGTTCTTATATGACTATTTTGTAATGAGATTATATTGTGAGATTGTTGATGGTTGTATCTTGGCTTGATTGAATTTCTTGCAATAATAACACTGATAGAATCTTGATACAAACTGATTGTATGCTCTGATATCTGTGTGACTGCATTGTGCATCTAAATCTGATTTGGTTGTATGCATAATGACAGGGGGAGCATTTCTTGTTTGCATAGATTTTTCACATACCTATATTCTAGGGGGAGTTTATCTATCACATGTGAATATCTGTGATAGGGGGAGCATCATTGCATGTTTAATCTGTTTACATTGATTTTCTCCGATGCATCTCTAGTAATTCAGTTTATCAGCATATCCATATCTGAAAGCAAACCTTTTTTGCTAATGCACAAAGGGGGAGAAATATTGTGATTAATATGGTTGAAAAGATAGATTAATATGCTCATTGCTTGATATGTGATTGTTTGCTTGATACTATTTTTTGTTTGCTCTGTTATACTAGAAAGATCATTTAATCACTTGTACTTATTGATTGCTTATATTAGCTATGATTTCTAGTGATTACACTAGTGGAAAAATGACATTTTATGACGTACAAAAATGACCTATTATGACGTAGTTCCTCAGGGTCATAGTTCTGGACGTAATAGTAAGTCTGCACATTTTATGACGTAGCAGAAATTTACGTCATAATAGCTTGAACATATTATGACGTAGTTTCTAAAATATGTCATAATATGCGCGAAAGATATTATGACATAGATTTGTTGATACGTTATAATATGTGGTTTTCAGAATTAACGTATTATGACGTACATTGTTTAGTACGTCATAATATATGTTTTTTTTTAAAAAAAAAATAATTATTACAATTGATATCTAATGAAATTATAATCATAATACTATATTACCATCTCATCCAATCAATTTATAATCAATATAGCTTCAAATGAACAAATTCAATATTAAATTGTCTAATAATATTTAATACATCATTTATACATAGAAACTATATATTAAATCCAAATATTACATTAATATACATACACTATTAAATTGTAGTCAAGTTTCTACTAACACCTAAAATAAAAGAAACACAGTTCTTTGTCTTCAATGTCTACAATTTCCATGGGAGATGAATCATTAAAGATCTACAAAGAAAATAATAAAGTTAAAACAATATTGTAATCATTAAAGATCTATAAAAATGTTGCATCTGTATATATGTGCATTAAGAAAACAAGCCCAACAAATTATGCAAGTCAGCATAAAAGAATTAAAATGTTCAGAATTTGCACTAGAGAAAACAATCTCTATATTAAGATTATGCAAAAAGAATCAACAAATAGAGTTTCTATATGAATCCCTTTTGGGATGAAAAAAAGGGAAAAATCAACAAATAGAGTTTCCCAATCCCTATCTATAAGGATTACTATTGATTAATCTTGCAGCATTTCCTAATATCCAAAGGCAGTATCCATAAACCTTTTTCATAAAATTTTACGTGTAAAAACATTAACAAACATTTCCTAATATCCAAAGGTAATATCCATAAACCTTTTTCATAAAATTTTACGTGTAAAAACATTAGTAAATGACATTGTAACATTGACTAATGGAAAAATAAAAAATTAGTGCAATCTATATATGATATGCTCTTTTTGTTTACTAGTTCTACAACACAGGTAAAAGATGCAACATATACAAGAACTAGATGTCAACATGTCCCAATAAACAATATCTCTGTAAAATTAAAACTCATTCCAACTACCTTCATTACATAATCACTCATCTCAACAGTTCTTCAACAGTTCTTCAACTAATAACTCAAACTCGGATGTAGCATAGTGGCATAAACCAAACCTCAACACCCCACCCTGCAAGATACTTATTTGACCTTGCACCTATATAATGAATAAAAAGAAAAAGACAGTTGCACAGATATCCTTCACATACAAAACATTGTTTTGTTAAAACAGATTGAAATTAAAAGGGCACAAGAATCACAATATGAAGGGATGACCGGGAGGAAACTTAACATCTTATAAAAGAATTCATTAGAAACAAAAGCAAATATAAATAGAAAACCTTTAATAAAAAGTAATAAAGGCATCGCCCCTCCCCCTAAATACATTAGAATTTAGAAGATTATATATATAATTCACATTGACAGCAAGAAAACTCCTGAGCTATAGAAAAAATACAAGTCAAGATCAAGGGGAACAACCAATATGGATTCAAATGATAACCGAGTAATGTAATAATACCTCTAAATTAATAAGCCAGTTATTTGCTCCTGATCCATATCCCTGGTGCAAATGATAACCGGGTAATGTTCCATCTAAGCAAACTGTCAAAGCCAAAGAAAGGAATTACATTTAGCCAAATTAAAGCCAAAGCATTGTTAATTATGGTTAAAAACTGTTGTTCAATGCCAAATATTCCATAAATATATTGCAGTTCATGTGGAAACATTCATATTTTACTTGGCTAAAATTAATTGAGACACGCTAGGCTAATTAATGTTGCGGAGAGACAGCTGCAAGGACTTAGTACTTAAGAAGTTCAGAATACAAAACATGTAAGAAAAAAAATTTAAAAATGAAAGAGAAAACAGAACAATTTCAATCAGACAAAGTACATTCAAAGTAATAACATAATATTAAAAAATGTGAGGTGGCAACAGCAGTTATACGTCTACCTCTTGGTTGTCAAAGGTTCTGAGTTCATTTAAATGTAAACTTGATCAAATTCGGTGTCTAGTATTCACGCATTCTGCTCTTTTTTTGGTGGAATAGAGTGAAATTATTCATATAAAACTAAGTGCAATTTGGAGGGTGGAGAAGGGAGGGTTAAAATATCATCCCAATTAAAAAATTCCAGATACAGAGATATCTCTAAAATCTTCTAACAGTTTCTAGTAGTACACTCAATATCCTACGAACAATACCTTATAATCTTTACCTTTTCTCTGATGATATATTATGTAAGTTTAAATTGAAATAGGATTATTGTGATGCAAATTTAGTATTGCAACTTAAATCTATTGGCAACCTTTAAAATCTTTTAAGTTCGCACATCCCAATTAAAGATGGCCTAGTCCCTATTAGTCAGTTAGCTAGATTGTTAATTAGAGAGATAGAAATGACAAGATATAAATGATAGGAAGAAAAATAGAGATCAATCTATTCTTTAAGAGTGGGAATTGACAAGATATAAATCTATTCTCATTCTGAAGTTCAAGATTGTCTAGCCAAAAAGAGGAAAAAATAGAAACTTTCTTTTTGATAAAGTATACTGCAACGTGGATATTGACTCACTATACCTCTATCCACGGGCTACATGAATATTAACATAGATACATGATATTCTCAAAAGTGGAAAAAACTAAAGTGGCCAAATACGTAGCAGAAGTACAGGATATGCAGGGCAAGACCCCTAACTGAGTTTATAATTATCAAGCATAACAACGTGTTTTAAATCATGATGCACAGATGCAAGACATGTATTGTTTTCAAAATAATACCATATAGGGGGGTGCAACAATTTATACTAGTGATATAGCATACAGGCATATACTGTGACAAGGTATATAAAAATATCATGTTACATGAATTTAGTACAAAAATAAAGGAATATTTGGCTTTGGCGTGTTAAAGTATTTTACAGATAAGGCATTCAATGTTCTTTTGTATTGTTGAATACCTTCCAAGGATGCTCCAGAACAATGTTACATATTTAAACTTCTTTCTGTGTGTTCAAACATCTGCAAAAATGTTCCAATTTTTTTCTAAAAATAAAAGGGATAGAGGCACGAGTAAATTCAAGTTAGACAATTCAAGCCTTAGTAATTCAATTTTCAAAGCTAGACAAACAATAAACCATATTATTTTAAAATAAAAATTAAACAGCGGCCACCGTGGTTTTTATAATAAATTATGAAACACAAAAAGAACATAATCAGCAATAAAAATCATAACAAAATTCAAAACTCTAATAGTCAGATCAAGCATATTACAGAGAAAGCATGTGAGCCAAAAAAATTTAATCAGGACCATCTTACCTTTAAAATTAAATGTGCTATTTGCTCGAGAGCTTTCTCTGCATCAATAACCTTTTCATCATTATCCTTAGAACTAATAATGATAACTCGCTCTTCGTGTCTCTGCCCGAAACGAAAACATTAGATTGGATTTGGTAAAACACCAATTAACCTGAATGATGACTGAACATATTTATTTTAAATGCAAATTTAAGTACTTCAACCAATATAAATTAACCCTCACTAATAATCGGCAAAACTGATTACATCAAAAATAATTTACAACTTTGATATTTTGGCATAAAGCATAAAAAAGTCACAAAAGAATCTTTGGAGCCATTCTCTGTGCCGGACAAAACCCACAACGGCTATGCACTATCAACCAATTACAAGGTCAATATAATCAGAACAAAACAGCACCAAGGTGGACATCTCGAAACAAAATTACGAAACATGCAGAGAGTAATTACGAAACAAAAATCCTTACCTCGAAAGGGGAACGAACACGCAGCTACACTTGCAGCATCAACCACATCTACCTAGGTTAGCTCCTCCCTCCACGGGTCGAATCACTGCTTGACTGGAACAAAGACTGAGGAAACCGATTTCAATCGGTGAAAAATGAAGGAAAAGGCAAAAAAATCGGTCAGAAGGTGAGAAGATGAAGATACAAAGAAACCCTAGAAGTTGAGGGTGAAAGATGCAGGTGAGAGGCTGAGAGGTAAAGGAAAGTGCTTACCGCTTGAATTGTGGTGAATGAGAACTGTGGCGAGATCCTTCGATGATGGAGACGAGAGAAACGCTCTCGTGAGGGTACGCAAATGAGAAATGTGGCAGATGAATGGTTGAGTGAACGGATGGAGAGTAAAGAAAAGAGGAAAAGAGGAAGAGAGTGAGAGGGAAATGGGAAAATGAAAGAGAGAGATTATGACGAATTTCTAAAACTACATAGTAATAGGTTTTAAACTTATTTATAAATTTACCACCGCATTTTATATTATAACTGATATATAAAACTACGTCATAATATGTATTAAATTTATTTACAAGTTTGTCACTGCGTTTTATATTATAACTTATATACAAAACTACGTCATAATATGTTTTATTTTTATTACGATTATGCCACCGGTCAACCTATTATGATGTATAATTTTTGTACGTCATAATAGGTCGGTCATAGAAAGGTATTTTTCCACTAGTGTTACTTGGCTATTTATGAGCTGTTTATGTACAAACATGGTTGCTTATTAATCATCGTTGTGCATCATCAAAAAAGGGAGAGATTGTTGAGATTGTTGATATGGGAAGCCCTGGTTTAGCTAATCTTAATCTCACAGTGCTCTAGTTACTCTGGTTTTTTTATGATGGCAACACATTATTAATAACACATGTATTGTTATGTGTTACATGTTCTATTCTTTATTATAGATGACATCTTATTGAACATGTTTGTGTTGGTTTCTGATATATATATATATATATATATATATATATATATATATATATATATATATATATATATATATGCATATTCATTGATTTTATACTTGATACATCACTTGTGTTTGCATTACATATGTTTATAAAAAAGAAAACCACAAGCACTTTGATGAACTCACAATGTGTGGCAAATCTGCAAGTTTTAAGTCGACTTCATTATGAAGCAAGTCGATTAAAACTCGTGACTTTTCATAGATTTTCAAAAGCAGTGCTATGTGTGATTTTGCATTGAAAAGATTTTCAAATTGTGTTGAAGTGCCTAAGTCGACTACATGCGCAGTGGATCCGACTTAGTTAGTTATTTGATTTGAAATTTTGTTATGCTTGTCTACAGTAACAGCTATATTTTAATTACTAGTCAAAGCTTTTATTGTAGTCAACTGTATTAATTGCAAAATCAATTTGGTTGTTGTTGACTGCTACTACTTGACTTAACTGTTATAAATGTCTGACAGTCTACTTTATTAGTAGCCAAGTCGACTACAGGAGCGTCTGATTTATAAAAAACTATAAATAGACGTGACTCAGTTGATCACAGAGACTTTGGATATTCTAACATTTTCATTTTGATTTACAAATTGTGATATCTGAGAATTTGCTCCAAGAACTCATCAAGAAAACCGTGGTGATCTATCTTTGAAGAGGATCTTTGAAGGAGAAAGATTTATGTGCTTACTGGTTGATCATACTCTGCACATTGTGGTTCTCATCTGCTGATCAAGATTTCTATCAATCTTTGGAAATATTGTTGTTGTTATCCTGCTAGGATTGCAGGGGGTTGACTCGTGGAGTCTGTACACTTTGAGGATTGTTCAAAGTGAGTTATAGATATTAGAAGAGGGGATATCTTGCTGCAGATCTTTGTGTGTGTTGCTGCCTATATTTTGGTTAGAGGGTTAGAGAGGTGTTTTGTATTTTGACGTGGAGGTCTCTATAAAAGCCTTGTTGTAAAAACCTTGATCATTATAGTGCATTTGCTTCCAGATTGTGGAAGGACACTGAATGTAGGCATTCAAGCCGAACCAGTATAAAAATCTGTGTTTGATTTCTCTATCCTTACACTTTTACATTCAGTCGACTTACCTGTTTACGTAGTCTACTTTGTATTTTCGCTGCACTTAGAATTTTCATTCCTTGCGATTCAAGAAACTTTGTAAAGGTTTACATTTTGCAAAAAAGATTTTAAAAAGACTAATTTTGAAACCTCACCAATTCACCCTCCTCTTGATGTTGAAACAAAGACAACATGTTTTCCAACATATACCCCATGCTTCTATACCTGCTCAAAAACTGGTATAAAAAATTTTTTTTAACTGGTATAAAAAGCCTTTTTTTGGCATAGTATTTGAAAGAAAGTCGCACACATAACTACATTAAAAAGAAACCTATCACATCGTAACAATGCAAAAAGCAAATAATCAAAGAGGAAACGGGAAAGGAGAAAAGGGAAAGAGGAAAGGGGAAAGGGGAAAGAAGAAAGGGGAATGACAAAAGGGGATAGTGGAAATACCTTGTTTTCATCACCAAAGTCATCGAAGTTTTCCATTTCGCAACCAACAACAGAAAATAACGGAAAAGGGGAAAGGTGTCTCGCTAGTGAAGGTTGAATTGAAAAATCAAACCACCCAAATAAAGGAGGGCAACGTCTTGACGTCGATGATTGTGGAAGAAATGGAAAAAGGGGCATTATAGAGGTTGATTCGTCGGAGAAGTCACTGTACCGAGAGAGAAAGGAAAGATAATATACAGATGAAGGATAGATGGAGAAAGTTTGAAACGAAAACTAAAAAGAGGAAAGGAAGGGGGAATTTTGAAACGAAATGAAATCAGATATATGAAGTCCACGTCACTTTTTACCATTTGAAAAAATAATTAAAATGGACCAATATTTTTTTCACATGTGGATATTAACTTTTAGTTGCTAACCTATCACGATCAATAATTTATATTTGCAATTGAATTAACAACTAAAAACTACTAAAAAATTTATGGGTTAAATATGTTTTTCGTCCCTTAAGTATTAAACAATTTTGGTTTTAGTCTCTACTCGAAACTTTGATTGTTTTTAGGCCTCATAGTTTTGAAACTCTTACTATTAGTTCTTAAAATTGAATGGCGTTAACTTTTTTTTGAAGTGGCAAAGGGCGAGTTCACCTGTGATGTGAGTTCAATGTTAGGTGTGTGTCACGTTATCCCTCTTCTCTGTATTAGATTAAGGATTTTTGTTCCTTTAAAATAATTAGGGCTCTTCTATTCTAGTTCTTCTATTCCTCTCCTTCAAAGGAGTCTCTCCCTTCGACTGTTCGCCTCTCCTCAGGCTCATCCTGTCTTCACCAACACCGTCAAGGGCTTGTGCTACCCCTTTCTCTTCTCCCTCTCAAATTTCGGAACCCTCCCTGACATCTCTGTCACCATTCAGGACCTGCTTGATAAGGCCAAGAGCAAGGGCAAGGATGGGTTGGTCGTCGACGTTGGTGCCAAGTGGGTATGGCCACCTTCAATGTTAGGCCGTGTTTGGAGGCCGTGTTTGGTGGTGAGTTTCTTCAAGGTGAAGTAGTTGTGCTCACGGCGCGCGTGGTGATGTCGAGGAAGAGTTTAATGACGTCATGGTGAGAGGTTACTTTATGAGTGACGTTGAGTTTAATCATCAACCGCCTCTGTAGTTGGTCGACAACCGGGATCAAATTTTCATCTTTTGGATCTCTCAGCAATACCTATTCAATAATTTAGATACAATTGGGAATTCAGGAAGTGGAAGCAATGTCATCTCAATTTCAAGAAACAGTTATGTATTATACAAAGGACCAAATGTTTGATACAGGAATTCATAAATATACAGGAATTCATAAATATAAAATGTCAAAGTTGGTTCCCTAAAAGTAATCTACATAATGTTCTTATTTTTCCTCTAATCCAGACCCTTGAGAGATGAAAGTAGACACATGAGAATTAAAGCTGATTAACCTCTTCAGTTGTGATAATTGCTTTGATATGCTGGAAGGCAGAATTAGAAGAGAAAAAAAAAACAAAATGAAAAAACATAAAGGTAATTGTTAACACAAGAAACACAAACAAACAAAACCAAACATGTGGTGAACCTCCAAGCTAAGAACAATAGCCTTCTCACGACCGAGAATGGTGGAGGGATAAGAGAGTAAGGGATCAAGGATTCTGAGATCACACGCATGAATCTAAACCTGATTCATGATTGCATATTTGTCCATGTCGAGCAATGAACCATGTCCATAAGCATCAATAAGAAGCCAACTCTTTGAAGACTGTGTCTTCTTTACAATTGTCATTGCCCCTGGGTTTGCAGGGACGACACTCCCATCCCCAGCCATTCTCTTACCCTTTCCCACGCCTAATTCCAACTCACATGCTCCAATTCTAAACTCAAAATATTCAACTCAACTCCAAACTCAAACACAATTCAATTCATCATAAAGCAAACGAACTTTTTCCTTTTATTTGTCACGAAACCATTGACGAGAGGCTCGAACCCTAGGTTGCCGCTGGCGTGGGAGGCAGAGGAGGCAGCGGAGGAGCGGTGAGATCGGGGTTGTCCTCTTGCATGATCTCAATCTGCATTATGGAAACCCCAAATGGATGAAAATAGAGACTTAGGAGACGGAACAATGATGGTTGTGATGTGCGGACGTTTTGATTGATTGGGGGATAAGAAGGAAGGGTTTGGCAAACGTGGCAAATGTTTTAGAAAAAAAAAAGTGACACACGTCTGACTTCACCGTTAGACACTTCATACAAAAATTTAACGTCGTCCAATCTTAAGGACTAATAGTAAGAGTTTTAAAACTATGAGGACTAAAAGTCATCAACGTTTCGAATATGAACTAAAACCAAAATCGTGTGATACTTAAGAGACGAAAAACATATTTAATCCAAAATTTATTTAAGTTTTGACCTATTAGTGAGTGAAAAATGAGTCATTGAATATTTTATTTTTCAACTGGATTAACAACCAAAATTACCAACTGGATTAACAACCACATATTTGTAGACAAAATATTTAATGCAATTTTTGTGCTTAATGAAGTAGGGCAAATGTCCATTTGGATATGTTACAAATTTCATTTTGTCCTTTGTATTTTATTTATAATAAATAACAAATACATCCATTTGTTAAAGTGGAGTTGTCTGTAATAAATTTTCTATGTGTATGTATAAATATTTATCCTTTGTTTATCAACTAGTCTCTAATGTGAATCTCAATTTTTTAGTTATTTTTCTTACTTAATGTTTTCTTTTATTCACATATTGACTTAAGGTTAGAATGTGATTTACAGATATAACATCATCCAATATTATACTTAACTTTTATAAGAATCAATATCTTCATTCAAACTTAAAGAAACAAAAAAGAAATCGTCTCCTAAAGAGAGTTGCATCCAAAAACAAACAATTTATAAGTAAAAAATACATAAAATTAATTAATCATCAACCACTAATAAAAACAAAGACTAATGGTTGAACAATTTATTAAACATTAGAAATTACATATAACATGTAAAGCTTGCATTCAACAAAATTCACTATGAATACATAGTTTATATTTATAGAAATAGTTTTTGAAAAGCTGCCTATGTTCCACTTGAAAGTGTAGAACCAAAATAACAGAGCCATCACTATCTGGACTTTGGGTAATCACTGTCCTCTCTTGTCTAACCACACCTGCTAGACCTACATACACAGGCTTTCCCCAACCAAAATCTGCTTCAGGCATACTCAGCCAACTTGTAATACGTTCCCAAAAAACAATACATCCTTGCCTTCGGTTGCTCCATAGTACAAAGTTCTCGCTATATTCACATGGTCCTGACTTCTAATCACATCTATCTGTAAAAAAAAAAAAAAAAAAAAAAAAAAAAATTATTTATACAATTTCGTTTCATATGTTTTTGAATCCCTTTTAATTTAATTTATTTATTTATTTTCAAGGCATTTTAATTTTGATTTTTTCACGTCAAAGTAAGAAGAAAATTCTGTCAAACTATAAAAAAAGTGTGAAAAAAGAAAGAGATATAAAACTGATCCTACATACCTGTGCGCATATAAACTCATGTGTAATCATTTCAACAGATTCCCTTATTTTCTGAGCAACATGAGCCAAAGGACTTGATAAGATTTCTCCAACGTGTGATGATGCTGATACTATATGGACAAAGCATTACCAATGTAATTCCTAGGGAGGGGTGGAATGAGTTCATTGCGAATATCACCACTGAACCGAAGCAGCGTTGGTTGATTCTCATCTAATCCACGAGCCTTAGATGCACATTTCCACACATGTGAAGCGATAGCCTCAAATCTGGTATAAGGTCTTGACCCTTTCGTTGATTTATCAGCATTCGCCTTGTTCTTCAACTTCCCCACTTGTTCTGCTGTCAGCTTCAACGTAGTGGCATTTATCCTCTTGTTTCTCTCAACAGTGTTGTCACTTCTTCCTAATATGAGAGGCATAGGCTTGAACTCTTGGTGATCAAAGTGTGAGGTTGATGGAGGATCAGTGAATTTTAGCACAGAAAGGGCATTTCATGAGGCTCTAATGTGTCTCCACGAGCCAACTTTGCCCATGAATTGATGAAGTTGAGCTAGCTCCCACAAATTCCAGACAATGGTCCTTTCTGTGCATAGCTGGGGCTGTGATCTGCGAAGTAAATTTCATTGTTGCTGTGGAGCTTAGACTTTCTCTGAGATTTGGATGAACATGAAACGCATATAATTTTGCATGCTCTTGACAAATAAGAAAAGCTGAACCCAACAAATTCTAGGCAGAGGATACAGTATCACCTGCGTATTCTTGTAACAATATAGTGTCCCTTCTCATGGTCATATACCGTCTTCAATTGTCGCTTTCTCCATTGCATAACAAAGAATGCAGCAAGTATGATTGAGAAAATAAATGAAAATAATGAAAAATATGTGACTGATTCATTCACTACTATCATCGTATCTATATGTTCCAATTCAAGGGGTTCTTCCATTGTTTCAATTATGAAGGATCCGAGTGTCCAATCTACATGACTATTAATCTTCTCGTTCCCAAATCCAACCCTGCAGATAAGTACCATCTCAATAGTTGTTTTGTTACCTCCTATGAAAGGGTTAAGGAGTGAAAATCAAAAGATAGAGGTCAAAAGCTGTTAGGTTTCCTATCAAGAAACCTAGGTAAAACTCTCTCTAGCACAACCAGACAATCAAGACAGCAAGAAGGAATAACCTCTTCTTGTATTATCACCGCAAGAATCCAATGTACAAAGAGCCTAACCTCCCCCTCAGGATGACAAATCCTGTTAGAACTACAATCAAAACAATCCACAACCAACTACAATCGTTTATTTGCTATTTATATAGCCAATATTCCCGCCCTTCCTAACTGCCTAGCAGTTAGGCATTTAATGTTTTATTCATTCTCTCGTAAACTCTCCAACTCCTAACATTACCCTTTCCTCCTTTAACAACCTTGTCCTCAAGGTTGAACTCAGGATATTGGTTTTCTATAGTGCTCTTGTCCTCTCAAGTTGCTCCTTCTTGTTCCCCCTCTTTCCATTCCACCAGAACTTGTTGCACCAATTCTTCTCCTTGCTAAATTTGTCTACTGTCCAGAATTCTGACTAGGCGAAAGGTAGGTCCTTCAGCCTACAACTCTGGTGGCAACTCCTTCTCCACCTGCTTTTTACCTACTGCCTTCTTTAGCTGAGACACATGGAAGACTGGGTGTATCCTAGCTGTTTCCAGTAACTTGAGCTTATATGCTACCTCTCCCACCTTCTGCAACACTTGAAAAGGGTCGTAGTAACGAACTGTTAATTTCGGATGAAGCCTTGAGGGCACAGAAAGTTGGAAATAGAATGGCTTAATTTCAACACCAAGAGGAGGGTGAATTGGTGAAAATAAAAAATCAGAGTCTTTTTGAAATCATTTTCGCAAAGTATAAAACTTTTAAAAGTTTCTTGAAACTCAAGGAAAAAGATAAATCAAGTGCATCGGAAAATAGTTGATTATGCAGAATAAAAAGTCGACTTGAAAATTAAAGAGTTAAGGAATAGAAGATTCAAACGCACTTTTTATACTGGTTCGGCCAAACTGCCTACATCTAGTGTCCTTCTTATACCCAGAAGCAAATGCACTATAATGATCAAAGTTTTTACAACAAGGTTTCTATAGAGACCTCAACGTCAAAATATAAAACACCTCTCTAACCCTCTAACCAAAATATAGGCATACAACACCCAAAGAACAGCAGCAAGATATCCCCTCTCCTACAGTCTTTCTCAACTTTGAACAATCAAAGTTCCCAGAACGTAGCATGTCCTCTTCTTGTAATCACAACAGGGCAGCCACAATCTTCACAAGATTGAGAGAAGTATTTGATCACGTATGAACACCTTCAGTGCAGAATAATCAAGCAGTCTTAAGCGCACACCAATACTTGCTCTTCAAGAAACTCTTCAAAGAATGATCACCACGGTCTTCTTGATGAATTCTTGAAGCTTCTTACTTTCTAGCAAAGATCAAGATCTGAAACAATTCAATGAAAATGTTAGAATTACCAAAAGTCTTTGTAGAATATAGAATCACGTCTATATATAGTTTTCTATAAAACAGACGCTCCCAAAGTTGACTACGCTACTAATATAGTCAACTTTAGTTCGACAGTTATGACAATTAAAACATTTAGTAGCATTCAGACCAACTAAAATTATTGCACATTTAATTCAGTTGACTATCAATTAATGCTTAGTCAAAGAAACAAAATATAGTCGTTATAGTTCACAAGCATCAACAGAAATTCAAAACATAACTAACTAAGTTGAGTAGCTTGCGCATACAGTCGACTTTGTCACTTCAATGCAGTTTTGAAAATCTTTCTTTGCAAAAATACACACAGTTATGAAAATAAAGTTATGAATATGATTATGAATATGATTATGTATGAGATGTGATAATGATGTTGAAATAATGTGTGAGGTGTGGATTTAAAGTATCATGTGAGAAAGGAATTCCAAGGAGAAATATCCTAGGTTGGTTATGTTTTGTTATGTATTGAAGTAGGGGCTCCTGGATTGGGGAATGATCCTGACACTCTCAATAACCCCATTTCATGTAGAGATGGGTGATTATGTCGTAGAGAGTAGCAGGAGGTCCTAGTCTATGGTCATTGGTTAGGACCATAGATGTTTGACGGATTAACATTGGTGTGTGGAATTATTGGTGGTGGTTGAGGATGTGGTTATTATTATTTCTAAGCTAGGTTGCTCCACCATAAACAGGTGCAGGTTCCCCATGAGTCCGACATCAATATATCTATCCGGATAGTAAAGGGTTTCAAGTGGAAGGGACTAGTTTCTGTGTTGTTTGATTCATAATATGCATGTATATTGTCATTCTTTAAAATGGTATGTATAATCTTTTGATACTCTAGCTTACCCTTACTTTTGTGTTGTTTGTCTTTGTATATGTTTTCTCTTTTGCAATGATCACCTTAATTGTGTGGGCTTAGGGAGACATTCTTTACAGTTGCTCCAACAAGAAGTAAGGATGAAACAATTAGGAAGTCAGATGATTCTACAAGTGTAGAATTTGTCTTTCATAGGTTTGTTTTCTTATAGTAGTTCCATTATCATATATGCAATACTCATTTTAGTAGTAATTTCACTATTAAAAATGGGATGTTACATTAATGGTATCAGAGCAGTTCATCCTTAGAATAACCTAGAGGTTGTGGGTTTTTCGTGTCTTCCCTATGAAGAATTGAGTCTAAATGGTATGGGTTACCATGTTTTCCAAGTCTAGATGGTAGAGTGTGTATATCTAACTAGAAGTATTGAGAACATAAAATGTCTTGATAAGAGTAATGAGGGTGCACACTCATGACTATATAAGAGATGTTTTCCTTTCTTAATTCTGAAGGTGGAAGAACTAGTAAGAATGGTGGTTATGAGTCTTGTTTCTATAGTGATTCTTGTTATGTTCTTGTCTTGGTGTTAGGGTTATGGGGTCTTTGTTGAGTTTGGTTAGTATGTCAATCTTTGAGTTAGACTGATTGCTTCTGTCTGTATGGGCAGAGTATGGCACATAGGCCTTCACCCACGAATCCGGAGGTACCCAATATGGTAAGGGTGATGGAATCGTTTGTGGCAGCAATGCAACAACAGAATGCTTCATTAGTTCAACAAAACAACATGGTTTTACAACAGTTGGAAGTTACTAGAATATCAGCAGAAACATTGCAACGTCATTATATGGTGGCTATGCATCAGTTGAGTGAAACCCGTGCAATAGTTGAATTGTCTCAAGTTCAAGAGTGGAGTCTGAAGAGTTTTCCACAACGTCCAGTCAAGTTTAATGGTAAGACGAATCTTGATAAGGCAGATCAGTGGATGAGAGATATGGAAAGAATTTTTTATGCTAAGAGGTGCACATCAGATAATAGATTGACCTTTTCTGAGTACATGCTTTCTAGAGAAGCTAGTCATTAGTGGAATAATATTAAGATGTTTTTGGAAAGAAGCGAAGAGGTTATTACTTGGGAGATATTCAAGAAAAAGTTTTATGCAGAATATTTTTCAGATAAATTTACTAAAGAGGTTTAGTTCTTACAGTTAGTTCAAGGAGGTATGTCGGTGTCGGAGTATGCTGAGAGATTTAAACATTTGATTTGGTTTCACATCTTGAGTATAGATGAAGAATGACAATGTAGGAAGTTTGAGAATGACTTAAGGGGAGATATTAAGTTGATGATCTCTGCATTTTGCATCAAGTAATTTGCTCTTTTGGTAGAGAAAGCAAAAGTATTTGAGAAAATGAAGAGTGAAGTAGAGAAGCAACAAGAACAGTTTCAGTTAGTGGGAGGACCATCTGGGTTCGAAGTAGGTTAGGAGGAAAGGAAAAATCCTTACTCTAAGCCTCATCTTCAGGGATCTAGTGCAAATTCTTCACCTCGGAAAGTTCAACAAGGTAGTGTTTAGTGCATCAACTGTGAACCATGTTTATATTTATAATTATTTGATCTTTGGGTTGTGTAAATTGAGTAAAATTGATATGGCTGTTAAAATTCTCAACCATATTACTTTGAGAGATTGTTCGATCTTCAATTTGTTGGATCTCCAATTTTGAACACTCTCATATCCTATTTTCTATTTGATGAACCTTAATTTTGTGAACTCTTAATTTCATAAAGATCTCCAATTTTGAACACTCTCATAATCTCACTTTAAATTTAACTTCATTAATTCTATTTAATAACAAAAACGTAATTGCTCCAATTTTTCACTTTTAATAACTCAATTAAGAATTAAAATACACCACTTATCATACCCAAAACACCTAATAACAATATTTTTTTCTTAAATGCTTCGGACATCCATAAAAATAGTTTATAAATATAATTTTATTTAAATTTATACTTCAAAGAATAATTTTTTAATGATTTAAACAATTTTCTTTCTTTAGATATAAGATATTAGTAAGTTGATTCTTTGTTATCTTTAAGACATCCACTACATTTTCCATGACGAGCAAGAGTAAAACAAGTATATCTTTAAAATTAACAAGGATATTGTAGAAATTTTATATATTAATTAATATTGCAATTTGTTCCCAAATAAGTACAGGTTCCTAACAAAATAGTTCCAGCTAATACGTTAAATGCGGGTAAAGCCTACCTAAAAGACCTATAATACTAAAGGAACTCGTAATCTTACCCAATACGAGCAGAGAACAACCGATTTCATTTCCACTGAAGACCTACCTTAAGTCATAACCAAGTATACTGTAAAAGGCCAGTCAGACATATCAACAATTTGCAGCTCAGCCAGCAGGGCGAGATTCAACCTCTTCTGTGAACTTAGTGGTTGGCACAGATTTTCAGGATCAGATTGTTAATGCTGTACAATATCTAAACTCTACCAGTTTTAAGAGTAACAGAAAAACATGAACCAAACAGTGGTTATAATCCTATCCTAGCCTCCATCCTTTGAAATGATGCCTACTTCATTGCCAGCATACCATATACAGTATTTGACACCTCCATCAGCTGCTGTTCCATTTTTTCTTTCCATTTGTATAAATCCATAAGCATTTCCTGTGAGTAAACACGTATATTTAAAAACATTGTGCTAAAGTAAATAGTTTTAAAACTATTGCAAGTGCTTGTACACACTGTCACCATCACCTGAAACATAATCAATGAGTTGTCAAGGTCTGACTTCGAATTAACAGTTGCAGAAGAATCGGGGGTCACATTGGGTTGATCTTCTAGTCTAACAGGTTCCAGTTCCAGCATATCGCTATTATTTTGAGGGAAAAAAAATGAGGAATACTAGAACAAAAGTACTAATTTCCCTCCTTGGTCTTCCACCTCGGAGGAGTGGAAAGAGAAGGGTACTAATAAAATTGACTTACCTCTTCTTGGTCAGTTCCTCATTGAGTGGCTGTGTTGGTATGGCTGTGTTGAGATCTTCAGGTATAACCTCTGGTGGGACATTAAGTAGTTCTGGATTCCCAATCCAAGTTGCAAATGCATCTTCCTGAATATTGTCTAGGTTAGTGCTCTCTATCCAATCTTTCCACCTTTCCGAAGGAGGACTAAAAGTGGTGCACTCCTTAGATGCTTGAAGATCATTCAATTTATTAGTTATTTCTGCAAGTTGTTGCTCAACTTTAGTTTTCCAAATCATCAATTCACCATATTTCCCCTGTCAATATATCAACTAGAGTCAGCCAGCACATCTTCAGCATCATCATAAACAGCAAAAGCCTTACCTCATTAGATGAGATCGACTACATGATTTATTACATTGGGCTTCGTTAAAAACTAAATTATCATGCATACTATTCACCATGAGATCTCATTACATAATTTCCTCTTAGGCTCTATCTAACACCCCTTTTCACAGGGCTAAAACACTTACGTGATCTAGAGAGATCACTCAAGTGAAGAAATCAATCAACTAAAAGAAAAACATTCTATGACATGAAACCTATTAAATCTTAAAAGGATGACACAGATATGGTAATATACTTCCTCGATACCTGCAAACCCTTCAAAGAATTAATGATTTCAGTCAGGCGATGGTCAGTCATAGCTTTCCACTTAACAAAATCCTTGTAGGTCTCCTGCCATGGCAACTCAACAATAAACATTACAGTACATTAAGAGACGGCAAACCATCGGATTAATAAAATATTTAACATTCACCTCCATCGTATTAATATCACTTTTTTCTTCCTTCATGGAAATGAGCTCATGCATATCTCTGCAATACAAGTAAAACCGTTAAATTAAATAGAATAGCATCCATACAAGATTATTTAGATATTCAGCTTCCAAGCCCAATACTTCTTCATTTGCGCCAATTCTATTTTAAGCTGTTTCAATTCAACAGAAGAATCAATATTCCGAGAGGGTGCACCGCCTGCCCTATATGTAGATGGTGGTATCCAGTAAGGGTCCTGCACACCAGCCTCCTGGCGCACCTTGTCCAAGTCAGCACTCTCTAACCAATACTCCATGATTCCATTGGTGTTGAACCATCTTCGGAATCGCTCAGTACCTCCAGGTGCCACTTTACCGTCAATGTGCTTCAGTAAGTGGTCTAAAAGTCCAGTATCACCAATGTGTTTGCGAGCAGCTAATCTTAGTGCAGGTCGGGTTATCGGGTTTTCAAATGTCGCCCCTTCAGACTTTAATACTTCCCACATGTTTTGCTCAGCCAACTGATACCTACATTACATGGTATTACATTTATATAAAACAGAAATAAGGAAGATAACAAAAAAATGAATATCACATTTTCTTTACCTCTCAGCTGACCATCTATCTCTACTTTCATTCTTCTTCTTTTTAAGCTTGCTACTGCTTTGCTTCCCACATGATTCTCCTTTCACTTCTTTAAGCTGACTAAGGCTAAGGCGTTTCCTTTTCTTAATTTCTGGCACAAAGGCGGGTTCAACTTTGACGATTTTTTCTTCTTCATCATTTGATTCCTCTCCCTTAGAAGTATCAGAAGGAGTTCCATCCTCCTCGTGCTGACTAATGAACATGACTCGATGATGAGCACCCCACGGTTCCATTCTTCAGCTGAGTCCGGAAGAATCCTCACAATTTCTGTAAACTCCAGAAGAAGCACATACAGATCTTGAGTGCAATCAGACGAAGTAGATGCATAACAAATTTAAGGAAAAGGAAACAACCGAAATGCTTGGTGAGTACTTCTTTGGATGACAAATGTTAATTTAATTGAATACTCCACATTATATGGCATCATGATTATCATGTTAAAAAAAATATGATTATAAACAAAATACGTACAGCATTAACCTGCTGTTTCATATATTTCCAAGAGCAGTAAAGCCTCAGACAGCAATTCCTACATGCCATGGTGATGGTTTCACCGAAAGCCTCTCTTCTTTCAGTGAAAGGCTTTCGTTCATCCAGGCTCCCCCAGAACACATGAAAAGGAACTTAGCTCGGTGGGAGTAACAAAGAGTAAATATGAATGTACTGCACCACAAAGTTACCCAATCTAAAATGACCTGGATAAATTATTAATTTTCAAAAAGTATTAAACCCGACCACAAAAATCGGAGCAATTTCACCTGAAGATTTTTCTAGCTAATGAACCATTAAATCCCCCAATGTGAATATTACCCAGTCATTCTTGAACTGCCAATACAAGTCATGTTCACAATCAAAGTTCATTACAACGAAGCAAGTAGGAAACTCAAACATACCCAATAGTTCATAACGTTAAAGAACACCACCACAAGTTCTATTTAAAAGGAAATCCCATTTTAGAACATTGGACACATACAAGTACCCAAAAAGGCTATTCCAACTGTTACATTATATACCATGAGCCAAAAGACAGTTAACAAACCCTAGACTCGAGATCCATTACTCTAATCGCCGTCACCCAGTAACCCTAGACCGACACGGGTCACCGAAACCCAAACTAAAAACTAAAAGTTTAACATCACCAAAAACATTGGCATAACACGCAAATCTGAGAACGCAAAACCCACATAAACCCTCAAGAAAATCGGTAAAAACCCGCCCGATTGGCGAAGAAAGCGATGGGATTAGGGCAACCGAAGACGAAAACCCCCAATTCAGGAGAAAGAGGAGGATAAACCTAAGAACAACAGGTGCAAAATGCGAATTGAGAAAAAGAAGGTAAAAGAAGGAAAGAAAGAGAACAAGAGACGAAAGCGTACCAATGGGTGCATAAACGAAAGGTTGAAAGGGCGAAAAAGAGAGAATGTGTGAACAAACGAAACGAAACGAAGAAAACCCAAACCAAACCCGTGCCTGCCGCTTCAAATAACGTTATTTTACTCCTTGTTCTGTAGTGTGTGTGTGTGCTTTTTTAACCTTTTTACTCTCTCTATCTCTCTTATGTTTCCGAACTAAACCCTAACCGCCAAAACCCTCAAATCATTAATCACTAATTACTAAATTATTGTTTTTAATAAATATTTTGGGTTCCACTTGGGCTTGTTGGTCTTCAACAATGCCTGCGTTTTTATTGGAAATCTTTCCACCTCTTCCACGCTTATTTTAGTCTTTAACCATATTTCATTAACAACAAAATAATAATTTTCAATAAGTATTTTCATATATATATATATATATATATATATATATATATATATTGTAACTTACTCATTTAACAGTGAAATATATAATATTATATTTAAATATAATAAATGTTTTGATCTGGATTCTTTATATTCAATCTGAAATAAAAGTTAACTGAATGTGGATAAAAAATTCTTAAAACATAAATTTTGTATTTTTGTTTTCTTCATTCATTTTTAATACTCATATGTCCCAAACTATTTCAGAGACCACATAAAAAACAATGAGGTTGCTAAAGGAGGTTCCAAGAGACAAGAAACCATATAGCTCAGCATACGAACATGGAGAATTATGTGGGTCCATCAATAAATGTTGAAAAGGATAATATTATTGATGAGGATTTGCGAAAAGAAGAAAATAAAAGAGACACACTAATATAAATAATTGAAAAAACTTTAGCAACTTTTCCGTCTTTAAAATCTCTTTTAAAGGTAAAAAAGTAAATGAGATAAAACAAAAGGAGAAGAAAATAAAGGTAAGAAAATTCTCTTAAATTAAAAAAGAAGTCATAATTCATGGATCAACCCGTAGAATAAGAGGAAATATAATAATTTGAAGGAAATATAATATTTATTTTAATGTTTTAAAATATATTAAAAACTTTTTTTGATGCAGTTTATTTTAAAAAATGAGTTGCACAGCTCAAGTGAAATTGAATTCGTTTGAGATGCAAATTCCTGAATCTTATATAGCTTTGTTGGCCACGTTATTGGAAATTCTGTAATAGTCAATAGAGATTTTAATTATTCATCTATCACTTTTAACATCTGTGAAATTGGGAAACATCACATGCAAACCTTTATTCTTAAAAATCGTGTCGTGTCCTTTTGGGCACTTATATAGAGGATAATTTAATGAAACTTTGTAGGCAATTCTTTCCTACACCCCCTCAAATTTTTAATTTGCACCCTATCAAATATGTGAAATGTCAAACATAATCTCATAGGGTTTTTAAATCTCAACTTAGTCCTCTTATTCTTTAGCTGGACATTAAACTCGTACCAGTTCTCCCATTCAGCACCCTCACAACGATTTTGGCATGGGATTGATACTTAGCATCACTGAAAACAAGAGGTTTTGAGATCCTCAGAAGTGAGGCTTACAGGATCCACTCATTACAGTTAACAAGCTTGATTTAGGTTCTGGCTGAATCTGAGGCTTCAATTGAAATCCACGTCCACACGTTCGAATAAGGATTTCCGAAATCAACATTTCAAACTTCCAAAAATGATGGGTTGCAGGTACAAATTGATGGAGTGCATGAAGCAATATCCAACTTTGTACTAAGGAGACCAAAGATGTTACATTTTTCTGGGCTTTTAAGGATAGTTATTTTTTTTCAAGTTCTTGATGATGGTGGTTTGTGCTTTGAAAAACTAAGGAGATCATCTTTGTAATTTTCTTCTCATCTTATGCTTCAACTTGTTCATATGATTTTGTTTTCTTTTCTTTTAGCTTTTTTGGTGTATTTAATATTGACTAGAGTGTTAAAGGCTATGTTTGTAATAACGTTTTACAAGTGGTGGTAAGATATCTTATAGGATTCAAGATTTTGTTGTGTTTTGTATTTTGTTATTTTTTTAAGAGTTATTATAAAATTTGAAAATATATAATGAATTGATATAATTTTGATGATTAAACAATTGGATGTAAATATTTTGTAATGGTGAATCAATATAATCATGGAGATTTTTCTTCTTCTTTCATTCATTCACACACACACACATATATATATATATATATATATATATATATATATATAATATTGTTCATTATACTACTTGACATTTTTGAAGCTTAAAGAATCATTAACTTAACATCTCATATCTTTATAAAATTCATTTTTCAAGACAACAGTTATCAATTATAGTAAGGGTTAGACGGTTTGGTGTAGTTGTTAGATGATTGTGTTTTCAATAAAGTATTTTAAGAAAACGTTTCAAGTAAGGAAAACAATAACACAAGTATCTTTATACTGGTTCACTCAACTTGAGTTATGTCTAGTCTCCCTCAAGAACTTTCGAAAGGTTCCACCAATCTTATCCAAGATTACAAAACGAGTACAAACCACTCCTGGTATACACCAAGTATTATAAACTACTCTTAGTTCCCAAGTATTATAATCATTCATGGTATCTAAGTATTTTAACCACTTCTAGTATCCAAGTATTATAAACCACTCTTGGTTCCCCTAATCAATTCTGACTAGTCCGAATTTACCCACTCTTAGTTTCCAAGTATTATAACCATTCCTAGTATACACCGAGTATTGTCAACCACTCTTGGTTCTCCTAGTCAATCCTGATTAGTACGTTTAACTCAATACAAGTGTTTTAATACAGACACAATTAATGTTTGATTACAAATACATATTTGAGTAACTCTCAAAGAGAGGATCAATACAATACAATACAAATTGTGAACTTATGAAGTTCTTTCTCTTAGGTTGAAGAGCATAAGAAGATATAAGATTTGAAATAGAGTAGAGCTAGTGTTCAATGATCTTTCTTGTGCATGTTCTCTCTTTCTCTCGTTTTCTCTCTTCCATTTTTCTCCTTCTTCAACTTCAACAACTTCTTCTCTTTTGCGGATCTTATTTATATATCCCTCTTGAGAAATGACCGTTGGAAACAAAGTTGATTTCTGGAAAAACTTTATGGTCTTTTTAAGTAACTGGTTAAACTCAGGTCTACGTTGTAGGGTCATACTACTTTATCAATGCTTTCATTCTTGAGAAACTTGTATGGTCTTCCAAATCCAAAAGATTTGAGGAAACATTTTAGAAATGTCTTCTTATCTCTGAACATATTTCCGTCTTTTATGTAACACTTTTGAATAAAGCTTATTATTGACATTACCTGCACAAAAAATGAGAGCAAAACATGTAAGCAAGAAAGCACTTTTCCATACATAATTAATTGTTTTAAACATTGATGATCATAAAGCACGTTGCATGTTCAAGGCACTCTTGCACATGCTAACACCATTTAATTAAAGCACCGTTTAATGGCGAATCGATGTAGATGACATGTTCTCTAAACGCTTATTTCATAAAGTTGTCCATGTAATGTTACATTGTTTATGTATGAGCAAGTTTGACGTGTAGGTGCTTTATCATTTGATTAGGTGTATGTCTTTCATTTCAAACACTAATATTTAGATATTCTGTTAGGAGTTCAATAGTGTTTAGCGTTAGTTTGAGTAACATTTCACTTGATGAGATATCTATCGTTTATGTTGATAGGGGGAGCACAGTGTTAGTTAAACTCACTCCTTATGTTTGTTTTTGATGATGACAACACATTGTTAATAAAAACACATGTGTGTGTACTGTGTACTGTGTTATATGTGCTTATGCTTATTGTGAAATTTGCACATGCACATTGTGATTGTCACATTTGACATATTTTGTTGATTGATGCATACGACTGTGTTTGTAAATTGATCATATCTATGTATGCACAATATATGTTTTTGAAATAGAAAAACCACATGCATAAAAGCATATATGTATGACTTAATCCATTACAGTGTTGTGATAATCAATTAAAGTTATCAGACAGCTTGAGTTTTAAACCTGGCAAAACAACTAGTTTTGAATCGATTACATTAGTTGGTAAATCGATCATGTGTTTGCACATATCGTTTTCAAATGTATTGTGATGGATTTTGGAAAGAAAAGTTTTCAAAAATATGTTAAGTGTTGAAGCTTAATCGATTACATGAATCATGTATTCAATTAAGTATGTTAAAGATTTGAAAACTGTTTCATGCTTGTCATAATTATTTCAACGATCATATTTTTAAATGTGTTGACTAAGCATTTAATGAAAATCGATTACATTAATTGAACATTCAACTAATTGCTTTGACTTCTGTTAATCTGTTACAAGTGTTTAATGTAACTGATTAGATTAATAGAGTAATCGATTAAATTGCATCAGATTTGACTAACAATATATATAGACGCATTGATTAAATTTTTGTAAGACAATTGAGATTAACATTTTCGTATTTGATTCAGATTGAGTTGAGAAGTTTCACAGAGGTGATAAAGCGCTCCAAGAAACAAGAACTTGAAGTGGTGTACTATTCTTGAAGATTTCTTGAGAGACAAGCTTCACTGTTTTGAAGAGGCTGATCGTTCTGCACAATTGAGGTGCTTGTAGTGTGAACGTTGTGTTGTTGTTCTCTGTGCGTGTTTCCAGGAAGAAGAACGAGGAGTTCTTGTACTTTGAGAGGGTTCTCAAAGAGGCGACTACAGGAGAGAATTGTTCTTGCTGCAGGTCTTTTCAATATAATTGCACGATAACTTCAATTGTCACAAATCCTTTTCAAATCAACCATTTAAGCACAAGAATTCCATCAAAATTCTAAAATTAAACCTAAAATGTGGGCATAAATATTAGAGCTGTCAAAACGGGTAATCCGGCCCGACCCAGCCTAGCCCATCACGGGTTGGTCACTTAGTGAGCCAACCCAACCTGGCTCATTTATTAGCGATCCAGAAAAATTCGAACCCAACCCGACCCACCACGGGTTGGTGGGTAAAAAAGTTGGTTCATTGGCTCACTTAATTATAATTTTTTAAAATAAAAAAAATTACAAACTTTCTATAATTTGAATCTAAACAAATTTTAATCCCAAATTTCACTGCCAACATGGGTGTTTAATTAATTTTGAAAATAAGAAACTTAAATAAATTTTTCAAGCAAATAAAAAATAATAAATATCATTTCATAAAATTAAAATTAAATTTTAATAAAATAAAATTAGGTAGTTGGGTTGGTGGGTCAACCCGGCCCACCACGGGTTCAACCCGCATGAGCCGGGTTTAAATGAGTCGGGTTAAAATCTGACCCGCATAAAAAAACATACAATTTTTTCAAACCTAACCCGACCCGAACCGTGGTGGGCCGGGTTGACCCGTGGGTTGTGACCCATTTTGACAGCTCTAATAAATATGCACTCATCAATAACAAAAGTGATAGGAGAAAAGACATATCTATTCATGCATATTTACTTTACTTTATGAAGATTGCCTATTACATGCATCCACATGCTTCATCTAATACAAATCAAAAGTGGATGTTAGGAACAAAGAAGACATTCACAGAATGTTCTCTTCATCAAAAGTCATGCCAAAAAATTAGTACAACCTACTTTTGTCAAAGTACTGAAAAAGCAAGTATGCTCTAAGAAGTTGACTTTAACCAACGGCTGCTTCATACAACAAGACTAGGGATGACAACAGGTTAGGTCGGCCATGGGTAGTGCCTACCCACAACCCGACCCAACAAAAAGAAATCCACCCGCTACTCGCACCAATACCCGCTTAAAAAATACCTGCGAATATTTTGAAACCCGCGGATACCCGCAAATATTTAAAAAAAATATATTCTTATAAATTATTAAAATAAAATTACAAAAAATATATAAAATATAATATAAATTAAATTAAATATAAATTAAAATTTAATTTTAATTAAATTTAACCTTATAAAATATAAATTAATGTTAATTTTAATTAAATTTAACTTAATAAAATATAAATTAATTTTTTATTTATTTTTTGCGGGTAGCGGATATCCGTGGGTACGGATAGTATAATACCCGCACCCGATCCGTTTATAAGCGGGTATTAAAATACCCGCTATCCGCAACCCGCGGGAAGTAAATATCTGCGGGTACCAACTATCCGTTGCGAATTTTATCCGCGGATATCCGCAAGCGCATATATTTTTGCCATCCCTAAACAAGACTGAGAAGACTCAAGAATCAAGATCAAAGCTCTGTCTAATGGATATCTTTTGAGAAGCCTTTAAATAGAAGATGATTCAAAGAAAAAACAAGGAGAATAACATACAAAAAAAAAATAATAAGAAAATATTGTCGAGAGAAAAGCACAAAAGAGCTCAAAAACTCAAAAGAAAATATTTGAGAAGAGAAGAAACTTAATTCTAGAAACACTCTCAAGTTTCATTGTTATATAAGCTTACTATTGTAAGAAGAGAGAAGAGAGAAAAACACTTAACGAGTCTATAGATTGAATTTACTGAACATATACCCTTTTTGTGAGATAATTGTTTAAGACTTGTAAGCAATTTGACTGATTGCACATTCTGAAGAGAATTCAAACACTTGTTGATTAACTCAAGTGAGTTAAAGGATTACTAGGCTGCGTATCACATTGATACTATGATTGTCTAGTGGAAACCAGGAGTGGGTGAAACTCAACTAGACGGTGTACCTGAAGGATACTAAGAGGGTCTAAGGATACCAAGAGTGGTGAAGAATACTGCGCAACCAGGAATGGGTGAAACTCAACTAGTTAGGGTAACAAGTGTTATTCGTTGACTAGAGATACCAAGAGTGGTGAAGAATACTCCACAACTAGGAGTGGGTGAAACTCAACTAGTCAAAGTAACAAGTGTTATTCGTTGACTAGGGATACCAAGAGTGGTGATAATACTCAGTTATAATCTTGTCGAAGATTATAGTGGAACCCTCTAAGGTGTTAGAAGAGACTGGATGTAGCTTATTGGAGGGAACTAGTATAAAAACAATTGTGCTTATTACATTTACTTATGATATAAACGCTTCCTTCGTTAAACAATTCTTTATTAAAAAAGAAGTTTTATTAAACCGCTGCAGAAAAGCATTCTAACAACTGAAAAGCACATGAAAATATTTTATTGTTTTCCAAAGTTGAGCATCTAACAATTTTAGGTAAAAATTTTCAATCCTCGAATAAAGTACGGTTATATTGTTTGCGAAAAAGTTTTTCAAAAACATTATTCAACCTCTCCTCCTCCTCTCTTCTAATGTTTTTCCAGGTACTTCAAACATAACCATCCAACATCTATGAAGGTTTAGAAGATGACTCTTGGATTAATGCTATGTAAAAGGAACTTGAACATTTTCAGAAGAAAAACATCTGGGAGCTTGTAAAGCTACCACAAGGAAAACATGTCATTAAAGCTAAATGGTTATTCAAAACCAAGCTGGATGATGATGGAAATTTTGTAAGAAAATTGGATCATTTGAATTTTCAAGGGTCATTCACTTTGTATTTAAAAATATAAAAGTCTTTCCTAATATGATGAAGGCTTTTTTTTTTGTTATTATTCTGATTCAGCTTCTTGTCCCAGTACACTAGACACTCTGGTAATTTGTTTTGTCTGATTCAATTTTAATATCTTTGAAATATATGAAACAAACCACTATTTCTATATCTTATTATGAGACTGAGTATAGAGCCTTGTGACTTCTATTACTTTTACTTATGAGTTTCAATGGTGGAAGTTTTTGTCAAGAATTGTATATCAATATTCCAACTCCTTTTACTATTTTCTATAGTCAATCCAATAATTTATAAAGAAAATAATTTCTGTTTTTCATTATCTGACGAAACATATTAAAATATACTGTCACCCACGAAATTAAAAATTCAACATACTTGAACTGGTATATACCTTACCAAAGCTTTGTATTTGCATAATTTAATATAAGCTATATCTACCTTGTGTTTCGTTGATACATACAGCCAAACTTAAAAAAGGATATTAAGAAGATTCAATCCTCTTAGATTAATGTCTTCTCTTTTTTTAATTATAATTAGAGTATAAGTTTTTTAACTTTTAATTGTAATTAGGTGGTTAAAATTGTTATTAGTAATAATTATTTATTCTTTGTAAATATAAATACAGATTGTATACTGCTTTGCATAATAAAATTTGAACAAAGTTTAAATCTTCTTTCTTAAAGTTACGAGTTATTTTAATTTTAATTTTATTTTTTTACTTTAACGTTTATCTCCTCACATTTATATCTACCATAAAAGTGAATTTAAAGATTTTGTTCTATCATATTTAAATATTTTTTTATAATAAGAATTGGACATAAGTAGTTAATTATATATATTATATTGCATTCATTACATATATTATAGTTGAAGATAGAAGGAGAAAAATATTGACTAAAGAAAGTATAAAATAAACAAAATAACTGTGTGTGAGACCATGGGAGCACACAAATTTAGGAAGCAAACCACAGTTTTGTAAGTTGAATTGGAATATGATGTAATAATAAAATGTGGAATAGGATAACAATGCCTCTACCAGAACCATTCCAAAGTCTAAGTTATTGTTCTCTAGAATGTGTTTATTGTCGCTCTGATACATCCAACACGTGTCTGCATGGAACATTATTTTTCTCAAGTTGAACCAAATCAATTGACTTATTTTATCATCCCTCTCACCAAATATTTTCTATCATTTTCTATAAATATAAACAATTGGGGATGCTGTTGCTGTAGCAAGTGACATGTCCTTGGAGAATTCGAATTCTGCATCTACAATAATTAGATTAGTTAGTAATGAGATTAGTGTATATTCTTCTAGAAAAAAATTGCTCATTATCAATAATTAATTGTAAGATTAGTTTTTAGTTGATTTTATACATTTCTTAATTTTAAATTTTTTTATCTTTGTTAATCAACTTTCTAATTTCTGTAATTTACAGGAAATTACTCAGTTGTCCTCGTAACATAAAGATTATCATTTTTTTCTTCGTATAACTATAGTAATTAACAAAAAGTAAATTATTTTAATAACTACTATATTTTACTATTAATAGATAATAGTGTTAAATTTAGGAATTTTTTCACCGACCATTTATAAAAATTAAACTAAATTAAATTATAATTTAAGAATTAACAAATTAAATTGACTAAAAATTGAAAAATTCATGATAATTGATCGTATAAAATAAACACAAAAATTATACAAAAAAAATATAAAAAAGTTGTACTAATGAAAATTTGCATAAAGTAAAATTTAATGTTTAAGGAAATAATAATAACTATAATAATAATAATAATAACTATTATAATAATAATAATAATAATAATAAAATAATAATAATAATAATAATAATAACCATCATGATAACAATAATAATAATAATAATAATAATAATTATTATTATTATTATTAATATTATTATAATATTATTATAATAATAATAATAATAATATTAATTATAATAATAATAATTATTATTATAATAATATTACTAATAATAATAATAAAATTAATATTAATGATATTAATAATAATAATAATAATAATAATAATAATGATAATAAGAATGTTAATAATGATGATAATAATAATAATAATAATAATAATAATAATAATAATAATTATAACAATAATAAAAGTAATTATAATAATAATAATAATAAAAATAATAATAATTATAATAATATTACTGAAAATCATAATAACAATAAAAATAATAATAAAAGTAATAAAAATAATAATAATAATAATAATAATAAGAATAATATTAATAATCATAATAATAAGAATAATGATAACAATCTTAATAATATTAATAATAATAATAATATTAATAATAATAATAATAATAATAAAATAATAATAATAATAAGAATAATAATAATAATATTAATAATAATAATAATAATAATAATAATAATAATAATAATAATTGAGTAGATGGTAAAATAAAAATAAGTTGAACAAAAAACAGATTTTAGAATATATTAGAATTATGTTATCATTTAATATAATAAAGATGTTATTTTGATAAAAACAAACATTTATATAATATTTGGATTAAAAAGAGGAAAACGAAAAATGTAGGGTTAAATATGTTTTTAGTCCCTATACTTTTGGGCAATTTTGGTTTTAATCCATTTTCAAACTAAGGTACAATTTAGTCCTTAAACTTTAGAAAACTCTGGTTTTAGTCCTTTTTACCAAATTTTTTTAACTTTATTTGTTGTTTCAAACGCATTTCATTATAGCATTTGGATTGTTTATACTGTTTAACACATTTTTGCTTCAATGTTAACTGAGAAATGCGTTTGAAACAGCAAATAAAGTTAACAAAATTTAGTAAAAAGGACTAAAACCAGAGTTTTCTATAATTGAAGGACTAAATTATACCGTTTGAAAATGGACTAAAATCATAATCGCCCAAAAGTATAAGAACTAAAAACATATTTAACCCAAAAATGTAATGTGGTAATGGAAGGTAGAAAAAGCACAAAAACAAAAATAAAAAATGATATGAAAAATAAAAGACAATCTGTTAGTAAAATTGTGAAGAAAGAAAATGAAATATATAATTGAGTATAAGTAAAATATTAACAATCTTTTTACTTTTTTTTTCTCAATTTAAAAAAATCATACTTTCCATTTTTCTTAGATTTCGTACTCACATTCTAATTGAAAGAGAGGAATTTATATTTAACGTTTTTAGTTGAATATGAAAAAGTTTTATGTAACATTTTGTGTGGGACCCATAAAATAAGAGAAGGGAATAGCTGTATGCAAATGAAAAAAGAACAATGAAACTAAGAAATTTGAATATGATGTGACACATGTCATGTGAGGGTCGGCACCACCAAACCTAACAAACACATTCAAATTCACTACCATGCAAATCCAAACAATACCTCACGTTTATTTCATGCCTCACTGTGCTTGTACTCCGGATTGTTAGGATAAATTTATAATGAGTTTCAAAGAGATAATTGGGTTGTTAGGATAAATTCAAAATGAGTTTCAAAAAGAGACCAAGAAACATTGAGAAACACAAAAAAATCACCCATTTAATGTCTGAAAAAAAAAACCAATACGTTTCTGTTGGACCATTGAGGGCCAACATATACTAATGATCTAAAGGAGTTTGATAGTGTCACTCGAGTTGAATGCAAAACATTTTTCGTGTATTGGTTATCGGCTTATGTTCTTTGCTATTAGGGATGGTAAAAATATTCGTATGCGCAGATATCTGCGGATAAAATCCGCTATGGATAATTTGATATCCGCGCATATTTATTATTCGAAACTCGTGGATAGCGGGTATTTTAATATCCGTTTATAAATGAGTCGGATGTAGATATTATACTATCCTTACTCGCGGATATCCGCTATCCGCAAAAAATAAAAATAAAAATTTAATTTTTATTTTATTAAGTTAAATTTAATTAAAATAACATTAATTTATATTTTACAAGGTTAAATTTAATTAAAATTGTATGTATACCGATCGAAATTAATTGTATATCGATCGAAATTAATTGTCATTTATGGATAATTAACAAGTATTAATAGGTCATATTGCCTTGCTTTACAGAATATACGGTATTGATGATTGATTATTCATTTTGATTGCCTAAAAATATACTGCACTAATTAATAGGTCAGATTGTCTTACTCTTTACCAAATATACGGTATTGATTATTGATTATTGGGTTTGTTTGCCTAAAAATATAATGCACTAATGGTTTGCACGTCAACAACCCATCAGAGTGGATGACATTCTCAGGAAGGATTGAAGATCAAAAGAGAACAAAGCAAAGAAGGACGAATGACCCTCAGACCAATTCAACCGAAACAAAAATTAAATTTTAATTTATATTTAATTTAATTTATATTATATTTTATATATTTTTTTGTAATTATATTTAAATTTTATTTTAATAATTTAATTTTATTTATATTATAATATAATTTTATATTATATTTTATTTATAAAAATATATTTTTTTAAATATTTGTGGGTATCCGTGGATATCCAAGGGTTTTAAAATATCCGGGGATATTTTTTAAGCAGGTATCTGTGCGGGTAGTGGGTCGAGTAGCGGGTGGATTTTTTTTGTCGGGTCGGGTTGCAGGTAGGCACTATCCATGCCCGACCCGACCTGTTGCCATCCCTATTTGCTATAATATCCATACAAATTTCTTATATTTTTTTTAAGTTTGCATATTTACAGAAGATCCCCTTCGATTGTCCTTGTCAAACTTCTCTTTGTCTTAATATGTGTTTTCCTATAGAAAAAACTTCACTTGAGTACACTGGAAATCTCTAAATTTATATCTAATTTTTTTAAGTTTGAGCTGAGTCTATTCGAGTTTAGGTTGAGTTGAATCCTCCTAAGAGTTAAGTAAAGTTAAGTTGGTTTAGGTCTAAGTCAATATAAACCTAAGTCAAGTTGAATTAGGAAAGATTCGCATTTATTCGAGTCAAAGCTGACTCATTTCTAATAAAGTTGGACTAAGTCCAGGTCAGTTATATATTTTATCAAGATCAAGTTAAACCTAGACACGTCAAGTTAAGTTAAGATCAAGCAGCGTCAAACCTGACCTAGGTTGAGCCAAGTTAACTGTTAAGACTCCGACAAGTGTACTGAATCATATCAAGTAATAATAAGTGGTAAGACCAAGTATCGTTTCCCTAGAGACTCTTAGGCCTAGACTTTCGTATGATTTCTTGATTATTTAAGACTTGAATAACGAAAATTAGGGTTTATAATGCTAAAACGAAACTTAAACATGCACATGCAAAAGTTGATCAATTAACAGTTGAATGATATGGATGAATTGTGTTGTTGGGGTTTCCGACTTATCCTAATCCACTCTCATATATTAACGAATTCTACTTTTTCATTAATGTTAATGTCACTCTCTAATTTACCCTAATCCCAATGTCTTGGTGAAGAGAGTCTACTCCTAATTACTAGTTTACAATGTCTTGTCTTCCTAGCAATTAATCATGCATTACATTCGCATAGAAACTTAAGGCAATCAGTCCTCTTATCCCTATATCTAGGTAATATTTCTCCCGAAAGAATTCTCCCATGTCTAGATCTACCATAAAGATAAAATCAAAGATCACGCTATTGAATAATGTCTTAAACAAAGCATGCATAGAGAATAGAGGAAAAACTCTAACAATTAATGAAATAAAGCATATGAATAAAGCATCAATTCAATATATGAGAGTTTCAATAGGATTACATCATTTCCCCAACAACAATGAAGGTTTAGTTCACCATAAACATGGTGAAACTAGATGAAAATAATGAAAAGATAAACCCTAGAACTTGTAGATTGGAGCTTCCGCATCCAAAATCTGCCTCCGAGGGGTGAAGAAGGTGTTTCTGCGTCTCTTCTCACTAGTGCAAAAACAGCGAATAACATCACGCGTTTAACGTCGAATCACTCAATAGCCAACGTTAAAAATGACCAGTGGCATTTTGTAAATAAATGTAATTATTAAACGTTGTTTGGAATTGTAATTCGACGTAAAAGAATATAAAATGTCGAGTGTCCCAGCGTTAGACGTTAAAAGGTTAGTGAATTCAAAAAAAATTTGAGCGGGAGATTGAAAATTCATTCACTTTATCTTAGCGTGCATGACCTCTTTCTCTGCTCAAACTTTTTTTGAACGAAGTTTGACGACCATCACATGTAATCTTTCTTTCTTTTGATACAAAAGCATGTTAATTAACTACTTTGGGTATGATTTTCGTTTGTTTTCATCGATTATTTTCGTGTTCTTGTCCTTCATAGGCGCATTCTGCTTTCTCTCTCACTGGAGGCAACACTTTATTCCAATGAACTCATGTTAGTTTTCGTTTTCGTTTTCGTTTTCGTTTTGAAGAACTTATTTGTTGATAACTTGTTTGTTATTTTTTTTGTTGAACTTGTTTGTTGTTGTTGTTGTTTGGTTGAACTTGTTTGTTGTTATTGTTTGATTGAACTTGTTTGATTGAACTTCTTTGTTGTTTGTTATTGTTCTTTGATTGATCCTATATTATTGTTCATAGTTTATGCTTTATAAAATACCAAAAACTGAAAATTGTTTATTTTCTCTGCTTTTCAGGTCTCGTAGAGCTGTAAAAAAGGATCACAATTAATTAAAAAATATAAAAAATTGATTAACGTCGTATATTGACAAAATTTGACGTAAATTTAACGTCTCCTGCTATAATGTCGTTCTCGAATTCGACATGAAAGGCCAAAAATATTCGATGTTATAGACTGTTTTTGTACTAGTGTCTACCAAAAGATGCAACCCCTAGGTCGTGCAAATCTATTTATAATTCATTAAAACAAAGTAGAAACTGGCCTAGGCCCAAAAGCATAGCGCTCAGCGCTGGGTCACCGCTCAGCGATGGGTGCGACACTCAAGATGGATGCTCAGCGTTGACGCCCAAGTGTTTGACAATGACTTCCCTAAAGAAGCTAGCGCTCAGCAGTGGGCACGATACTCAAATTCTCCCCTCAGCATTGGCGCTTGAGCGTTTGACAGAGAACTCCTCAGCAAAGCTGGCGCTTAGCACTGTCCTGGCGCTCAGCGGTGGCTGCGTTTGTTCATTTGTGTACTTTTATATCTTTTCTTGAGTCCAACTCCTTCCTACTTCATCTTCCTTCATTCAATTCATGTTAAATCCTGCCAAAACAAGGAAAACCAAGCATAATACCACTAAAACCACATGTGACTCTCTTATTCTCTAACTTAAGCACAATGCATGATTTCAAGCTAATTTCTAAGTCATAAGGGTGTGTTTTGCATCAAATTTAGGTATAAAAATAATGGTTTTTGAACCGTTATCATTAACCTAGGCCTAGGTCAAGATGAGTCGACTTGAGTTCAAGTCAAGCTGAGTCGGGATGATATTAGGTTAGTCGAGTTGGACAAGGCCCGTATCGAGTCAACTTCGGTCGGTCGAGTTTAAGTAGAGTTGGGCCTAACAAATTGGGTTAGGTTTGACTAAGCCGAGTTAGGCTGAGACATTAAGTCATGACTATGTTAAACTAAGTTGAGTCAATCCTATGTGAGATTGAACTGAATCTATCTGTACCTAGGTTAAGTAACTAAAAAAACTAATAAAAGTCTAAAATTTTGATTTTCTTCTAATTTTCTCATTAAACAACTCATTTTACTCCAAAATATTTTTAAATTCACTAATTAAATAAATTATTTTCTTAAATTGTTTCATCCAAACATACTATTAACATATAAATTACGAGAAAGGCACACGAGGAATAAGAGAAAGGATAACCATGAAGCCCTTTTGTAAGCATATTGTTAAAATAGTATGACTTAGTTTCTCACACCAAGAGGGGGGGGGTTGAATTGGTGAAACTTAAAATTAGAGTCATTTTAAAATCTTTTTCACAAAAGGATGTGCTTTGAAAACTTTCTTGAAACGCAAGGAAAAAGATTTTCAAGTGCAGCGGAATAAAGTTGATTAAGTGCAGAATGAAGTCGACTAAAAATAAAAGTGCAGGGATCAGAGAAATCAAACACTGGTTTTTATACTGGTTCGGCCAACCGGCCTACATCCAGTGTCCTTCCAATCACAGGAAGCAAATGCACTATAATGATCAAGGTTTTTACAGCAAGGCTTTTATAACGGTCACACGTCAAAAATATAAAACACCTCTTTAACCCTCTAATCAAAATATAGGCATACAAACAACAAGACCAACAACAAGAATCCCCTCTCCTGTTGTCTTCACCCTTTGAGCAACCCCTTAAAGTTAAGAACATAGCACGTCCTTCTTCCTGTAATCACAACAGGGAAACAAGCCAATCTTCAATAGATTGATGATCCTGATCTCACAGGAGACACCTCAATGTGTAGATAGATCAGTCTTTCAAAGCACAACAATCTTGCCCTTCAAGAAATAACAAGAGATGAACATCACGGTCTTCTTCTTTGATTCTTGGAGCATTCTCCTCTTTCTATAACACAACACTATTCTGAAAGATATCACAAACAATGTTAGATTCACCAAAGTTGTTACAGAAATCAATCTCGCGTCAATTTATAGTTTTCACAGTTCTGACGAACTTTAATTGACTTCGCTACTAATGCAGTCGAATATAACAAAACAGTTTTGGCAGTTAGCAACAATCAATGCAATTAATTGGATACACAATTAATGCAGTCAATTTACATTTAATTCTTGGTCAACCAAATTAAAAATATGACCGTTAGACAGTTTATGTCAAGCATTAACAAAATTTCAAAACATAACAGACTTAGTCGAATGCAGTGCGCATATAGTCGACTGTGTCACAGTTTAAAGCATAGTTTTGAAAAACTTTCTTTCTGAAAAATCTCACAGCACACTTTAAAAAAGTCTGTGCAAAGACACAAGTTTTAATCGACTCACTCCATAATGAAGTCGACTTAAAACTATTGTTTTGCAACACAATTTAAAGTTCAACAATAGTGCATGTGGTTTTTCTTTTCCAAAAATATGTGTTATGCATTCAAGTATGAAATCACATATATCATAGTGAAATGAAAATAACACAGCAACAACATCATAAACATGTTCCCATATAATCATAAAACATGAAAGCATATGAACATGTAACACATAATACACATGTGTTATTAATTATGTGTTGTCATCATCAAAAACCAAAAACTCTGAGATTGTGGGTTTAGCTACACCAATGCTCCCCCTATCAACAATCTCAACACATATCTTACAAAAAAAATTTATAAAATCTTCCTTTGCAACCATATCTTAGTAAAAGAAAATTTTCAAAGATACATCTTCCTTTGCAACCACATCTTCCATACTTATAACAACATAATATTATGAAAAAAGATAAATTTATCTTTTGTATAAGAATAATAAATTGACTCATTAGAAAAACATTTCTCTCTATGCTACTAAAGAAACTAAGGTCAAAATGTGATAACGGTTGAATATACCGTTATTTGTGATTCAATTTCGATACTAAATGCATCCTTTTTGACTTATAAACTTGTTTTAACTCATGTTTTTGCTTTAGTTTTGTGAATAAGAGAATAGAGGTTATAATTAATGATTTTATTACTGAATTCCCTTAATTTTGTAGGTTATTGGTATGTTTTGGAAGAGGAGCAAAAGAATCAAGGAGTCGGAGCTCAAAAAGCAAACAAAACAGCAAAAGAAAGAGAGTTCTAGAATGCTACCGCCGAGCTACCGCTTGAGTGGTGAAAATTCAGAAAAGTAGCGCTGAGCGCCACTCTAGGGGCGTTGAGCGCCAGTCTCGTGCAAATTCACTTGGTTGCCCCTTTCCAGGGTGCGAAGCGCCAGTTTCATGTGCTGCAACACGCCCGGGTCTTACGGCGTTGAGCACCGACGACGTGGGCTTGGACTTTTTATTTGATCTATTTAAGGACTTGGGTATCGTAGGGTTGGTAGCTTTTGACAGAAGGAGCGCAAATTCAATCTTTTCGACCCTTTGGAGGAAGAATTGTATGCGGGTGTTAAGACTCCGACAAGTGTACCAAATCGTATCAAGTAATAATAAGTGGTAAGACCAAGTATCGTTTCCCTAGAAACTCATAGGCCTAGACTTTCGTGTGATTTCTTGATTATATAAGACTTGAATGACGAAAATTAGGGTTTATAATGCTAAAACAAAAATTAAACATGCACATGCAAAAGTTGATCAATTGGCAGTTGAATGATATGGATGAATTGTGTTGTTGGGGTTTTCGACTTATCCTAATCCACTCTCATATATTTATGAATTCTACTTTTTCATTAATGTCAATGTCACTTTCTAGTTTACCCTAATCCCAATGTCTTGGTGAAGAGAGATTACTCCTAATTACTAGTTTACAATGTCTTGTCTCCATAGCAATTGATCATGCATTACATTAAATTCGCACAAAAGCTTAAAGGCGATAGGTCCTCCTATCCCTATGTCTAGGTAATATTGCTCCTGAGAGAATTTTCCCATGTCTAGATCTTCCCAAATGTGTCCATAAAGATAAAATCAAAGATCACGCTATTGAATAATGTCTTAAACAAACACTAGTGCAAAAATAGCCTATTACGTCGTTTATTTTTGGCCTTTAACGACACACTTGTTAGCGATGTTATAGGGGTGACGTAAATTTACGTCGAATATTAACGGGTGACGTTAATCGAACTCGTTTACGTCGAATACAAAAGTAATTGACGTATAGTTAACGTCTTTTATTCAGGTTGGCGTTAAGGTACATCATATGGAATATAGTTAGACGTCTAATATTTGAATAAATATTTATTTTTAAAGAAAGATTTTTCGTCAAATGGTCGGGGGAACTGACGTAATGTTGACATCGGCGTAGAAGATTGTTGACGTGATATTCACGTCGAAGTGAAAATTTGACCTCAATTTTTGAATAATTATTTATATTTAAAGGAATATTTGACGTCAATCATAAGGTCAACGATGTAAGGTTGACGTCGAACATGTTTACAGTCGACGTTACTATCGCTGAGCCATAGAGATCCTCGCCTAGCGTTTTATTATTATCGTTATAAACTGCATTATATCAACGTCACTCATCGCCTTGATTGACGTTAAGATACATATATTAACGTCAGACAGTGTATAAAATGACGTTTCCTTCAGTGTTTTTTATTAAATTGTGTTCGTTTTAGCTCATTTAAGCAAACCTAAAATACAGAAACCAGTTTTCCAATTCCTAAATGCACAAAATTAATTAATTTAAACCATGGTATCATCAATTCATGCTATCATCAAAACTTAAAAGAACCCACTTTTCCATTCATCTATTCTAAATAATCTATTGACAGTATACATCTATTCACAGTTAAAAAGCTGCACGAGTATGCAAATGCTACTATCATGAAAGGAAAAACCTAAAAACTATAGCTATTTAAAATGTTTATTCAACAAATATCCTGCCCATTCCTCTCTTATCATATTTATTACTTCATTGGACAATGCAGAGGTAGTGTTGAATTGCTGCAAAATTAAGGAAGGAAACTTTACAATTATATTCATTTTAATGTCAAAAGTTTATTGATATTTGTAAGATTTTCAAATGTAAATTTCTACCTTAGTCCAATCTCCTCTGATTTCTGCTCGGATGATTGCCTTCATCCATGACATGATGTAGTAGGCACATGCCTAGGAATTATTCTGCATATTACACTAAACGTGTGAAAGAACTTAGTCAAATGTAATGGTTTAAAATTGACTATGAAAATTAAAGGTTAAAGATCAATGAATTCCAACCTTAGGATATATAATATCAATTTGTTGTCCTCTGGTCCTAGTCAGAACTCTAAACAAATTTGAAACATTAGAAACATAAGTTAATATATTAATATCATAATGAATTGATAAGAATGAATGTAATACTTACGTTTGTATCAAGGACCTCAACTCCGTTTTTATCTTCCTATGAAGAGAACAAAACCATACAACTTGTGATTTTTTGGAATGATCACCATGAGTTGCCAATGGCCCCTATCATGTACCAACAACCAGTGAGTTTATTGATTAAAATTTGATAAAAGTTGACAACATTGGGAAAACATACGCATCAATGTATGTCGCCATATATCTCTCTCTCTTAGTCTCGGTCATCCATGTTTGCATATATAATTTTTTGAAATCTGATGTGTTTCCAGATGGTTGAATGGTCTGAGGTTCAAGGAAGCCATAAATTGACCCCTGACTTAATTCCACTGCGACGATGTCCATGTACCTATAAGAATAAAGTTAAGTATATTTATTAAAATGTAATAATACTAATAATATAAAAATTGGAAAATAACAAATAAAAAACTTACATGCACCACAGTTGTATGCGTGTGATGAGTCGTTATTTCTTGAACCATATTTAGTTTATTGCACTTAAATAAACCAGGGAATTGTGTTTAATTGTCTGTTATTTCCCCGTTTTTCGAATTCTGCTTAATTTGGTCGAAAATTCGTATTTTCGCTAATTTGGATATTTTGAGCTGATTAAGCGTATTTTTGGTTACAGGGAAATTGTGGAAATATCATCTGGAGCATTAGGATATGGTGTGGGACATTCAAGACTCGATATTTAGTCATTTCCATTTTAATTAAGTTGTAATTTCGTTTTCTAGAAGCCCTTAATTAGAATTAGGTGTTTTGGACCCTTTTAGGGGCATTTTTGTAAAAAACCAATTGTGGGGGCCATGTGGCATCTCTTTAGGGCTGACTTGTAGTGTGTGGACCCCACCAAATTTGAAATTCTAGGTCATATGGGGTTTGAATACAGAGACACTCTTACACACTTCATTTTTGATGTTTTGAGCTTTTCTCTCTTAGGATTTCTTGTATGAACATGCCTTGAGAGAGCTTGACTTGGGTGTCTCGGTTTTGGCCATTTCAATGAGCAAGATGCATATTTTCTTCTTCTCTTAATTTAATCTTGGTTGTCTTAACTTATTGGTGGTGAAAAACCATTCATTTCCACTTCCATTTGCTTGTTCTTGATGCTTGGAGTTTGAGTTTTGAAGCTTGTTCTTGCATTTCCATGGTGGATGTTGGTTTTGAGTGACTTTGTATTTCGTTTTCCTCTCCCTTTGCTGTTGTTCTTCTCGTTTTCTTTGCATTTTATTTGGTTGGATGATAAAAATGGAGTTCTATGTGAGTTTTGGGTTGAATAGAGCTTAACTTGATGTGTGGGTGTTGTGGTTTGGACTCTTTCTTCTTGCATTTCGCTTTTGATGTTTGAAACAAGGATGGGACCAGATCTTGGGGTTGTTATTGTGGCTAGACAGAGCTGGGATTGATTGCTTGGTTATCATTTTCGTTTTTGCAAAGAAACTTGAAGAAATGGTAGTGTTGAAGTTGGGTTCATGAGTAGAAGTTTGGGTTTATTGTTCTTGTGTTCATTTGCAACTTGAACTTTGGTTTCTTGAAGTCATTCTCGGTATTGAAGAGTAGATGAAAGCTTTGGATGGTGGTTGAGAAGAAAGAAAACCGAAATTGAGGTTGGAAGTGAGAGAAAATGGAGCATTTAAGTTTTTACCTCTTTTGGACAAGCAAAATATGAAGCACATTTTCACTAAAGGAATGTTGCCACTTTTGGTTTTGTCTTTTCCTTGCATTGCTGACGAGAATCACCATTAGGAAGGGAGTGTTTAGGTGTTTTATTTCCTTTGACCTTGCCTACATGGCATCTTGGTTGGACCACCCAAAGTATTTTCCATTTACCCATTGGTTTGAAGCACTTTTTGTAGCCACTTCTTTCTAGCTCACGTAAATTTGTGCTTTGCTATTGGAATGAGAATTTTTGCTGCATGGAAGGAGAGAAGGGATGGTCTTGGAGAGTTTGGAAGGCACATGTTAATTTCCTTGAAAAATGGTACACATAGGAGAAGAAGTCAACACATTTGGTGGCTTATAGAAGGTGAACTTGGAGTTTGACTTGGGTGCATGGTGACTCACGGCCATGTGCCTTTTCTTGGTCATTTGGACTTTTAAAATTAATTGTTAATTGTTATTTAGTCAAAGGAATTTGCTAGGATTAAATTAGGCTTGTTGGTTTCCTTGGTTTTTAATTAATTTAGTTAATAGGTTGAGTTTTTGTGTTTAAGTAGTTTTGCATTTAATTATTTTTAACTGTGTTTGCTAATTAATTGGTAGCAGTGTTAGATGTTTAAATGTTGTCTAATTTGTTTAGTCTTTTTAATTTAATTTCCATGGTAGCTTAAATTAGTTTGGTTGGTCATTGACGATATTGCACTGTTTCCTTGAGATTCTTGCATTGTGATTGTCTGTGCACTTTGACTTGGTTAATGTGAATTCTATTTTTGCATTTGCAATTGGGTATACGCTTAGTTGTCCAGTTGGTGTTACATCTTCACTTAGTTGATGTAACTGAATGGTGTAATTTAGATTTGATATTAACACTGCGTTCGCTTAGTTCACTTTTATGAAAACAGGGTTAACCTTCGCTTAGTTGGTTAACTTTTAACAGGGTTTGAGTCGCAACTTTATTTTGTTGATCTGTGATTGGAAACATTCTAATTAAGTTAATGACCAACCGTTTTTATTATGTATGTGATTTCGTTTTGCAATTCTGTATTCATATTTCTGTATGCATCCATGTTTTAATTTAATTCATCGCATTCAAAAACTTTTCAACAAAACCCCCCCACTTCGTGTCTGACCTAATTCTCGAACCACATTTGGTCCTTGAGAGATGACCTAGGAGTCACTTCCTATTCTATACTACATTCTTTTATGCAATCAAATTTGTATGGCCGCGACAGCCCATCAAATTTTGGCGCCATTGCCGGGGACCAACGGTTCGGTTTTAGGTCTTTTGTTGTGTTAGTGTGTGTTATTTTGTCTTGTGTTGTGAGTGTGATGTTCTGTTTTCTGTGTTCGTCATTGTGTGTTGCATTTAGGTAGCTTTAGTTACATATTTTCATTGAATTCTTCTTTTGCCCCCTCTTCTACATGTCTACCTATTTTGGTTATGTGAGTAATGCTTATTCTGCCTGTGTCTATGACTATCCTTCTGCATCTGACTCTGATATTGCTTGTGATGTATACTCAGCTGATGTCTATGTTGAGAACATTACGGTTCCTCCTCCATCTCATGAGAGTGCTCCTAGGGAGCCGGTTCCACTTGATGAGGAGGATATTCGTTGTGTTTTCAACACTGGACTGATACATTTGCTGCCTAGGTTTTATGGTTTTGCAGGTGAATGCCCACATAGACATTTGGAGGAGTTCTACACCATTTGCTCTTCAAGGAAACCTCCTGATGTCCCGGATGAAGTCATGTTTTTAAGGGCATTTCTGCATTCATTACAAGAAGTAGCAAGTGGTTGGCTGTATTGTCTTCCTCCAGGATCCATCACTTCTTGGGAAGATCTTAAGCATACGTTCTTTGATAAATTCTTCCTTGCTCAGTATGGTCACAGTAACGATCCTGGATGGAATTACCCTAGCTTGGGATGGTATGGTACTTCAGAACATCAATATCAGGAACCATCATTCCAGACTCCTTATATGCCTTCTCCACCTGTTCAGGAACCACAACAGCCACAGCTTCATGAGCCTGCCCATTCTTTATCAGCTGTTGGTAGGAAATTGGTAAGCAAGCTTGATTCTCTTGAGAGTTTGGTGACACAGCTGGCATCCAACCAGAGACCAGCACCTTCATCTGCATCTGTTGCACGGTTGTGTGCTATATGTCCTTCCAATGACCACTCTATGGATGCATGCCCTTCTTTGGACCACCCTGTTACTCATGATGAGCCTCAAGCTTATGCTACCGACATATACAACAACAAGCAGCCACAACAGAAAAATTAGAGGAAACAGGAACAACAAGAGGCATCTGCCCGACCACCCTCCAAATCTTCTACATCTTCTAAGCCAACATTGAATGAGTTGTGAGGGCAGATAGCCAGGCAGGCCATTGAGGAACAGTCTCGTGTTTTAGAGGGACCTCCAATTCAGACTGTTCAGATTACTGATGATGTCAGTGTCACCCGCATAGGGGATGAGGAGCAGAGTCATGAGCCTACTATTGCACCATATACTTTCCTACACTCCTATGTCCTTGCTCTTGCACCTGAGGATGCGGTTGCTCATTATGCTGTTACTGGTGAGATGAATCATGAATCAACACAGGTTTTCTCTAAACTTGAAATCCCACTTGCTTTGCCTGAGTTGTTTATGCATTCAAATATTCTTGATACTGCTGCAGATTCACATGTTAGTGTTGATTTTGACATTGAAACTGTGAAAACTGAAGATGTTTCAGACTTAGGATTAAATTTTGATCTTTCACAGTTTTCTGAAAATTTTCAATGTAGTTGTGAAGCTGGTTCTTGCTCTATTTGTGTTGAGATCAATTCTGTGATACAACCAGCTTCCAACTTTATGATTGGTGATACTAACTGTGAGTCTGATGAAAATGTTGAGGAACAGGCAGATATAAGCAACACCATTGAGATAGGTAGACCACTTTCATCTTCCACCACTTTAGCCACATCTAGGGAAGTGGAGGTAAACATACCTGAGATAGATTCGGTTGTTGATGATTATGCTGATGATGGGTATGTTGATGATTGTATTGTTGATGAGCATGTTTTTAGTTCTCCCTCTCTGCATGATGAGAAACAACTTTTGATATCTTGTCTGAATGTTTATTCTCCATGCACTGAACATGAATCTGATTCTGTTGTTGATACTGCTTCTAAATTTGAACTTGATTCATGTTCTGAGGGTTTATCTGAGATTCAACCTATTACATTGGGATTGGGTGTTATACCTCTGCATGTTATTTCTGTAGAACCACATTGCACTAACCATGTTGCAGGAGGTACACATGAGTTTGACCAACAAGCACCCACAGTGGAAAACAAAGGTGCAAGCATACACAAGAGCTTTAACATTAATAGGCACCAACTGAACCTGCTCATCAACAATCACTGCTTCTTGGATCCAGCTGTGGAGGACATCTCCCTGCTTGATCAAATATGGAGACTGAAGCAGTTCCTCCTCAAGACTTCCTTGCTGACTCCAATGATGGAGAACATTTCCCTGAAAGTCCAAAATTGGCAACTGCCACCATGATCAGGGGAGTCTTCTTTTCCCTTCTCCTCTCTTTCCCGCTTTTATTGCACTTGTCCATGATCTGTTCATTGTTTTGATTTCTGATCTGATGACTGTGACACACTGAGGACATTGTGTAGTTTAAGTGTGGTCTATTGGGGGAGATTCTGAATTTTCTTTGATTAGTTTCTATTTTCTGCATTAAATTTTTTGTTTTCTAGGTAGCTTTTGTTGTGTCTTGTGTACTGTTTTGCATGTTTCTCCTCATTTCTAGACTTGGTTTAGCTTGTCAGTTTATCTTTCACTTCATTGATACTCTGATTGGTTGGAAATCCTTGCTTTTCTATGCTTGGAAGATGATTATGATGTTTGAGAGGTTCAATTGATTGTGACAGACATACCGTGTGTGAGAATTCGAACCACTTGATATTCTTTCTTGTGTGTGATATGTCTCTTGATTGCTTGCGCATATGCCTTGGCTTGACTCTGTTGATAATTCTTGATTGATATGCATGTTTGGAAGTGATAAAGGCAGTTTTGTTGTTGAGCCTCTCTAGCCAGATGAGCCTACCTTGTTGTGATCCCTTGATAACCCCTTTTGAGCCTATACTTTCCCCATTTCTTTGTTTTGAAGCTCATACACTAGCCCTATGTGAAAAACCATGATTACCTTAACCTTAGGGAATTTTGGAGCTTTGGAATTGTTTTGGGAACAAGTGTGTCTCTTTGGGGATTCTGATGAATTGGCTAGTTGGTTCCTCTTCTTGTTTTTGTTTTTGTAAATATGTTGTATACCTTGTCTCTTAGAGTTGTGTTCTGAAAAGAGAGAAAAGTAAAGAGACAAGATGAAAAAAAAAGAGAAAAAAAAATACAGAAAAATGAGAAAATTAAAAAAATTGTTGTGTGAATAATGGAGTCAAGAAGAGGATTGAATTAGAGGTTTTGGGTGTGTTTGAATGTGTTTACACTTGTTCCCCATTGCTCCTCTATTCCTTTTGGTTTGTAGCTTCTTATCCATATTTATCCTCCCTTGTCCTTGGCCCCATTGCATCCATAAAAGACCTTTTGATTTGAACATGCATATGTTTTGAGTGTTGATATTAGAGAAGTGCCAAGACTGTTTGTTGCTTGCTTTCTTTAGTGCATTCAGTTGAAATTGTTTACCATAGACACTTGAGAGAAACACTGATAGTGTGCATCTGTGAGGTTTTATTGCTATTGATTCACCTCTTCAACTGATTGATCATTTTACCATGTCTTGAATTGCTTGGATGACTTCATGAGTATCTGTTTTCTTTGATTTTGTGTTGGATACTGTCTACTACTTTTCCTTGTCCAGATTTCTTGAGGACTGTAATTCTGTTTCTGTTTTGTGAGTCTTTGTTGTCCGTCTGTCGAGTCTGTGTCACCTCCCTGATGTTTGAGTAGTTCCCTGGTTTTCGTCTTGGTTTTGCCCAGGAGTGCAAAAGACTAAGTGTGTTCAACATTCTATCTCCACCAATCAGCTCATATGCATCACTGAATTCAATATACAATGGAATATGGCACTTGACGCCAAACGTTCTTAACACCCACTGCACCGCTACCGATTGTTTTCTCAACTGAGGTAATCTTGACATCAATATGGATAGAGGATCATCGTCTTCTGCTTGCAGACGAGCCTCAGGTTGAGCCATTGCTTGTTTCTCTAGTCGGTAGACCTGCAAGTCGCATTTACAGAAGTTAGGAATCATTTAATTATAACTTGAAGATTTAAGATAATAAAAATAAGAATACAATACCGCTGGTGAGCCAAAATATGGAACGATCAAGGCCTTAGGCCAAGCTATAAATGTGCCTAAGGCCTCCGCCACGAATTGGATTTCATCTGCCGGCACTGGCACTCGAGCCTAGGGGTCTCTAACATCATCAATCCTTACCCGCGCGTCAGTGGGCAATAAAGGAGCACCATGAATGGTCTAGCCTCCTGCAAGTTGTACTTCGATGGCCACTGTGCGTGGAGGATCCCCATCAACCAAAAACTCATACTGAATATTGTAATCAGTACGATCTGCATTAGAGCATGAGGCTTTGGTGCTCATGGGAGGTGCGGTAGGATCATCTGTAGGGGCATCCTCCTGTTGTGACTGTTGTTGTTGTTGTTGTAGTCTGATCATCGCACGTTCTTATTCGAGCGTTCTTAAGCGTTCTTCCATTTACTCCCGTACTTGGACTTGCACCTGTTCCGTGATGCTACTAACCAATTCCGGAGTCACAACTTGTGTGCTTCTTGGTTTAGGGCCAAAGTAGTCCCTCAATCCAGTAGCTCCTCCAATAGCATGCACACGACTTGGACGGTCTGGCCGACCTGTGGCTGCTACCAGGATGTCCTTCCTAACTTTTGGCACAAATGTGCCTTGAGTCTCTTGCTCAACCAACTCATCTTACATATCATAATAGACAAATTTACATAATTTTTTATGAACTATGGTAATTAGTTAAAAGTTTCTACTTACAATTCTATGGGATATCTCCTGAGCAGACTGGGATGTAAACTGGCCATTGTACTTTGTCCATGCAGCCTTCCACAATTCATGTCTAGCTGGTAGAGGTGCTAGATCAGGTGACTCAAGACCTAACTCCTCAGCTCGACGTTTTCCCATCTTTTTCTCTAATAACGCATAACCACCACGAGAAAGTACGTGTGGTGTATCATTAAGCCTTTGCCTGTCCTGGGCGGCTATCCTTTTCACTTTTGAAAAAATGAAAATTATTAAGCATAAATAAGAAATTAACATCCTATCTTTCGTGACTAGAGCAAAATATTATAAAACATACCTGCCATTCAGGAGTAAGTCTAGATTCTTTAAACTGCACCCACCCCTCATAAGATATTTTACACTTTGTACAGGGAGTTTCGTTCTGTTTAGAGCCAAAGACGAATTTACGTGTCATTGTCATCTTGAAGTCCCTCCATCAGGTTGCAATTTGGGATAAAATCTTCTTCCTTATCCTCTCATCATCAGGAATAACCCAATTTTCCTTTTTAAAAATAAAATTAATGTTAAAGTATGTTTAACGAAAATAAGTGAATGATGGAAGTAAAACAGCTTAAACATACCAAAATATCCTGCCATAGTAGATTTTTGTCTACCTCTGACACATCACCCCAACGGGTAGCGAGAATAGGGACATGAAATCTTGCCAGCATACCCAAGTAACTCTTAACCTCTGTTGCATGTTCCCCTATAGCCACAAATGTTTTAGGATTAAAGTCCACCGACAATGGTTTATCATTAACTCGACGGGATGTGACACCAGGCATCCGAGTCACAAATCTACCACCTCCTCCTATCTGACCTGATCTAGAGCTCGTCATACCTGTTTACAAAGTTAGTAAATTATAGTTAAAATAGACAACAAAATGGTGACACTGGAGAAGATGACGAAGTTCGCTGACAATGAACGAACACAAATATCATACGTTGAAAGAAAAAATAAACTATTATACATATACCATACGTCCAGAATTGAAAAACACAACACAAACATGAGCACATACATCATACGTATGAGATATTAAAGATAAAAAACAAATATACTTGAAATGGTGACACTGGAGAAGATGACGAAGTTCGCTGACCACGTACGAAACACAACCTAAAGATAAACGAAAAACATTTGGTAAACCTTAGAAATGGGAACCAAATGACATTACAAAGACATAAAAGATTCAAAATAAGCTTCTTTCTTTTCGCAGTTGTCCACGAAGAAGAAAGTTCAAGCAGAAATGGTAGCGCGAACAAATAGTGAGACCGTGTTATGTTTATGTTTTTACATTCATAATCCACGTCGAATACAAGAAACACTTAACGTTATATTTAAAACCACGTCGCAGACCAAAATAATTCGACGTTTCATGTAAAAAGAGGCGCCTTGAAGGGGATTAGACTTAGTATGGGATGCCTAAAGTTTTACCCATTCCTCTCTTAACACGAGAGCATTAAATAAAACGTCGTATTGTGTGGGAATTTGACGTTTTCTCTTAATTAGCCGTCAATATTAGTGTAAATTTATCGTAAAATATAATAATGATTTGTGGGTCAAATTTATAGAGAATGAAACTTAATTTCTTTAAAATATTATTATAATTTCAGAAAGAAAATAATAATAATAATAATTAATGAGTATTAAGTTTATACATCAGAATAATTAAAATCATAATAAATATTATTATATTAAGAAAAGTTATGTGAAATTAATGTTCTTTTAACATAGTGTACACCGTAAATGAATTTTTTTTATTAGATTCAACGACATTCCCATACCTTATATTTCTTTCCTCTCCTTTAAAAGTTTTATGATTAAGTTAGGTATTATAAAACATTAATCAAGTCTTCAATTTTTAAATTTTAGGATATAAATATGTATGATTATGCTAAAAGACCTTAATTAATTTTAAAAAAATAATAATTTAAATTTAAGTAACAATTAAGTTGAATGATAAACCCAAGGTTAAGATAGATTATTGAGATAGGAAGGTGTGTAGAAAGTAGACATTTTTTAAAGTAGACATTTTTGGGTTGCGGGAAATCAATTTGTTCTTATCTGAATTAAACTACAATTATTACTTTTTCTCTGAATGATGTTTGAACATCGTTTTCGGCTGGGATTCGAAGTTCATACACATTGGCGGTTACTAAGCATAATTACACTATGTACGTGAATCAAACGAGATCTATTACTTTTTCTCTGAATGATGTTTGAACGTCGAATTCCGCAGGGCTTCGACGTTCTTACAAGATGATGGCATGTGGTAGTTACTAAGTATAATCACACGATGTACGTCATCGGTTCATCTATTAATATAGCTTGCATTTCACGTATTCCATTGCCTCCTGTTTCCATATTAAACATATTAGGATTCATAGTTTTTATTTTGTTTACATTTTCTTTTCATTAGATTTCTAAGCATCTCTGTTCTTCATATTGCAATTTGATAACTTTAACTTGGAAGTGGTTCATTCATCGTCATTTCGTATGAAGGAGCCTTTTCCAGTTCAAGTTAACAAAATATTTTTATTTATAGTACAAAAATGGTTAAGATATCTTACTGAAAGGAAAGTGCTTACGAAAAAGAAATATGGTTCACAATATGTTTAGTGCTGAAACAATTTTAAGCTCTAAAATAATTATCTACAAAAATTGTTCAACTTCATCATTTAACAATGTATGATTCCTTTTTTAAATTGTCCATAAATGGTACTCCTCCGTTAGATTTCAGAGCTATCTGATTTCTAACGGAGGAGACAATTTAAGGACAATTTAACGTCGTATTTGATAGGTCTTCGACGTTGTTTTCTTCCATCAATAGAAGAGGGTGGCGAACTTTATATTATTTTTTCTTTAAAATTAGACATGAAATTTTTTCTTTTTACTTCTTCCTTAATTGATTCAAGTTAGCATTGTACTAAAATTTGCACTTTTAACCTGTGATCAATTTTTGATCAATATCAGAACTGCATAATCTTCTCTTCTCAACTAGATTGAGAGTTAGTCCACATACAATGCAATCATCATTCACAATTCACAATCATTCTTTACTAAAATAAATCTTCATTGCATTTCTAAATAAAACTGAAGGAAATAGAGAAACCAGCGGGGGCTTAATAGCCATGATTACAAAATAAAAAAAAAACATAGAAAAGTAGTCCCTATTATTATCAAGAAGATTCCATTCAATCTTCATCGTCAGAATCTTCAGTATGATCATCACCACGAGTAGGTGGACTTTGCTCATCAGTGAAGAACCATCCATTCTCAGTCCTTTTAAGCCCATTAGATGACGAACATGGTATACCAATTTCTTGTGACCTTTTGCACACAATTCTTTCTTCTTCAGATACATCTACTCCTTGGAGTTCCAGCACCTTGCTGATAAATACTCCATATGGCAAGTTGTGTGTATAATCATCTCCTGCAGCGATCATGTGGTCTTTTAGAACCGCAACCCAGTTGGTTGGGATTCTAGTTTTGATAGAATTCAATAGAAATACATCTTCTGTTGACATTCTATCCTCCTTCAATCTTCCAGGCAGCAATAGCCAAGTCAGGACATAAACAATAATTTTCTCTTCCTTGTTTAAGCCATCATGTAGGTACTGCTTATCCACCCTGTACCTTCCTGGATATCTTAAGTAGTTTACATATATATCTCTCTTTGTTAACCACATGTTTGACTAAGAATCACGAATATGAGAAGCCAAACTTTTAACTTTCAGACCAGCAATATTTGACCAGACATTATCGTCAATAGTAATGTTAACACCTTTGACCCTTGAGTGAATGACCCCCCTCAGGTTTGTGTAGAAAACCTCTACCAAATCTGGATAGCAATTTCCTTTCATCTGGAAAAAATCAGTAAGCCCTTGATATGCAATCCATTCTTGAAAAAGGAAACCTTCTTTCTTGAACAATTGTAGGTCCAGATACCTGTGAGGAACTACAATTTTTAAATGAATCCAGTATAAAAACTCTACTCGGATCTCTTCATCACTTATCCATCCAGATGGGTTTGCGTTTCTTGTAACCCAGGCAACCTTCTCTTTTCTTCTTGATGATGATGATGAAGAAGCCATGTCTGAATAGAATTCTCGGAACGTCTTTCACAATCTAGTAGTTTTTAACTTCTCAACCTCTCTAGTTTAAAAATACAAATGATACGTCAAATTCTACTGGGCTTTGACGTATAAATTGACAAAAAACACATGTGATACGTCGAATATCCAAAATATTCGACGTTTTCTTGTTCAGCCTCCCGCCCTTTTGTTTTCTTTTTTTCATTTAAACCGCCCATAACCTCCCGTTACCCCCACCCTTTTGTTTCCTTTTTTCATTTAAACCGCCCATAACCTCCCGTTACCATTATATTTTAAGATAAGATTTACATATTTTTTTAAAAATTTTTATTTTATGAATTTGTGTAAATTTATCTTGTAATTATTACATAGTATAAAATATAAGAAAGATTTGTCGGTGAAATTTAAAGAGAATAAAAATTTATTGATTTAAAATATTATTTTAATTTCATAATAATAATAATAATATTAATTTATGAGAATTCAGTTTTAGTTATATATCACAATAATTAAAATCATAATAAATATTATTATATTATTAAAAGTTATGTGAAATGAATGTTTTTTTTAAATCCGAACTAAAAGATAGGTATGATTATACTAAAAGACTTTAATCTATTTTTATAAAATAATACTTTAAATTTAAAAAACGATTAAGTTCAATGATAAACTAAAGGTGAAGATAGATTATTGTTTACAAAAATTGAGATAGATAGTTAGTAGAAAAGATTGAGACAAGTTAACAACTGAGATGCATGAAACCAAAAGCCAAAGATCGAGAAGAGACAATGTGTATCGAGAATTGTCAGGTTTTATTGAAGTACAAGACTCGTCCTGAGTTAAAGGTCAAGACAAACCTATCTCGGCCAAAAATTAAGACAAAATGAGTTGGGTCAAAGATTAAGGCAGGTTAAGTTTGATTAACGGTCGAGACTGGTTGACCCTATAAATGAATGTTGGGATGGGTCATTCAGACTAAAGGTCGAGACAGACTAACATAAGTATAAGTTGAAGGTCGACCGAATGTCATTGGACTTTCTTTTAGGGTTTCTTAGGAGCCTTAAACATTTATACCTGTATGTAGGGCACCAAATATATATGTAGCCACTTTGGAAGTCATAATATGCATTTGCATTTTGGTTATTGGTTTAGAACTCTAATTCTTATAAAGATTAACATCTTTGTTGCGATTCTTCTGTTAGTTATCAACCTGCTAGATTGAGGCGTTTCCATCTCTTTCTTATCAACCACCAATCCAAGCAAATAGTCGAGATGACCAGGCCATGTTATGATTGTACAACCAAAATTTTGTTAAGGACCATGATATGTTAACAAATTTTTGACAATATACAATGTATCACTATTTTATTGATCTGTATATTTGAAACGGACCAATCATCAACAACTACATAAGCGGTTATAAAAAGTCAAATATAAAAAGTGCACAACGAAGATAAAAATTGAAACGAACTCTTAGAACAAAAATTTGTTCACATTCAAATAAATTACTTTGAAAAATTTAATAGTTATAATAAGTTATTAATATAAATAAAATAGAATGATTAACATTATTAGAAAAACAAATTTGAACTCTCTCATGCATTATTTCTATGCTTTTTAATATTTTAACAAACGTGTGATCAATAACCAGCCACATTGTCACCATAAATAATCATTAAAAGCTCATTTGCATTTCTTAATTTATAATGCTTTGAATCGATTCTTTATTATTTAGAATCGATTATATTAACTTAGCAAAATTTAAAGTGGAATTATATAAATACAGAGGGGCACATCAAACTTTTTAACTTCCATCCCTCCAAATCTCACCTTTATAATTGAAAAGTACAAAATTTCTTGGGGGCGGGTAGTCAATTTGTTATTGTATGAATCAAATAAAATATATTAATTTTTCTATGATTGATGTATGAACGTCAAACTCGGCAGGGCTTCAACGGCCATACGAAATGGCGTTAGTCAGTTACTGAGCATTATTACACGATGTACGTTATCTATAATTACAATTGATGTCTTCTTGAATCACAAGCCAAAGGTCCACAATTTTTTATTGTTTTTTTAATTTTACTTTTTAATCATCCAATATAATGTCCCACACCATTGGCATTCGACGTTATGGGTCAATTTGTTCTTATCTGAAATAAACGAGATTTATTATTAACTTTTTCACTGAATGATGTTTGAGCGTTGAATCCGACATTCCGTATGTTCATGTATAAATATGGCTTGAATATCACGTAATGACTTGCTTCTTGTTTCGGTATTGAACATATTAGGATTCATGTTTTTTATCTCTTGGCCCATTCCCTTTCCTTAGATTTTGAAACATGTCTGTTCTTCAAATTGCAATTTGCCCGGTTGAATGTCAAAGTGCCTCATTCATGTCTCAGTTCATATGAAGGTGTGCTTTGACATTCAATTGAACAAAATGCTTTTTATAGTACAAAAATGATTAAGTTATCTTACTGAAAGGGAAGTGCTTAGTGAAAAGAAATATGGTTCACAATATGTTTAATGCTGAAATAATTTTGAGAACTAAAATAATGATATAAAAAAGTTGTTCAACTTCATCCTTTAACAATGTATGGTTCGTTTTTTAAATGGCTTGGAGTTGTTTTCTACCATTAGAATTTAGAGCTATCTAATTTTCTATGGTGGAAACAACTTCAAAATATTTTAAATTTATACAGTTGACGTTGAATATTGAGTACATTCGATGCAAAGGCGTGGAGATTGACCTCATTTTTTTGAGATAACCGACGTCCTGTACCTTAGAGGATTTCAAAAAGAAATCCAATTTAAAAATCACAACATCTAAAATGAAGACTGAAGATGATGGAACACATTATAACCAAAAACAGGAAGTAAAAAAAAAATTAAAACAAGCAAAATAATGGAGAATGTTTTTGAAATTCATAAATGTTAACATTTTCCTCTGGTTTTTTCGCCATGCCTTCATGGATAACAAAGAAATGACTTTATTTAGAGGAGGAATTGAAGGAAAACCAAAGGAAAAAGTTAACATGAATTTGGTTGCTGAAGTTATGTAGGATAGGTTTTCGAAGGGTCTACTTAAAATTCATAAGTGTTAACATTTTCCTCTGTTTTAGCCCTTTGCCTTCATGGATAACAAAGAAATGTCTTCGTTTAGTGAAGGAAAAGAACTAAAACAGATGAAAAAAGTTAACATGAATTTGATTACCGAAGTTATGTACGATAGCTTTTCAAAGGGTCTACTTGAAATTCATAAGTGTTAACATTTTCCTCTTCTTTTCCAATATGCCTTAATCGTTGACAAAGAAATGTCTTCGTTTAGTGAATGCATAAATGGAAAAGAAAAGGAAAAAGTTAACATGAATTTGGTTAGGGAAGGTTTTCAAATGGTACAACTTGAGATGAAATCCAAATCTGTTAACCTATTTCTTTGGTTACTCCCTTTTATTTCATATTTCTTTAAATCCAATATTAAACGTCGAATACAATGCAAGTGATGGTTTGACGATGATTTGTAATAGAACATTAAAGCATTTGGCAGTGTTGACGTGATGGGCATTTGAGTGGTTGGCACCATTAATTGTCTTCTAAAAGACATGACGGGCATAAGAGATTTTTTACTTTTTCTCTGAATGATGTTTGAACGTCGAATGTGGAAAATATTTGACGTTCATACTAGATGTGGACTATGAAAATTAATTGTTTTCCTTTAGCAAAGCACCAATATTATGTCGAATTATATTGCACTTCGACGTTTCAACTTAATCAAGATACCAATGGTCGCTCCAATTTATTTTTATTTTACTTTTTTTCTTTTAAACTATCACTTTAACTTCAAGGCTCATAGATCTTCAACGTATTTGTCGTCTACAGGGAGGTCATATCAATATCCAAAGAGACTTTTTACTTTGTCTTTGAATGATGTTTGAACGTCGAACTTTGGTAATATTCAACGTTCATACTAGATTGTGGACTGTGAAAATTAAAAGTATAATTACTCGATGTACTACTTTTTTCATGATAAAATGATATTGCACGACGATTCTATGGAAGTGTGACGACATCGTTTCATCTATAAATATACATGTGCTTTTCTTATAATTGCATTCGTCTTGTTTACATATTGAACATATTAGGATTCATGTTTTTTTATCTCCTTAGCGTTTTTCTTTCTCTAGATTTCGAAACATGTCTGTTCTTTAAATTGCAATTTGCTGACTTTAATTGCAAAGTGCCGCATTCAGCCCTAAGTTCATATGAAGGTGACCTTTGAAATTGAAGTCAACAAAATACTTTTAATAGTACAAAAATGGATCAGTTATCTTACTGAAAGAGAAGTGCCGAGGAAAAAGAAATATGGTTCACAATATGTTTAATGCTGAAACAATTTTGAGAACTAAAATCAATTTATAAAAAAAGTTGTTTAACTTCATCATTTGCCAGTGTATGATTCTCTTTTTAAATTGTTTTTGAGTTGTTTTCTACCGTTAGATTTCAGAGCTATCTGATTTCTTAGGGTGAAAACCAAAATAAAATGTTAACATTAATTTCTTTGGATTTCTTTGGTTTTCACTCCTTTTAAAACGTCATTTATTTGTAGACTTGGATGTAAAAAAAATTCAAGGATTTAAAAAAAACTTCCATTTCAAGTAAAGAAATAAAATGACATAGTTTTAAACACTAATCACTCTGCTTTATAAATAAAACACACTTTAACATTACCAAATTACAATAGAACAACTTGTATGAAGAGATCAACCAAGTTTCATCAACATACATATTACAATTACATTAAAAACACATCTAACAAAGACCATACCCAGTAACACCTTCAACCACTTTTCCAACATAACAACCCTTTTCTCTACACAAGCTATTTTCATCTACTCATCATCAGCTTCTTCCATCTTCATCACACTTTGTTCCATCATCATCGAACTTCCACATGCTTGTTCATTTCTTCCACTTCTACTCCTTTCTTCTCCATACAACACATTTCCTTCTTCTATTTCTTCTTCACTGCACCAGTGAAAGAAGTTGCAGCCAACGAAATCTTCGCCCCCACCCTATTGAACGACAACAAGCACACTCCCTCGTCAAAACCCACAAAAATAAACAAACATTTATTCTTATATTAAACTGACCTTGAAGTTAGGGCAACCCTAGAATTTTTTGCCCTTGTTTTTAGGGGTTCTCGCAATGCGTAAAACTGCAATGTGACCACAGAAGCAAATGGGTTTTACACCCAACCTCCTAACACTAGCACTACTGTGTTGGAAGTCCGAACCCAAACACTTGCAAGACGATGATGAACGAGACATTTCCTGAGCTGCACAGTGCTTCGAGAACCCCTACTTCCCCAAGACGAACACGAACATAAAACACTGGCTACCAACAATATTATCATTCCACGTGGATCACATTGAATTTAATGCATAATGCCAACTGAGGGTTTAAACCGAACAAAAACATAAGAAAAGCATAATAACACCAAATATAGGAAAAATATGAAAATATAACCACGAAATATATATATTAAAATTTCAAATAGAGTTCAAATATAGAAAAAAAATACTAAAATAAATTAAAATATTACATTAATTTAAGAAAAATAAAATAAAATGGACGCTTCTTCCTAATCTGAGTCAGATGTCTCCATAGACTCATCTTCTGTTGTGTCGTCTTCATCATCATATTCACTTGTTGTGGTTTCAACTAAACTGTCTTCATGTAATTTGTTGTAAACCATGATTAAAGAATTTTCAACATTTGAAATTCTTGTTGATAGCCTTCAAAATTGATCCCCAACAAATCTTTCAAAGTCAGTCTGTGGAGTGAAAGTATGAGGAGTTTCGTCAACATCCTTGAACACCCAACCATCTTTTGTTTTCTTTAGACCATTAAAGGTCAATGCCGCTTTTCCTATTTCATTTGATTTGGTGCACACAACTCTTTTTCACCAGTAAGATCAACTTGATGATGCTTTAATACACTGCTGATAAAAACACCATATGGTAGATTATGTCCTTGATTACTTCCAATTTCAATCATGTGCTCACTCATAATAGCAACCCAGTTGGTTGGTATTCGTGTTTTTATGGCATGAACCAAAAATAAATCTTTAGTAGTTAGACGATCACGTATTTATCTTCCAGGTAGTATTACCCAAGTAAGTACACAATTTTTCTTCCATTTTCAGACCATCAAGTAGATACGGCTTGTATACCTTTACTCCTTTTGGATTTCTCAAAAATTCCTTATAAATCTTCTTCTTGTTGGTCCATTGGTTAAGTTCAGAATTTCTTTAATGAGACCTAAAGCCTTATGCTTTGATACCGGTAAAAGATAGCCATATTTCATCATCGATTTTAATATCGACACCTTTCACCCTAGAGCATATAACACCATCGGCAACCTTCAGTTTGTGGTAGAACACTTCTACCAGGTCAGGATAGCAATCACCGGTCATTTCTACAAATTTTGCAAGACCAACATCTACAAGCCAATCTTGAAAAAGAAACCCTTGCTTTCTGAATAATTCCAGATCCAAGTACTTGTGATGGACCACCTAGAAGAGTTTTCTATAACATCCAAATTTGTATCGTGTTTCGTCATCACTTATCCACCCATTTAGACTATCATTTCTTACAACCTGTGTAGCCTTCTTTCCACGCCGTGAAGATGAAGAAGCCATTTGAGAATAGGATTTAGAGGTTTAGGGAAAGGATACAGTTTCAATATAACTTCAGAAATATATTTAGTTTCAATATAACTTCAGAATAACACGTCCTATACCATTACAACTTCACGTTCTATTGTTGAAATACTTGGAAGTTTAAATCAAAACGTCGAAGCCCCAAAAAACTCGACGTTCATTGGTGGTAAATATTTAAACCAGCGCGCCATTCTTTTATTCTTTTTTTTCTTTTAAAACACAAATAGTACGTCCATATCTAAAGCCATGGACGTATTATTGTGAGCTAGAAGCCAAAGAGTTACTCCTCTTTTAATTCTTTTTTTTCTTTTAAACCACCAATATTATGTCGAATTCTTCGGTGATTGACCTATTATTACTCAGCTAGAAACCAAAGAGTTTCTCCCTTTTTAAGTACTTTTTCTTTTTTCTTTTAAAACACCAAGATTACATGGAGATTAACGTATTATATATCAGCCAGAAGCCAAAGAGTTTCTCCCTTTTTAATTACTTTTTCTTTTTTTCTTTTAAAACACCAAGATTACGTGGGGATTAACGTATTATATATCAGCCAGAAGCCAAAGAGTTTCTCCATTTTTAATTCCTTTTTCTTTTTTCTTTTAAAACACCAAGATTACATGGGGATTAACGTATTATATGTCAGCCAAAAGCCAAAGAGTTTCTCCCTTTTTAATTCCTTTTATTTTTAATCAAACAATAAATGAAGAATTACTCCATTTTTAATCCAACAATAAACGAAGAGTTGTAATACTTGGACGTTTCAATTTAAAAACCACCAATAGTACGTCGTCTGCTTAAGCTATTCGAGGTATTATTGTCAAAGGCTAACTCCAATAACTGCTTAACCACATAGTAAACATGACAAATTCAAAATTGATGAAGAAGACACAGTCCAACAAGAGACAATGTCATGAAAGCCACGAGTCTGCTCATTTCATTGTAATGGAAGAATCAGTTCAAAGCCATGAGTCTACATTGTTTCTAATCAAATCACTTCACATAGACTTATTGCTTAATGTGGTTGCAAAGGTAAGTTCTGAATCTTGGATTGATCATTACAACATGAAAGTATGTTGTAGAGATTTTTTGCGTGCCACAAAAGAAAATTATATGTGGCAGCAAATTTCTTTAGAAAAGTTTTCGTTGATTTCATGGTCATGTAAAGAAAAGGCAAGGGAATTTGATATTTTCATGCAAAGTTGTAAAGAGGGTGGAAATATTGAAGCTTTGTATAGAGAGGGATTAGGAGAAATAATTAGATATAAGGGAAATATTGAAGAAGGCATTAATGACTTGAAAATGGCTACCAAAAAGGGTTATCTTGAAGCAAAATATGTATATGGTTTGATCTTATTATGTTCATACGACAGTGATTTAAGAAAAGAAGGAGTTGAGTATATGCAATTTTTGAGAAATGTCAAATGTGTTGTAAGGTGTAGAAATAAGGTAGTATCTTTATTGGGTAACATATAGAGAAAACCATATGGAACATTGGTGCGGAACCCAACTCCTTTATGTACCGAGAGACAATGTAATGGTTGGAATATGAAGAAGTGTTATGGTTGGGAAATAGTAGATAAGGAAGATGATGATGATAATATTAAGAACTCATGTGAAAATTGTAGGTGGGATGTTGAGTTAGACTTTTTTTATAATATTTTATTCCATTCTATTTAGTTTTAGTTATCTTCCAATCATGCAAATTATTAGTTCACCGATCAATAATAATTCCGCAACAGAGAATATGAATTTCGTTGTTTGATTTTAATTTTGTTTTGCTGGTTGTAATCATCTTTTGAATATTAATGAAATTCTCTTTTGGAAAACATTAGTGAATGGTGATTGAATTGTTTAAATTGATTAAATATGATTAAATAACTTTTATGATTGCAACTGTCCATTTTAATGTTACATCATTACATTGCATGCAGTATATGTTATTGTGTCTTTTTAAAACACCAATATTACGTCAAATGATAAAGCTACTCGACGTAATATTAAGATATGAACGTCCAACAAAGGGAAGCTGACGTATTATTTAATATTAGGGTAAAAGGTCTCTCCTTTTTTTTTTACTTTTATCATTTTTTCTTTTTTCCTTTTTAACCTCCAATAAGACGTCTATTTTGAAAATATTTGACATCCTCTATTAATTCCTAGAAGGAGTTTATGAATTTTATTATTTGAAGTTGTAGCATTTTGAAAGGCCTTGGAGTTGTTACAAGTTAACACAACTGTTGTTACAAGAAATTTTATAAATTGATGTCTACTTAAATAATTAATGTTGGGAAAGGGCTAATATGGGCCTGATATGGGCTTCAATAATAAAAGGCAGTCTACTTAAATGATGTATGGGAAATTGCAATTTGTTGTTAGAAACAAAGAGGTTGATGTCAATTTCTCCAGACTTACAAAGTGTCTTTTTGGTTTAATTCTTTTTTCTTTTAATCGAACAATAAACGTCAAAGTCCTTGGGCATCTGACGTGTTATTCGTTATCCGAAGGCAAAGGTCACTCTTTTTTTTCTTTTTCCTTTTTAAATTTCCATAGAACGTCAAACTTTAGGGGGCTTCGACGTGAAAGGCAGTTGAGTGGTTGTGAGCATTAATTTTGTGTGTCACCAGAGGTTTTGAATTGACTCTATAAATATAATGCTTAACTTTATACAATTGCACAGTTTGATGGTTTTTGAATGATTCATTCATTAAAGTATCTTGGAGTTGTTTTCTCCGAAATCAGATCCACTGAATCTGTAGAAAACAAGTTCAAGATACTTAAAAATTGAATCATACAATCAAGAAACTTCAAGTTATAAAAATAGTTCTGCCCCTCCAAAGGTTCTATAGATTTGAAAAAGCACTTATCTTCTTACTATTTTTCTTTCCCCCAGATTTTTGTTGTTCAAATTCTTCTTCCCATAAAAAATGTGGAATCACCCTTTGTCTTCTGGCTGGCATATAAAGCCATTTTCACATATCGTAGGTTCATTATCTATTAACTTTCTGCTCTGTGATTCTAAAAGAGTTTATAGAAAAACAAAGAAAAAAGTTAACAGATTGGTATGAGAAAAACATATTTGTTTCTGTTGATCGCTCCTTCAAGCTTTTAAACATGACAAAGAATCAAACCACAAAGAAATTACTTGTTTTTGTCACCTTGAAAGAGTTGATAAAAACAAAGAAAAAGTTTTCGAACGTTAAAGCCACAAGTACAAGGATGTTTTATCGGTTGGTTTAAAAGAAAAAATAAAAACTTAATTTTTTGCAAAGAAAACGTCAATGCATAGAAGAATTCGACGTTCTGTGGTTGGTTTAAAAGAAAAAAAAATATTAAAAAAAGAACTAAATAATAAAACATCGATGCCAGTTTAAATTGACGTTTTATGTGTTGATTTAAAATAAAAAGAAAAATAACTGTTGGCAACGTCAATCTTTTGTTACGGTTGACGTCATATTAATTATATCAATATTTAGTATTTATTTATTTTGTATTGAAGTCAGCTTTTTCCGGAGCGACATTATGTGCATCAACGACCGCCACGTTGGCCCATCTTTTTAGACGTTTTATATTGGTCTAAACGTCAAGCTATAAAGTGTGCGACGTTCTGTTTGGCATATAAAACGAGAAAAGAAAAAAAAACAAAGAAGGGATTCACTTGCTGGCATATAAAACGTTGAATATTTGTCATGGTTGACGTCAACTATGGGTAATATTGCTGGAAGCAAACCACTATTTCATAGTTTCTTATTTTAAATTGAATGTTAAATGTTTCTTAAGTTGACGTTATGTGATTTTGAGGTCATTGTTTTACGTCGATCTGAGCCTTGTTTAACGTTAATAGAATTTAGATCATGTCAGTATGGGCCTTGTTTGACATTAACAAATATTAGATGGCGAACAGTTTTATTAATTGACTTGGAGCGATTCAATTTATTTAGGGAAATGTGACCGGTCATTTTTAACGTTGGATATTGAGCGGTTCGACGTTGACCGCGTGACGTTATAACCTGTTTTTGCACTAGTGAAAGCATGCATAGAGAATAGAGTAAAAACTCTAACAATTAATGAAATAAAGCATATGAATAAAGTATAAATTCAATATATGAGGGTTTCAAAGGATTACATCCTTTCCCCAACAACAATGCAGGTTTAGTTCCCCATGGACATGGTGAAACTAAAAGAATGATAAGATAAACCCTAGAACTTGTAGATCGGAGCTTCCGCATCCAAAATCAGCCTCCGAGGGGTGAAAAGTGTGTTTCTGTGTCTCTTCTGCCAAAAGATAGACCATTTAGGTCGTCCAGATCTATCTATAATTCATTAAAAATCAACAGAAACTGGCCCAGACCCAAAAGTATGGCGCTCAGCGTTGGGTCACCGCTCAACGGTAGGTGCGACTCTTGAGAAGAACGCTCAGCGTTGTCGCCCAGGCGTCTGGCAGAGAATTCAGCAAGGTAGCGGCGCTCAACGGTGGCTGCGACACTGAATTTCCCCTTAGCGTTGATGCTTAAGCGTTGGCTAGAGAAGTCCTTCAAGAGGTTGGCGCTCAGCGGTGCCTGCATTTCTTCTTTTAATCACTTTTCCATCTTCTCTTGCCTCAAACCAAGAGAAACCAAGCATAAAACCAAGAAAACCACCTTTGACTCTCTTATTTTCTAACTTAAGAAAAATGCATGATTTCAAGCTAGTTTCTAAGTCTTAAACGGTGTGTTTTGTATCAAATTTAAGTATAAAAAATGGTTTTTAGACCGTTATCATAACCCAAAGTTAGAACTTTGCTTGTCCTCAAGCAAACAAGATGCAACACAATCTTCCACCAATCATCACAATGGTTCAATGAAATTCAAAAGCTCTTTGTCTGCAAGACAAGTAATCACTCAAATCAGCTCATCAATAGAATTTAATTAAGATGCACACATGCTTTGATTCTCAATGCTTATCATGGTGTTCATAGAATCACATAATACCGCAGATGCTATTCTCATGAATGATCAATTAGCTAAGCACATATATAATCATAGATTCATGGAATTATTCCTCACCAGACAAAGTGTATCACTCAATCACTCAAGTGTTTCTAAAGGTCACTCCTTCCCTCTATTATCCACATGTCACATAGAACAAAATTGCCTTTCATTTACCATAATCAATCATCGTCATACACACATGTCATCACAAGGACTTTGTTAAGGCTTATAATGAGGTTGGGCTAACAAGAAAAATTGGTTTTTCTAGATCAAAAAATGCTTGAATTAAGAGAATCATTCAAACATTCATAGTTCAAGCACAAACTCTCTTTTTACCAATCTCACTTATTCCCAACTTTCCTTGTTCTTTGCATTGAGCTTTTCTCTCCATTCTATCTTTTCTATATTTTCTATCTTTTCCATCTTTTCATGTTTTGCTCAACACATTAGCTCAATGCTTATCTTTCTTTCAATTTTCCCAACAACCGCAAACTTGAACCTTAATCAATACCACACAATATTTCTCAACTTAACTCAAGGTAAATATTCTCAAAAAGGGTTGTCAACTCTGTTTAAGGCTTAGGTTCAAAAAGGGTAAAACACGTGGTGTTCCTCTTAATGGAGACGGAAATTTTATGCATTGGCTAAGAAAGGGCTAATAAAAAATGGCCTTGATCATATGACACATACATGCAATTCAATCAATCATAGAAACCTGGGCAATATAACTTATGCTTTCAAGTAGATAACAATCATTCAACAAAAACTTTAGAGTTCAAAACCTCAAATATAAGCTCAATCACTATTCCAAACATCCCAAATAAATATCCTGCTTAGCATCATAATCACAACCAGAATATCATCATGCATCTGTTAACACAACTTGTGAACACCCACCTGTATTTCAGCATATAATGCAATCTCAACATCAATCAATAACAAGCATCATTAAGTAACACCCATCATGCAAAACAATCAGTCAAACCACTACGTCAGATAAAATATCCAACCAAGTACATCATACCCTACACTACTAACAGAAGCAAATAAGTTTAAATTACAAAACCAAGAGATAAGAAAAATCTTGTTCTAGTGCAGATAGCATCCATCAGTGGATGCTATCTCATCTCCTCATCCCATGCTGTCTTCGGAGTCCTCCTCCTCTCCTTCTTTTGCATCCTCAAATTCAGCATCCTCATCATCATCCTCCATCTCTGGAGCTTTAGTTGCTCCAGCTCCACTAGCTTGTGCCTGCATGCCACCACGTTGTTGAACTCGTCCATGGTCCACCTGTGTGTAGGAGGCGTGTTATAAAGTCCAACAATCATCTTAGTTGTGGCCACCTGCCCTCTGTGGATGGACTGCAATCTGGCCTCTATTAGAGACATGTACATGTCTCTCATCTGGAATGGCTCGGCATCGTGAGCATGTGCATCTCCCTGTGGTGGAACACTCCTCCTAGGACACCTCTGAGGCACTGGCTGGGCCGCCTCATCTCCTCCACAGTATTGCCTATAATAGGCCTCATCAATGGCTTTTCATGGCCTCTCCAAAGGTGGAATAGAAGTATCCATTCCAGCTAGATGACACAAGTGTGTAATGAGAGAAGGATGCCCCAAAGGTGTTTTTTGCTCAAAGTAAGGGCACAACTCTTTATCTCGTTTGCTATAGCCCTGGCAACAATGATGTCCGAGACATGAGAGTAGGGTTGGATGTTAGCATGCGAGAATGTCATCCAATACTGTGCTAGAGGCGTCAACTAAGCCCTCTTGATGTGCACAACTACACCACTACTATTCCTGTGAAAGTGCCCTCCATAGCACGCTCTCAATGTCCTCATAGTCAGTCCCCTCCTCCAAGTTAAGTGTAAACTGACACTGTGCACCTGTCCACTCAGTGTTAGGGAACCTGTTGATGGTGTTAGGATCATACCTAACAATTCTTCCACGAGCATAACTCATATAATCCTGAGTGTGGGAGTCTCCCAATGGCTTTGCATTGGTATAAAATTCTTTGACCACTGCAATATTAGCAGGTGCAGGATAGGTGGCTAGCTTCTCCTACTGTCTACTCTCCATCTCATCTCAAAATTGTGGAGCCAAAGTTGGAATCCACCCTGCCTTGCGTTCCATCAAGAGTCGCCTATCTTGGACAAGGTCGTGTGATGAGTCAATATTTTCTTGATTTCACTTA